>VYXB01003403.1:0-83778 GCA_013397135.1 Pachyramphus minor | reverse complement strand
CCCTCCAGCCACCTCTTTTCAAGGACAAGGAGCCCTGACCTACTCATGTTTGATCTTCCCTGCATCCCCTCTTTGAACTTCTCCCTTTCTGCACATGTGATGAGTGGATGAGGCAGGGCCATGTCCACATCAGGATTATACCCTGGCAGCATAAATGCTGCAGAAGAAAAGGCCAGTTCTGACCAAATATCCCCTCTGAGGCTATTGCCAGGGATTCCATCAGGGATGGGATATTTAGCATCACCACGGTAGGATCCAGGCAATCACTCAGCTGGAAAAATAACTCAGGTGCTGTGTAATGAGATCTGACAGAAATGTAGCAGTAAATGATTTAATTACTCAGCCTGTTTCAGTGATGGTGCCAGGATGGATGCAGTGGTGCTGGGTCCCTGCAGCTGACAGCAGCATCCTCCTGGAGCATGCCTGGGGCAAGCCTGTGGCTTCTGACCTTCTCATATCCTACAGAATTGCATTATACTGTATAGACTGAGATTATTAGTGGTATAGCTGATGTATGTGCATGTATACACTGAAATAGTCCATACACTGAGGCCCCCAGCAGTCCCATTTTTCCTTCACTTTCCTCAGCCCCATTTCTCTTCTCACTTCCAAACTGTTCCTGCTCATTCCATCTTATCTCCATGCCCTCTTAACACCCTTTTTTCCAATAATAACATATCTGTCCATGACTATGATATTCCCACCAGTTCTTATTTTTTCCAGTTTCTGTGGAAACATACACAAAAGCCCTGGTTTTTTTCAGAGCAGGCACTCAGCACTTCCCAGGAACTGGATGTCTTCAACAAGCAGCAATGTATGTGTTGTCCTCAAAAGCACCCAGGCCCTGCTTTAATACTGGCTCTCCTGGGACACATTTCTCCATGACTTTGGGCTCTGGGGTAGGGTTAGAGCACCAGGATGTGCTGATCTGGCAGGATTTTGTACCCTCTCTGAAGGTGGCGAGTGGAAGATCCCCTTCTTACCTACAGCACTTTGCAAAGATATTGTAAATAACATCTGCATCACCAGAATTAGGACTTTCCTGCACTGCCCAAGATTTCTGGGAACCAGCTCCTGGGACAAGCCACCAGAAAACTTCCCATCTGACCGAAGTCACCAGCTGTTTTCATCATCCCCAAAGCTTTCCAGGAAGCCCCGATTTAGGATTCATGTTCCACTTCCCTCACCCATTCCATCAGCCTGGCCTTCCCAGCAGTGGTCAGGCTTGGGACCCAGAGACGTCAACACAGAAATGAGTCGGAAAATGCACGATCTGGGCGGGAATTCCTTATGACGGGTCCTTCTGCCGGGATTTTGCAAGCAGATCACCTCCAGCTTGGCCAAAGCAATTCCCAGCGTCTTTCCGAAAGGTTTTCGCCCTCTGGAGGCTGACATTAGGAAAGCAAACGCCAGATTTGCAAAAAAAAAAAGGTTTGAACCATACATCTGCAGAAATGCAAAATGCAGTCCCCATGAGAATAAATCTGCAAAGAGCTGGTGGGCTTCAAAGTGCTTTTACTGAAAAGCTGGCCAGAGATTCAGAGAAATCATAGAATCACAGAATGGTTTAGGTTGGAAGGGACCTTGAAGCTCACCTCATTCCAATTCCATGCCATGGGCAGGGACACCTTCCACTATCCCAGGTTGCTCCAAGCCCCATCCAACCTGCTCTTGAACACTCCCAGGGATGGGGCAGCCACAGTTTCTCTGGGCAACCTGTGCCAGGGCGTCACCACCCTCACAGTAAAGAATCTCTTCCTAATAACTAATCTAAATTAGTTATCATTTGGTTTAAAACCATTCCCCCTTGTCCTAGAGTGAATCCCTCTCTTCCTTTTTTATAAGCACCCTTTGGGTACTGAGAGGTGCCAAAAGGTCTCTCCAGAGCCTTCTTTTCTCCAGGCTGAACAACCCCAGCTCTTTCAGCCTGTCTCCATAGCAGAGGTGCTCCAGCCCTCTGAGCACCTTCATGGTCTCCTGTGGACCCAATACAACAGGTCCACATGTTTCTTGTGCTGAGGATCCCAGACCTGGAGGTGGGCAAGGACAATTCTGGCATTGAAAGCCTCACTGGGCCCCAGAGGCACTGAGCTGAGCCTTGGCTTCCCCATTCCTGCTGCAATAGCACTGAAAAATGTCCAGATAAGGTTGAATCATTCTTCCTTGACAATTCCAGACAAGACCTGCTGATCTGGTTAATTTTGCAATTGTTTTATTCCTTTTTTCCCTTTTCCAATCTTTGCCATAGGTTGTGCATTACAAAGGATTATACAGAGGCTAAAATGCACAAGACATTTCTAAATCTTCAAAATGAAATGTTTGGAAATCTTTTTGTAATTTCTTTAATTTGTCTTCATCAGACACAGCTCCATTTGTTTGCAAATAGAACCACAGGCAAAAAATAGTAATTTTTTCCTTGATGCAGGATACTGGAGGGAAAAGAGTGACACTCAAAGCATGAGCTCAGGTTTGTTTTGCATTGGACTTGGTCTAGCAGCATCTACATATCTGTCTGATTTTATTTCCCTATGTCTTTCTGCCATGACTTCATCCCAGTTCCCTGGAGACCTTGATAGTCTGCGAGGTCCTCCTGTTCCTATGGATTTTTCTTGTCAGCCTCTTGTAAATTCTCTGTCAAGCTACACACAGCTCAGCCTCACGACTCCTGGGAGAACACAGACTGTGTTCAGTCTTCACATTCACAGGGCTGTGCATGGAGGCACAGTGCCAAGACATGCCTGATGAAGGCCATTGTCCGGGCGTGGGTGATGTGATTCAGTGAGCTGGAGGCAGAGACACAGAACATCCCCTCCCCACTGTGTTCCCATGCAGGACTCCCTGTATTTTGTGTTTGCTCTCTTCCAGCCAGCTCAGGTGCTTGCACGCCTGCCAAAAGAACAGCTGGAATCCAGATGTGTAAATAATAGCTAGCACCTAACTCCTGCCAGTGTCAGAAACACCCATGGGTGCTGCCACAGGTTAGGAGGAATGATAGAGGATCATTCCATAGAGGAATGATGCTCCTAAACATTGTTTTGGACCTGGATATTTTTTCTAGAACACAACTGGAAGACAAACCTTTTAGCTGGGGACAAACTTTTTAGCTGGGCATGTTGCAATAGGACATGGGGTGATGGTTTTAAACTGAAGGAGGATCAGTTTAGAGTAGGTGTAAGAAATGTTTTTTTTAGTGAGAGTGGTAAAACACTGACACAGGTTGCCCAGAGAAATTGTGGATGCCCCACCCCTGGAGGTGTTCAAGGTCAGGCTGGACAGGGCTCTGAGCAAACTGTTCTAGTGGAAGGTGTTCCTGCTCATCGCAGGGGGATTGGACTAGATGACCTTTGAAGGTCCCTTCCAACCTAAACCATTCTATGGTTCTGTAACACAAAGCACAGGGGCACCAAGGATTATCAGATTTCCACAGCCTCAGAAGCATGTGCTGGTTTCTTACACCTCTGTCCATTCACCCATAAGAAGGAGTTGCCCACCTGTGTCCTGCACACCTCAAGAACTCAAAAAGCTCCTATATTCTGTCAGTATGACACAGTTCTACATCACCACCCATGGCAGGGAGAGAAGATGTGCAACATCAAGAAGCAGCACCCTCTTATCCTGCCCACAGCTTAATTCCCAAACTTGACAAGGTGCCCACCTCCACCTCCCCAACATTCAACACACACAGAGTCAGCTCCATCCTACAGGGCTGGTGAAAAGAACAAGCATTTTCCAAGAGGAAAAACAGAGGTTGCGTGAAAACAAAGTCCAGACAGGAGAGGGACCATGAGGAAAACCTAGATGGAATTTTCCACATTTTTGGTCCTTGACCCAGAGAAGTCATGAAGGTTTATACAGTGCCACCTGTCCAGTCCTACAGAACAGGGTTGGGTTGGCTATTAACTTTTCCATGGGACTAATTTGACTTCCCATTCCTGAGCTTGTCAAGGTTGTGCTCTGCTGCCAGTGCAGGGTCCACAGGTCACTCAGTCATCCACAGGCTGCTCTGGGCCAATATTTTATCACTGTCCAGGGCCAACACCAGCCACCACAACTCCTTGGGGCCAACACCAGCAGGCCTGTGCAGGGCTTGGCTCAACAAGCTTTGATGATTTTTGGTCCTTCAGCACCTGAACTCACAGCCGTGAGTTCAGCACTCTGGGTATTCATACAGGACTTGGGGAGACCTCCAAGAGAGACTCATCCCATGCTTGGGTAGGCCTGAACTTGGGAAAGAGCCTTCTACAAGGTAAACTAAAAGAAAAGGATTAAAAAAAAAATCACTTGTCTCAATAAAAAAGCAAGAGCATATCCTACTGTGCACTATTGTGGTTGTTCTGTCCTGATACCTATTTTAGGGGGTGTGAGGGCAATTTTGGCAGGTTGGCTGTGGCACAACCATGGCACTGGTTGTGGATGCAGGCTGAGAGATGACATTTCCCCCTTTTTTTCCAAGGCTATTATACAGTGTCCATGAACCAAGTTAGATTTTAGGCAAAGAGAGGGATGTGTGACTGTGCAGTAGATGGACAAAGCTGGGACAAAAGCTCCACAAGTTCTGGGTACCACTAGAAAACATCAGGAGCAGGACAACACCAGTTTAACTTTTGTACTACCTGTGCATCCCAGCACTTGCTAATGCCAGCAACACCATTTCCAGCTCTTGGAGGCAGTAAATGGCTTAATAATTTAAAACTCTTAAAACTCTACAGCAGAGATAAACACACTTTGGTGGAGGAGCAGAGGTAGATGCATTTCAGTGTTGCAGTCCCTCTGCTGTGTGCTGAGGTTGTCACATTGAAGCAGAAGCCTGGAGGGCACTTTCATAGCGTGTGGTGAGAGGGCACAGTCACAGGGGTGTGATCACCACTGCAGATTCGGGGTCAGCTTTGTCAGTGATTTACAGCGAGCCCAGGAAGGCGCCAGAGATGTTTTGTATTCTGTCTGCAGGGCTGGGATTTGTACAGCTGAGCAGGTTTTAATGTGATGTTTTCTGAGGCAATAGATGTGGGAGCCTAAAGTGCCACTATTACAAAACTCCAGTCCAAGCGGAGACACATTTTAAATAAGCAATAAAGATGCAAGAGCAAGTCAGTACCAAATAGCAATTCCACTGGAAGATCACAAAGCCATGACCAGGCACAACCATATTTTTTATGCATGTTAAAGTCATTGGAAATTTGCCACGTACTTGTTCTTCATCTTATTAGAGGACCTGCTGCTATGAGGACACATGAGGTCATTTTCAGTGTTCCTAGCACTCTGCACAATTTCTTGGCCAGGGTTCGCATTGTTCCAGTAAACAGTTACCTGGTTGTTTACTGGAAAAGCAAGGATTTTAGACCTTCTTTGGAAGATGATTTAATCATTTTACACATCATTTTGCACTTGGATAAGCAGGTCAGCAGCCAATGCTGGAGCCAACAATAGGATCTGCCGTGGCCTTACCTCCTGTCTTGACCAGCACTGGTATGCAGGAACAAGGAAACCAAGGAGTGCACAAACATGGCTGAGTCGCTGCAGCTTTAGCATGTTTCCTCGTTCCTGATGTGCACATGCCATATTAGAAAAATGTGCAAATTTGACTCAGCTTGGCCTACACTGAACATGAGTCGGAGCCCTAGGGAATAAACAAACCCATAAGTCATCCTCCAGCTGAGCTGCCAAGAGGCTCTTCAATACCCAGGCAGAATTCAATGGGTGCCGCTCTGCCAGACCGCGTCCGCCACCCGCCACTAATGGGGACAAATCATCGCCACGGAGCTTCCCTTTGGTTCCTCTCAGCGCTCATGGAGAGCTGATCCTGCAGTCTGACTCCCAGCTGGTCCAGCCACATGAGAAGGAAGGGGAAGGTCACTTCAGAAACGGCAGCACAACTTTGCCTCGCTCAGCCTGTGGTCGCTCACGAGGCAGAATTGCACCATCTCGCCGTGACCCCTGTGGGTTACACCAGCGACACATGGATGTGCCATGTGATGTCCAACACATTTCAGGAAGCAGCTGGTGCTTCCACCTAGTCCCAGGAACTGACTTTTGCCATGGTCACGCTGAGGACTGCATGGTGCCTGGTTGAGTCCTCATCACTGGGGAGCCATTCAGGTATCTCTGAGTAACACCTGTAAGTGTACAGGTACCCAGCCCTTCTCAGATGGGCAGCTCTTTACCTGTGTGCAGAGAAGAGGAATCAGGTCTATGTAAGAAGTGAAATCCAAAACCAGGATAATTAAATTATATTTTTCCCTATTTCTAAGCTGTCTCTGACCTATCATCATTTTCCAGCTCAGTCCCTACATGTCCACTGTGAAGACTGAGTGAAGGCAGCTGACTTCCTAGAATCATAGAATTATAGAATTTTTTGGGTTGGAAAGGACCTTAACAATCATCTAGTTCCAACTCCCCTGCCATGGGCAGGTAACAGCTACTCCAGCTGCTGTCACCCCTCGGCCATGAGCTGCAAGGGTCAGTAGAGTTGGACAAATGAGGGGTTTTTTTGAGAATATTTTACCCATACCTGCCATCCTGCATAGCTTCTGCACATCACTTGTATGCTGTTTGCTTGTCCCATTAATGAGGCATATGAGGCATATCACACTGCTTGCAGCAAGAACAGGGGCAGGAGCAAAATGGCATACAAAGGGTAGAAAGGATGGTACTGAAGAAAAGTATGAAAGAAACTATGAAAGATGGGAGACATAAAAGAGAACACCAGTAGAAAGCTGCAACAGAGCTCAACAAGGCAATGGCACATATCCCTCTGGGTTCATTAACCACTAATAGGATTTATGAGAAGAATTTGTCACACTCTTAGGAAAATGAAAAAATAATCTGGAAAAAAATCTTACACCCTATAAACATCTATCCTTTCTAATGAATCCTTAATGCTTGTTAAGAGTGCAGGAAGTAAAAGGAGACAAGTGTAAAGCAATCAGGCTCCAGTTTGAGGTGAAGACCCTGAGGTATGTAAGGACCTGGAGTCTTTGGCTCATGCAGGTATTTAGGGCTGTGTGAGGTACCTTGAACATATGGCCTTGCCTCCAACCACCACTCAGTGGATATTGATGTCCCACAAGTGGACTCTGGAGCCCATATCTCTGTCTCTGAGGTACATGAGCACCTTCATGACGCCTGAGATCTTCAGTTAAGGAAAATAGTGGAGCTTCCATGGGCTTTTTGGTATGGATGCTGCAAATCAGTCATAGGCCAGGCTCAAGGGCAAGAAAGGTCGCATCCAGTTGCAGGGGATACCACAACAAGAATGGACCCAAATCCTCCACTGTAGCAGGGACAGTCTAAAAGAACTGCTAGGAATCCAGGAGGTGCTCACCCCTGCCTGGGTAGTGAAACACCAAGCAATAATCTCCCTGAAATCAGCTGTACCACCAAAGCCAGGACTGGGGACACTGGGGTGATTTCTGTTGCACCCTGCCTTCCCCACTGAGCTCCTCAAGGTTTTCTTCACTTCTTCAGGGCTTTAGGAGTCCTAAATACAAACCAATTAAGTAATGCCTGAGGCATTTTCAAGGCACTGAGCAAAACCACTGAAAATCCTCAGCTCTGAACACGAGGTGGCAGGCTGGCCCCGGGATGGGGAGCAGCCAAGGCAGTCCCGGTGGCCGGAAATGGTCCTTTGAAACCACAGAAAGGAAAACACTGGACCTTCTTGTCACCTCCCAGAGAAGAGAGGAAGAGCACAAGGTTCCTGTGGGGCTTGGAGTGACTTAGGGGGGGGCAGGATATGGTGAGTGATCGCGTACTGTGAAAAGATGTGAAAAGAGGTCCTTTCCAACCTTAATGGTTCTATGATTCTGTGGACTTGTCTGGTGACCATCAGGCTGTGCCTAAGCCTGGTTACCCTGACCCTGGACCCACAGGCTGACTTTGGCCTGCCTCATCACCTCAGCATTTCCTGAGGACCTGATCTCTGGACCTGGCCACCACCCCTGGGCCTGCAGCAAACATGCACCAGCCATTTTGGTAGGGGAGAAGGGAGAGTTTGGGTGCTCCCCATCATCCACTGGAGGATGCAGGAGCACAGCACCCACATGGAACACAGAGCTCCCGCTGGAGCAGAAGCTTCCCACAGTTTGTGGGGCTCCCTGCCCTGAATTTTATTCACAGGGCAATTTAGATTATATTGCAGGGAGTGAATAAGTGACTAAGCACAGTGGGACTGTGGAAAGAGCAGTCTAATCCAGCAAGTCTCACATCCACAGTAGCTGCTGGCACTGGGTGATCAGTGAGCTACCTTTGCCACTGGTGTTGGCACCTGAGCACACCACACTAATTGGCCTGATGCTCCACCCTCCCCTTGCCCAGCTGAGAGCATCCCCAGCTCATTAAGCCAATTTGCATACAGTTCTGCGTGAAGTCATTAAGAAGTGCCAGGCACATGAGTGAAACTGGATGAAAGCTTCACCGGAGGGAACAATCCAAGGAAATCCCAGTGCTTGAGCTCCAGTTTGCCTCAACAGAGGGAAATTCAATTAAGGGCTGATTTGATTTGTGTAGCTCAGAGAAAAGCCAGCTGACTGGGTGTTGGACATATTTTTGCTCTGCATTAGCCATAAATACCAAGGATTGTTTTAAGCAGACTGGAGCAAACACACTGGACCAAGCCCATCTCTGTCTGCCAGCTGGGGAGTCAGGGTGGGCAGCAGAGGAGGCAGAACTGCCCCTTATTGATGGAGAACTGATGTGTAACTGCTCGCAGGGGTTGCCTTCCCCACACACCCCTCTTGGGGAGGAGACTGCAGATTTTGCCTGGGATGGATCTGTCCTTCTCTCTGCTGCAGCTTGTTCATGCCTTCCAGCCCCTGCACTCTGCCACAGTGTAAGTCCTCAGAGACCTGTACAGTTCATGGCACTGGAAACCCACCTTCTCACTTCCAGAGCTTTTGATCTCCCAGCTGCCTCCCTGGGGACACTGAGATAAGGACAGTCACCAGTTATGATCAAGCCTTGCAGAAGTGATTAGGTATCCTGTGTTACTCATTATCTTCCTGTTAACATTTTCCTTTTCTTCCTTTGAAAACCCACTGTTTGTCAAATCAACTGATTCATCCTTTGCCAGTGTACAGGAGGAGCAGTGCCCAGTTTGGTTTCCTTCTGTCAGGTTTTTGGCTGGGACGACTCAAGATGGGTGGTTTCCTAGTGATCCCCCCCTATCTGAGCCCACCTCTGGTGGGTACCTATTAAATCCTGTTAACTGCTGGCTGCCCTAAAGCCTGGGGAATTCTCCCTCCCTGTGAGTGCCCAGGGAATTGTAGCTCTGGCATGCCAAGAGCTGCTGCACTAACAAAATTAATGAGAACTTTGCTCCCTGAACACAAGAGCCCATGCACAGCTGTGCTGCTGCATAAACACAAATCAGCTCACGCGACTCCCACGGGGACCTTGTCTGCCCCCAGGCTCCCTCTGTGTCAGAAGGTGCTCGTGGACTTGCAGCACCAGGCAGGCTCCAGTTCCTGCTCGTGTTGTGAACAGAAAAGCTGCACTGAGCCCCATGCAACTTCCCAGGAGCTACATCTATGGAACAGGATGAGACCTGGAGGCACAGACAGAGCTGCTGCTTGATCATTGCAGAAAGCACAGGGCAAATGGAGCAGCCCTGGGTAGCAGGGAGCAGGCACCGCTCAGAGACTAGTGCAAACGAGATGTTCATTAATTCCCTTAATGCTTCACATGTGCACAGGGAGTTAGAGGGTCCTTCTTGAAGGAAAACTCATTTGCAGTACAAAGCAGTCCCTTGGGTTGACAGCACAGAGCCCTTTTTCATCTGCTCAGGGAGCAAAATGGAATTACACAGCTCCGAAAGGGAGGAATGAACTGATTTAAAAGGATTTGTCCTTCACATCTAACAGAAGTCTTTGGAGCTGTTCCTCAGGTCCCATGAGAAATATCTATGTGAACCTCTTGCTTCTCTGAATAAAACAAGGACTCTTGGTAGGACTGGGCAAAATTCTTCTCTAAATATAACATTTAACTGTGAGGACACAAATTTTCTTACTGAAACTGCTCAAGCAGGAAAATTCATGTGGGTGAGTTCATTTGACTTTATTTCCTCTCTTCTGTGTGACACATGAGGGCTTGAATGGAGCTGATTATCTCTTCTCCTCATGGTCTTAACTGTGCCCCCTTCTTGTCCCTGTTCTGTGGCATTTCCAGTGCTCAACCAGTTCCTCCGTTTGCCACTTTGCTTCATCCCGCCACACTGGCTACAAACCAGCTCAGGAAACATCTGTGAGGTTTCCTGCCAGCTCGGTGGGCTGAACCTACTGCCCCAGCAGGGCATCCAAAGGGGTGCCAAGGAAGGGGAGGATGCAAGCAGCAAGAGCAGTCAGACCTGCTTACAGCAGGGGCAAGCTGCAAAGGCAGCTTGACTGGAGCACACCATGCAGTCCTGCTGGGGCTTTGCCAGCTAGAAGTTCTTCTTAAAATCGGGAAGGGGGTCTAGGAAGGACTGAGCAATGACTGTGCTATTTGGAACATGTTCCAAAGACATGGAATATTGCTGAGGACTTCGTGCTCCATGTCTTAGTTTCCTCAATTAAAAAGGTTTCCAAAGGCTGGCTGGAGTTGCCCAGCGGATTTTGAACCTGGTGCAAAACTCTCAGCGTTTCTGTAGTAATTCTAACATAAAATTGTCAGGCAGGCTCTCATTACACAAGTATAGTGAAAGCTAGACCTATCTTTTTCAATGTTTGGCAAAGAATACATTTAATACTAAGTAAATACTGCATTCTTGGAACCATTTCCCTTTTAAAAGAGCAGGCAGGATGAAAGGTTTCCCTGGCTCTCCCTACCACATAAAAAGGCAAGGTTTATTTTCTTTTTCAGCTGAGCAATGCTGCTGGATACCCATACCTCAGGTTTTCCTTCCTGCTTCTATCCTGTCTGCTTATCAGGGAATGTCACCTGTTTACTCAAGACAAGACAAACAGAGTTTGCTCATCTGAGCCCTCTCAGAGACATCCTACGAGCATCCTCTGCAATGGGAACCTGACAACCTGCAACCCACACCCCAGGAGCACACAGTTCAGGCTGCTCAGGTTTGCTGTGGTTTGAGCTGTATCAATGTGTGTTTCTAAGCAGAACCGATGTGAAAGCTGGGCTGTGCTCCACAGGAGCATCTGACCAACTGTTCTGCTTGGAACAGAAGGAGAAAGCAAAAGCTGCTCTCCCCAGAAGGCAGAAGGGACTGGTGCCTGTCCCACCTGACCTTGATATTTGGCCACGGGAATGGACATTGTTGCCAGGCGTACACAGATTGTGGTTGCCCCACGGCCCTTGCAGTTGGATGGGATTAAATGGGTGAGAAGGGTGTGGCAGTGGCCTGAAGTCCTTAGCAGGACTAAAACCCACAAACAGCGAGGGCCTCTGGTCTGTGCTGGCTGGTGGGAGCAGAAATGATGCTTTTCCTTTCGGACACATCCTGCAACACACGAGAGAGAGTTCCCACAGCACCCACAGCCCATTTACCCGTGGAACACAACCCTGTGAAATCAGCAGGGCCAGAGTGAAGCATTTAATGAAGTCTGTGCTCAAGTCACTTGCCCACTTGGCTCCCAAGGTCATGCCTATGCACCCACAGACTCCCTTGTGTGCGTCAGCAGCATCGTACTGTCCCCTGCCCCTTAGTGCTGGGACCATGAGAGTGGTGGATTTGGATAAGCCCCCAGTGTGCTGAGCCAGGGGCTGTGCAAGGGCTCTGGGGAAAGCAGAGAACAGGGGATGTGCCACCTCCACCCAACAAAGTCGTCCTACACTGTTTGTCTTTCACCTGCTGCCAGCAGCACCCCCTGTGAGACCCCTCCGAGGTGTGTCAGGGGACTGCAGTGTCCTTTTGCATTCCTCGACAGGGTTAGGATGAGGACAGTGCTTTCAAGTGCAGACTAATCCCAATAAATTTATCTTGCCAGCTTCCCTTTCGTAACAGGAAGGATAGCAGGCAAACAATAAATTCAGGAAATGTACAACTGACCCAGGCAAAGGTAGAAGGTTTGCTCTGGATCAGCCTTGTGTGCAGATGGGAACAAGGAGAAAAGCCAGTGCTAGAAGCCTATGATTTATCTTCATGGACTTTTTTTTTAACTGAGAAACACCATTTTGTCACAAGTGAAGTCTTGTGGAAATGTGCCTGACTGCACAAAACTATGGATGGAACATTGACAAGGTTACGTGTTCTAGAAAACAGCTAAAAAAGATGAGAGAAACCATCAACAACCTTAGGTAAACCTGTGTTTCAATCCCAGTATAATTTTTTAGATAATTAAAATGAAAGGGTTTTCTTTTTGTTTCAAAATATTTTTCCTATATTTCCTTCTCTTAGAGACCCCATTAGAGATTCTCATGTAAGGTCCCAGAGCAGGATGTTCATGGACCAGTATGTGATGAATTTCAGCTGGAGAGAAAGTCCAACTTTCAGCCACCTCTAATCTTGTTTATTTTCATTCTCCATTCTCCAGCCCCTTGGACAGATTGGACACACAAAAAAAATTGGACCAGCAGAGAGCCTGTGATGCATCAGCCCTCCTGTAAGGATCAGCATGTTCAGTGGTCTGGGATTTGGGGAGGAAAAGTCCCAGAGGAGGGGCTCCACCTTCCAGTCCACAGGTCTAGTAGTGCTTTCCACCCACCCCTGTCAACAGAGGATTTACACTGGTGCCAGCAAAGTTATCTTGGCACAAAAGTGGAGTGAGAAGAAGTTCAAGCTAAACATTTCTGTCCTTTCTGTTCAGCTGGAACCAGTGAGAAGGTCAAACCTATGCTTAGCGTCAGCTGCACTTGCTGAATGCCCCTGTAATCTAAGATTGGGGTTTATTTTCATGTACACAGTCCACTGTTGATATTTTTTCACCATTTCTGTGCTAATCATTCAGAAAGAATCACCTTTGTGCTGCACTAAGAAAAGGGTCAGGTGCGCTGGTTAATAAACAAACAAACCTTTTTAATCCACAAATGGCATTTTCAGGATGTATTAACCTGATAATTTGGTATTGCCCTGTCCTGTGTTCCTCTTTCTTTCCTGGAGTTTTGGGATATGCAGCAGGAGTTTTCCTTCCAGATCTGCTCTATAGGTGACATATCTGTACTGGGCTATGATTCCACAAGCTTTTTTTTTTAATTTCTAAAGGTGAGATCCAAAAGGCTATTGGGACAAAACAAGTCTGGGAGATGCAGCCCCAGATCTTTAACTTGGTCGGGGCAGGCTTCCTGTGTGGATGATATCTGGATCTGATCCAGGCTGAGCTCCTCAGGAGGGGACTCAGAAACCTGCAAAGCTGAACACGGATTTACCCAAACAAGCATTGAGCAGGCAGAGCTGTCTATAGACTTAGGCAATGGCTGATGAAGACTTGTAGAGCATTCAGGAGAGGTACTGACAATGGACACAGAAATTTGCAGGTGAAATGGTGATTGAGTATTGACATCCCTATGGGCACTTGGCTTTGTCTCCTTTGAAAAGCACAAGGACATTCCAGCCAAAACTGTTGCTGGACACAGCACTTCATCCTTATACCTGTGCATTTGGGATATCTGCTGGTGGTTCTGGGCTGCAATAGAATTCAGTTCCTTATAACCCATATATCTGAGTAAAAATCAGCTAATGGACTGATGAACATCATGGATCAGGCACAAAGCAAAGACACTTGGAGGAAATTTATCCAACTGCCACAAGAACTTAATAGTGCAAAAATTCTACCAGGTGGTCCCATCTTGGAAGGGGTGGGAGTGGCATTTGTCAGCATTCCCCTGATAAGCAACTCAGCTGTACCAGATTACATTCACTTTACCCAGAAAACAAACTTCACCTTCCTTAATGCTGTTACAGGGCAGAGTTTCCTCATTTCATAGGGCTATAAGCAAACAAGGAAATCTTTGTTAGAAGATGGAAATTCAGGTATACTGCTTCTTCCCTTCCTGTAACCCTGGCAAAAACCTGCTTAAATGCTTCTCCAATAGAGCCAGGATGTCGTTAAGCGTTGCTTTGGCTCCAGGCTAATTGCTGTGCCCCACACCCTGGTTACTGGCTTGGGATTCTCTCTCCAGAGTCCTTAGTGTGCAGGAGCATTTGGGACTCTTCAGCAACCTCCCACCTGTTTAGTGTAGAACTGTAAAAAGAAAAAGCTGTCTTATGAACTGTAGAAGTAGTGAATTTTTCCCCAGCTTTCTATCCAAAACCTTCTACTGCAAGATCTTGGAGTCCCATCATATTCCCTGTAATACTCACCATAGCAACAGTCAGGCCACTTCACCTGCCCTCCACCTTACTACAGTCCTTCTGTGTCTTCTCTGTGCCTCTGTTCCTAATTCTCTTCTGCATTTCCAACAGGCCTACCCCATGCCTCCCCATAGTGGAGGCATTTCTGTACTCTCCATCCCTTCCTAATACCATCTCCCAGTTCATTTCTGTACTCTCCATCCCTTCCTAATACCATCTCCCAGTTCATTTCTGTACTCTCCATCCCTTCCTAATACTATCATTCAACTCAAGTGTCTCCTGCCTGGCTCAGTCTCGTTGTTGGCCTGACAAATGTCTTCACCATATCATTGGCAGACATCTCCCTGGTGTTTGACTGTCTGGAAAGCTTTTTTCCAGCTGCTAAGTAGCCAAACAAAATGCTTTGATCCTTTAGGTGTTTGTCCTTTAGTCCGGCCCCTGGCAGGAAACATGTAAGTATTTATTAACTTTGGGATTACAAGAAATGGCAATATGTCTGCATGGTGGTGCTTCCCCCACTCCTCCTCAGGCCACACTATGATCTCAGAAATGTTCCTTAGGCCCCATAAACTTAATTTTCTTGCCTGAAAAACAACCCAAGTTGAGAAGGTGCAAAGACATCTGATGTGAGTACTTCCTTGAATCCAAGGGGAAATTTTCACAGGTGTATCTTGTATATCCTTCAGGTCTGTGTGTGTGAGTGTGAATATGTCATAGTAAATATGCTATGAGTATTGCTGTTCTAGATTCTGAAGTTCTTTAGACTTGTAAGTAAGTTAGTCCTGTGAGTTCCTGTTGTGCCTATAGTAAATTCCATATGAACCTTCTTTTAAATTGCTTAATTTAAGCTATCAATTAAGTGATATTAGGTTTGAAGTGCTGTTAAAACTTTAGGCCTAAACTGTTGGTCAAGCCTGGGACTTAGTTTTGCAAAGGGGTCTGCTCTGAACCTTGTGATCAACACGAGACTTTTCCTTAATTCTTTTTGTCCTTACCCTTTCCTATCTTTACCCTTTTACCATCCACGCCTCCGCCAGCCTCCATGTAGATAATTTTTGGGTGAATTTCAGGTCTAGATTGATTGATTTTAGACTTATTTTGCTTTTTCTCTGTGGGCCTTAACCACCCAGTAAGCAGTGGAGTGACCCTTGCCAATGAACTTTGTCATGCTTTCACTTTTTTATTAAACCAGCCTTTGGTGATACCTCTGGTGGTGGTTCTTTAAGTCACCCACTCACATTAAAACACTCATTTGCCCCACTGTCTCTCAAAGAAACTGTGAGATCAGTCTACAAAGTGTTAATGAAGGAACTAAAAAATGTCATATACACAAAACACACTCATGGCTAAAAATCTCCTCCCTCAATCAGTTTTCTTCTTCCAATACTCATGGGGTTTTCTCTTACAAGTCCTGTGGATATCTGGCCAGGGGACCTTTGTGACCATGTTGTCCTCTATTCTACAGCAGAAAGAGTGTTTCTTGTCCCAGAGCAAAGAAGGACAGCAAAGAATAATTAGATTTAATAAAAAAATAGGTCTGGGAGCTGGACCTGTGATGATCTCATTCATGTCTGCAAAGGATAAAAAAGATCAGATTCACACAGGAAAGGTGCCTTTCATGTGGAATTGTACCAAGTACAAAGGTTTCTGTATAGCCAGAAGTTTCTGCTTTCTTTTCAAGCCCCATGTTGTGCAGAGCACAGCTTTGCAGAGCTCTCCATACCCAAACCTTTTGGGTGCTGATCACTTCTTCTTGGTAGTGCACCATTGAAAACTGTTTCTTTCATTGTCCATTGTCAGAAGAAATGATGGGAAAATAGTCCATTGCCTGGACCCATCCATTTTAAACAGGGCCCAGCTAACCCAAAGGAAGCTGTTTGAAGTTTCATAAAGGGATGGGTGGGCTGTGCTTTGTGGGAAGGGACACAAAAATCCCTGGGGGAATTACTTCGTGTATTCTGCTAGGGAAATGCAGCAATTCCATGAGCACAAAGGCTGCCAGTAACAGGCCTTTCCCACTTCCTCCATTGGTTTTCATAGGAGCTCAATGAGTTCTCCATCATTCTGCAGAAGTCCCTGCTTTGGCCTGGGTCTCTGCACTGGGATTTCCTACCTCCAAAGCTACAAAGGCCCTTGGTAACCTATTGTCAATAACTGCTTTTAGCAGATGAAGCTTTTTATAATCCCAGACAAAACATGTTGTTAAAACCACAGCCCACTAAGGTACCCAGATCCCTAATTTAGTAATCAAAGACCTCCAGTAAGTCTAAAAGCTGAAAGAGTAGGTCCTTTATTAGGGTTGTCAGATAGCTGTATCTCTGTCTAAGCCCAATAATGAAGAAAAATGGAGTGCTTCGTGTAGGAAAGCAGCCAGCTGTGATACAAATATGTCAAGTATTAGTGATTCACATGGAGGTTTAGATGTATGGTTGACTGCTGGGATGATTAAAAATATGGACCTTTGCTTTTAGATTAAATTTTACATCTTCAGTTTCCCACATTTTATTTCTGTGCTTTTTATTTTTTTTCTAGAAGATTAAATACCCATTTAGCTTTTTGTGCATTCTCAGCCAGATGATTACTTTACACATCCTCCTCCTATGATGAAATTCATACAAATGTGGTAATTAGCCTAAAAAAACCCTCATTATAAACTCAAGTCACTTAAACCTGAAAGTAACCCTTAAAGCCAGTGGGTAAGGACAGTAAAACAAGGCAAGGACAATATGCAAGTAAAATACTCTAAATACCATGTTCTGTCACTGCAAGAATTCCTTCATGGGGGGAAAAAAGAAAAAGGCATCTTCAGGGACCTTGTTCATGCAGTAAATAGTTTCAGTTGACCACTGGCTGCAGCGAGACAGTCCAGAGCATGTCACTCCTTTTGGTGTGAAACCATGCAGCCTTCAGCACTACCGTCAGTTCTAAATATATTCCTCGAGTCAGATGTATAATGAGACATTTCATTACTTCCTTCCTTCTCAGCACAGTTAGAGCAAAGTGAGCCAGGATTTGCTCTCCCTGGGGTGAGCAAAGGTTAATTCTTTGCTCTCTGCCAGGAGAACCAGGACAGCTGAAATATCCCTTTATTGTCCCCCTGCACATTAGAGTATTGGAAGTCATTGATGTCATGACACTCCTGGATGACAGGAGAAGCTTGTGATATCCCAAAATACCTTCTATATCATCCTTTTAGGGACCCATGGCATTAATGATTTATATTGGATATAGGTACTGAGATGGCCCAGCCAACTGCAGAGCCCCATAATGCTCAGTGCTGTACAAACTCATCAAGATTTGCCATGCAAAGACAGAGCACAGGATACATAAAAGAAGGTGACTGGATTCTTCTGAGGTCCTGCAAGACTTTCCCAATTTCTAAAACAGATTAATCCAAACCGAGGCATAACTTGCATTTACTCATGCTTGCTCAAATATCTAGAGTTCAAGCTTTCCTTGTTCCTTTCAAAATTTATATGTCCAGCCTAAGCACCATTCTGGACCCTGGTAAATTGAATTGTTGCTGGATGATGCTGTTTCTGACCTGTACCTGTCAGCTCTTACCTTGAAGTCCAAAGAGACATTTCATCTTGTGCAATATAACAACACATTGATTGCAGAGAGGTCTTTCCAGAAGAGCAGCATGGAAAGGCCAGCAAGGTAAATACCTGCTCCTGACTTAGTCTTCAAGGTTCCCATTAGTCAACAGAGAGAATGAGCATCTCTAGTATGAGCTGATTTCCATATTCTCTTCTGAACAGTTTTAGGTATTTATCTGACTGTTCTCAAGAGCGCTCATTTCTCTCCACTTCCCAGATGTGACAGCAAAATCTGCCCTGGGCTTTCTTGAAGATTTCAAACTTATCTCTGTGTTGAACAGGAACAGTTCTGAAACCTTGGAAACCACCACAGAGGTGGAAAGTAATCCAACTAACAAAAATACAGGTGTGAATAGAAGCTGGGAGAACGAGACTGACCAATGAACATACTATTAGCACTTTCTATATGCTTTGCAAATTAATCCCTCAGGTCCTCTACTTTAAAGGAATAATCATTCTGTCACTTTTATAAAATCCAAACAGGATTTTCTTTTCTAGATATCCCAGACATCATATTTTACTTATACCAGCCAGCAAAAGGAGATAAATAGGAATAAAACTTCCAGCACTAAGCAGACAGAAGGAAATGAAACTGAAAATGCACTGAAATGATGTGACTGCTGTTACATGTAGAGGCTGTAGGTAAATATACTCATTAATCAAAAGCGTGTAAAAACAGGGGTACATGGTCCAGGCTCCCTTTCTGTCTCTCTCCCTCTTTGTTGTTAGAAAAACAATTTGCAAATGAGCATGTGGGCGAGATGCATTCAGCAGTGAAACGTCCAAATGTCCCTTCTTGCTTGTGCAGTACGAACTGGATCACGTAGAGCAAAAAAGTGATCCTGAGTGAAGATATCAAGTTACTAAAACTAATTCTTGCTGTTTGCAGAAAGAAGGATGCTATTAGCTGTAGAGTCTGAAGTCCTGGATATGATTTTCTGTCCTAAGACATCCTCAGAAAGATGTTCCAGATACACCCCACTCATGCCTCCCTGAGACATGGAGAGACAAGCTGTTTTCAGCTACTTGTACAGTCAAGAGGGAGAAGCTGATACCTCCAGAAAGCAATACTCATCACAGATAGCACATGCCCTGGGCCATCTGATGGGCTGATGTTGGGCTAAGGTGCTCTAGTTACCCTGCAAGAACATCAGAGATGGTGCAAAGACAGGAAAGACAACAGCAAGTAACAGGCTGCCCAGGGAAGTGGTTGAGTCACCCTCCCTGGAGAGATGTAAAAGATGTGTGGATTTGGCACTTAGGGACACAGTTTGTTGGTGGACTTGGCAGTTCTGGGTGAATGGCTGCATTCCATAATCTTTGAGGCATTTTGCAACCAAAACAATTCTATGATTCTGTGATTCTAAGGAAGCCATTACAGTGTCCTTCATTTTATCAGCATAACAGGACTGAGCTTTGGGGCACCACCCCCACCTTCCTGGGGTGCAGTCATTTGGCTAGGGCTTGAAAAACCCTCTCTGGGAGCTCCACTGTGAGGCAGAAGGACTTGTGCAGCAGAGTTTATGGCTTATTCCAAGGGTAGTTGTCTTTGTGGATGCATGAGCCTGTCCAGATTTTTTCTGCACCTTGACAAGGAGCCCTTGTGCCACAGATGCACTGCTGGGGTGTTGCTGAACACAAGCTCCTTGTGAAATGGCTCTCCTATATTAACTTGCAGAGTATCTCAGCACCTCTTAGCATGAAAGGCACTGTAGCTCAAAGTTTGAGGAGCACCTACACAACTTGGGCTCCAGATCATTAAGTATTGTGACAACTAAGGCTCTCAGAACAGTTTACCCTAGGGAAAAAGGAAAAAAAAAGTAATTTCTTTTACTTCCACACCCCTGATGACCAAAAAAATGTTTTGCTCATCTTGAAAACACACTCCCCAGCAGCTCTGTTAGCACCCCCGCCCAAGTGTCCCTTACATCCACTTTCCCCCCAAAGGCAGGAAATCACTTAGAAAACATTTCCCAGGTTCCTTCCTGGCCAGAGGTCATCTCCGTGTTTCGGACCAGCAGGAATCACCGTGTTCTCTGACATAACAGCGGAGAAGGAAGATCTGTCCTGCCCATCCAGCACGGTGCTTTCAAGCTCGTGTTTTTTAGCTGCAACTCCACCCCGTGCCGGTGGAGAAGGGCTTAGTTCCCACTGATCGCAGGAAAGGGAGGTCACGGGGTTTGCTTGATTAAATCACCACAAGCCAAAAGGTTCTTTCTCTCTTCTCACTGAGAATTGCTCAGAGGCTGTTTGATTTGTTCCAAAAAGCAAAGCAAAACAAAACAAAAAAAAAAACCAAACCCCAAGCCCAGCAACCAACAGCACACACGGAAAAGCAGGTGTGTCTCAAGATCCTGGGAAAACAAAGGGCAGAGACCGAGGCAGGAGGTGACACTTGGATGGGAAGTTTCCATCCCAGCACAGGAGGACAAGTTTGGAAAAGGCTCGGACAGGACCAGCACTTGTCCTACAGGTATGGATGATGTGTGTGAAATGTGGCATTGTTTTAACCATTTGGGGCAGGTGAAGGAGGCTTGAAGGAATTTTTAGGGCCAGATTCTGGCAGCGTGGTGCGAGCTCTGCATCACCAGTAAACCTCCTGCGGGAGGACTGGGATCGGCACGTGTGCCGTTCTGTGGTGATTAGCTGGCAGTTTTCTCTAGGAAACTTTCGGCTTTTCAGGCTGTGAATTAAGCCATTCAAGCCTCTGACAAAGTGTTGCTGCCTGTTCGCTTGGCTAATGAATGTTAATAGAGGCTGTGATTAGTTTAAGCTCGGGGCTGCAGAGCTGAAGAGGGACGTGCACGGAAATGCCGTGCTAATCCAGGCTGCTTTTATTACGTCCTAAATCGTGGTACAGAGTTTCAGAGGAAAAAAAAACCCACAAAACTGCAATAGCATCCAGATTTTTTCCCCTACTTCGTTTTATGCTTGCAGTGGCTGGGATTTGCAATGAAGATGCAGGCATTGTCATATTGTCAGTTGATAGAGCTGTGGGTTTATTTCTTTTAAGAGCAATCTCTTGCATCTGCCTTCAGTTTCATATTGGGTGACATTCGCTGACAGAGTAGAGGGACTTGGGGTATCTATGGCCCCAAGTCTTCAAGCATCACATTTATCTTGTTTCTATTCTTTTTTATCATGTTTTGAGCTGCTTAAATGTTAAAGCCCATTTTATGGTGTTCTGTTGGAGTGCTGGTGTGCCACTGCCAGTGCTGTGTCGGGAGGGATACAGGGATGCTTTCTGATGCTTTCACCTCAGTTAATTCCTATATCCCCAAAAGCTCTGCTCCCTTTCCAAACATCTACATTTCCAAGCCACTGTTTGCTTAAATGGGCATGATTCAGATAAAAACAAGGCTCTTGTGTAACCTTGTACAACCTTGTTTCTCTCTCCCCATCAGTGGGAAAGAGATGCCCGCCTACGTGCACAAGAAGCATTTGGGTTTGGGGAAGAAAGGTGTTAATGTTTGAATGCTGTAACTCTCACTTTCAGTGACAGTTTTATGGGAGGCAATGAGCTTTCGACAGGCAAGGGAATAGCAAGGCAAAGGATGTTGAGAATTTGAAAGCCCGAGGCTCCGTTTCTCCTTCCTCCATCACTTGCCTGATGACAATGGTATTTCTCAACCCATAGATTTTCCTCTCATCCAGAAAATTCCTCATCATCACTTAACCTGTCCTGAGATGTCTGGCAACATTGCAGAACAAAGTGATATTTAAGGAAATTTAGGGGCAAATCTTTAGCATCTGCACGAGTGACATTTGACTGAACTCAGGGATGGCTCAGCCAGCTCAGAAGGAACCTACTGTGAGTATCTGGCATCTGTCATTATTTAGCTTCCCTGGATTCGTCCGGTGATCCAGGTTTAAAAAACAAGCAAACAGAACATGCGTAGGCTCTGGGAAGATATCTCTGTCCTGATCTTCTTGGTTATTTTTATTTTTTTAACACCTTTCAGACGGGCTTAATAAAGCAGTTTTCCGACATCTGAATTGGAGACGTGGGAAATTCCTCAAACTAGGCAGAGCTTCCTCTCATTGTTATAACACAAAGGACCAGTGCAGCCTTTACTAGAGTTCCTTTTTTAACCCATTCATCTTGACCAAGAAAACCTCCCAGCTGCTGCCACTGCTCAGGGCTGTGATTCTCAGTTTGCCAGAAGACAGCAGACAAGCATGGATGTGAATTGCATCATCCATGAGGACATCATTAGTTTTGGGTCTCTCTTTGCACATCGTAAATGAAATGCCGTTGCACTTGAAGCTGAAATTATTTGCTGCTGTAATTAATCTCAGCCGTATGTCATGGCTTTTTAAAGCAAGTGGGATGAACCTACAGAAACCCCAAACTCCTTGCTGAAAACCATTTCCAGTTTTTCATGAAACAGTTTCTGTGATCTCCAGGAGAGGTTCGATTGCCATTCCTGAGCTGCTCCAACATAACTGCATGATTATGCAGAGTTTATTTCTTAAATGATCTTGCATGTGGCTCATCCTGCCCATGGGCAGTTACCACCCTTCAGCTAATCTGATCCAGCACCTGCTGTGCTGGTAAGGGAGCAGCAGCTTGTCCCCCTTATCTGTGCTCAGCAACATCCTGAACGAGGACTGAGCCAGCACTGGGTGAGGGCAGGAGCTGTGGGGTTTGTAAGAATGGCCCTGGAGGGGTTGTATTAGGAGTGTGGATGAGACTGAAGGCACAAGGTGGGTGTGCAGGAACAGGGGAAACAAGAAAGACATTGCAAAAGAAAGATTTACAGTGGCTTTTTTTTTCTTCTCTGATGGAGGAATGGTCCAGTCCATGTTTGGTTTGGTGGTGGGTTCTTTTTTTTTTTTTATTTCTCAGAAAAGAGCGGTTCCTGCAGAGCAGTAAACTCAGTGTAGCAGGTTGTATAGTAATTACAGTGCTATATTTTCATGTTATAATGCTGCCTCAGTGGACTTTGTTAAGGAATTTTTGACTACATTTACAGGCTATTCTAGGGGCTTGTCTGCTTGCATTGGCGGCCTGGGAGAGGTCAGAGGCCTGAGAGCCTCTGACAACCATCCTATGACATGACATGGATGTTATAACCTTAATCCACCATCCCTGCACCCAGTCCATACCTTTTCTCCAAAGTTCAGTTTATTCCTGTAGGAGCCTGCAATGCATTCTGACCTGAAGCCCTCCCCTCTCCATCGTAATTCCCACCTGAGCAAGACAAACAAGATGGGTGTGCTGGGTCTGGTTGGGATGGAGCTGATGTTCTTCATAAGGTGCTGTGCTTTGGATTTGTGGCTGAAACAGTGTTGATAGCACACTGGTGTTTTGGCTATTGCTGAGCAGTGCCTGCAGAGCATCAAGCATTTCTCTTTTTTCCACTGGCTCTGTAGTGAGTGGGATGGGGGTTGGGAGGGGTGACAGCTGGGAAAGCTGACTCGAATTCACAGAAAGGATGTTTCAAACCATATAACGTCATGTTCAGCAATAAAAAAGAGTGGTGGGGGTCAGGGTGGTGTTTCAAGGTGGCCATTGCTTGGAGACTTTCTGGGTATACATGTGCTTGTGGGAGGTGGTGAGACATTGTCTTCACATCGTCCTTTTTTTTTGTTTTGTTTTCATCTTTCTTATTAACCTTTATTTGTCTCAACTCACTAGTTTTCTCAGTTTTTCACTTCCTATTTTCTTCTCCATCCCGCTGGCAGGTGAGGAGCAAGTGAGTGGCTGTGTGGGTGCTTAGCTTCAGGCCAGGGTCAAGCCACCACAACAGAATATCTAACCCACTCTTTAGACAACTTCCACTGGACCACTTTTGAACAGAAAGTTTTGCCCAACTCAGAAAAAAGCCCCTTTAACTCCTTTGTCCAATACCAATCATCTGAATTACACAAAGCAATACTTGTTTCAGGAAGAACTCAAAGGTTAGTCACTTAATATCGACCACTCCTGGCACTGAAGTCCTTCATTCTGGATGAAAGGGGACCTGAGTCTCATTTGTCTTTCAGGTATTTCCACAGGTCTTGCTTTATGAGGCCATTAGTGCAAGCAATGATGGGTTTTTCCTGCACCAGGGTTTCTCTAAACACCCTGTGAAGCAGAGACAGCAAATGCCACTCTTGTCTGGCAGCAGAGCACTGAAGCACAGACATAGTCAGGGNAGCATCAAGGATTTCTCTTTTTTCTACTGGCTCTGTAGTGAGTGGGATGGGGGTTGGGAGGGGTGACAGCTGGGAAAGCTGACTCGAATTCACAGAAAGGATGTTTCAAACCATATAACGTCATGTTCAGCAATAAAAAAGAGTGGTGGGGGTCAGGGTGGTGTTTCAAGGTGGCCATTGCTTGGAGACTTTCTGGGTATACATGTGCTTGTGGGAGGTGGTGAGACATTGTCTTCACATCGTCCTTTTTTTTTGTTTTGTTTTCATCTTTCTTATTAACCTTTATTTGTCTCAACTCACTAGTTTTCTCAGTTTTTCACTTCCTATTTTCTTCTCCATCCCGCTGGCAGGTGAGGAGCAAGTGAGTGGCTGTGTGGGTGCTTAGCTTCAGGCCAGGGTCAAGCCACCACAACAGAATATCTAACCCACTCTTTAGACAACTTCCACTGGACCACTTTTGAACAGAAAGTTTTGCCCAACTCAGAAAAAAGCCCCTTTAACTCCTTTGTCCAATACCAATCATCTGAATTACACAAAGCAATACTTGTTTCAGGAAGAACTCAAAGGTTAGTCACTTAATATCGACCACTCCTGGCACTGAAGTCCTTCATTCTGGATGAAAGGGGACCTGAGTCTCATTTGTCTTTCAGGTATTTCCACAGGTCTTGCTTTATGAGGCCATTACTGCAAGCAATGATGGATTTTTCCTGTGCCAGGGTCTCTCTAAACACCCTGTGAAGCAGAGACAGCAATGCAAAGGCTGCCTTGTCTGGCAGCAGAGAACTGAAGCACAGAGATAGTCAGGATCTGCTTACAAGGCTGGCTGCTGCCAACCCAGGCTCTGCTTAAACCCACCTCAACAGGAAAGAAAATGCTGTGGCAGGCCAGGTTTGAGGATGCCTGTGAGTAGCAGAGCTGCATGTATCCCCCATTTAAATCTTAATACGAAATATTAATTTCCAAATGCCTTCCCTTAAAGCATAATAGAGCTGTGATCTAGTATGTAATTTACTGTCCTCGGAAATTCCTCAAAACGGCAGAACTTCCCCCAATTGTTCATGCACAGAGGAAAAGCTCTACTAGAGTTCCTGCTTCGGCTCAGTCCTGTGACCACAGGCTTTGCCCTCCATGACTGTCAGGCTGAGTGTGTGAAAACCATCTTCATTCCAAAGATGTCCCTACGTGCCTTATGACAGGTTATGCACAACTCCTGCCCCTTGCTCCTGAAACTGTTTTACTGCTCCTTCTTGAGAGAGAAATTCTTTTAATTCCTTCATGGTGTTGCTAAAATTTGGGTTGACTGATCTTGTGTCTGAGATCCCGGATGAGCCTGTGCATGCATCAAGTGTCTCTGGCTGTAAAATAGGACTGATGGTCCTTCCTTCCTTCCTTCCTTCCTCTTGTTATCCATCCTGTTTTAAGTCTATGTCTTAAAAAGTCCAGTTGCTGTTCATAACCACTGTCCCTTATTGCAGGAAAGACACACAAAATGTTAGAATCGTGGAATCACAGAAAGGTTTGGGTTGGAAGGGAACTTAAAGACCATCTAGTTCCAACTCCTCTGCCATGGGCAGGGAGACCTTTCACTATCCCAGGTTGCTCCAAGCTGCATCCAACCTGGCCTTGAACACTTCCAGGGATGGGGCAGCCACAGCTTCTCTGGGCAACCTGTGCCAGGGTCTCACCACCTTCACAGTAAATAATTTCTTCCTGATATCTAATCTAAACCTACCCTCTGTTAGTTTAAAGCCATTCCCCCTTGTCCTGTCACTCCATGACCTTGTCAAAAATCCCTCTCCAGCTCTCTTGGAGCCCCTTTGGAGGAAGGAGTTCCAAGGTCTTCCCAAAGCCTTCTCTTCCCCATGGCTGAACAGACCCAGCTCTCTCAGCCTGTCTTTATAAGGGAGGTGCTCTCTGTTGTTACTGCAAATCTGCCTTAAAAGTTGCCTTCTCTTTTCCTAAATGCCTTATTTATGGACAGACTTGCAGTGGTTGCCCCAGCAAGGTTCCAACATCATAGTACCAAACATAGCAAAGGCTTAATCCACCCAACTGGATTTAATGGGAGCTTTCCTTGGCCCTAATGTAAGTACAGGTGCTTTTGGGGGTGCTAAAGCAGAGAAGATTCCTACTGAAGTAAGACCTAGATTGCCTGTACAGTCAGCAGACAGAAACACAAGGGACTCTGATGGCTTTTGTGGGACATGCCACCAATGTGGCACCAACTTTGTCTCATTTAGGGCAGAAGAGCTGAAGAATATTCCTGTTCTTGAAATGCAGGATTTACCTTAGGCCATGCTAAGGTTGGGAGAAACACAAGTCATGTCATGAATTAACCCTGAGGCCATCTGTCAGGGCATAGCTCACCTTCATGTGCCTGAAGTCTCCTTTTCTCTCTAAATAATGTAGCCCAGGCCGTACTGATGACTGGGAATGGCCCCTTGGCCCATAATGTTCTTTAAATCATTTCTGTGAGTCTTGGCATTGGCATTGGCTGAGACAGGGAATATGTTGACTGTGGACTAGATCTCCTAGAAAAACAGGGCAGACAGAGACCCCAGCAGGTCATCTACCTCAGCCCTGCATCTCGTGTTTGTTCAAGCTCTCTGAAGGCACCAGGAGCTGGAGAAATGCCATTTCTCTGCCCAGCTCAGTCTGGAATCTCATGAGCAAACCTACCACCAAGTGCAAGTTGTCTTTGCATTGCTGGTTTATTACACTGTGTAAGCCCAGCAAGCACCTTAAGGCTTCACAAGGCAGGATCATCCCTGGTTTCAGCCTGAAATGTGATGTAATTTGGAACCAGGATAAGCATGCTGAAGTCTACTATTCCTTGAAGTCTTCTGAACATTAGTAAAACAAAATAGTCCCATCTGGGTTGATGATATTCTGTCTTGATCTGACACATAATGCCAGTGATGAAGATATAAGAGTTCTGATGATTTTGAAAGCATTATAGACAATGTTTAACTTCATGGTTAATAGAATTTAACTTCAAGGAAGTTAAATACTAGCACTGTTTAGTCTTTCTTAGTTATCCTGTGCTCTGGAAGACAGACCAGTACAAAAATAGTAAGGATGGAAGTGAAATCAGTGGAACAAAATATAAACAATTATTTTTTCTCTCAGGCTTGATCATTACAGAAGGGAATTAAGAGGTATGGACAGCAGAGACCTGCCTTCACCAGTCTAGGGGGTTTCCCTCCATTTATATGATTCTGTGTGCAAAAGGTAGATGCTATTTTGTACTTCTACATTTTTATTGCTAGGTGTGACAGGGCAGGCCCTCAGGCAGGAAACTCCTGCTGTCCAGAGCAGGATTATACAAACTCCAAATGGCTGACACCTACACAACTTGTTTCCTATACAGCCAGCTGTGTTTGCAGCAATAACCGGAAAAAAATCAAGAGGTTAATAAAATGAAATGAGCAGGAAGCATGCAGTCATCAGACTTTCTAGTACTCCCAATCTATAGAAGTAACCCATGTCTGGCCTGACTTAGGGACCCAATCCAAAACTCATTGAAGCCCATGGAAATTCCACTGCAACAGATGTTGTTGGACCTCACTCTTCACTGTATTAATATGGGAGTATGTGGAGAGATCCACCTTCCCTGTACTCGCACAGTGCTGAGCTTCAAATATCTTGTTTTGTTGCTTCTAGCTGAGAGATAGGCCTGCATCTAACTGCAGATGCTCCAAGGAGCATGAGGAGAAGAAGGGAAAGTTCATGGTTGCATCCCTTCTGTCGTCCCAATCATCAGAGGTGGGTGGGTTCTTTTCCACAGCCTTTCAGTTGCGTGCAAAGAGCTGGAATAGCAGGGTGGAACTCATTGTTTAGCTTTTTTTTCTTCCTTTTTTTTTTCTTTTTTTCTTTTTTCATTATTCCTTCTACAAACTCCAACATAGAAGTCAAGCAGGAGACCTTAGCTGGAGTTGAGAAAAAACCTCCTGAGCGGAGGTGAGGAAGAAACACTAGGAAGAAAACAAGAGATGGGCAGGGCTTTCTTTTTCCAGCAAAGTACTGATTTAAAGGCTATTTCATTTTGGTTTCTGCTATCACTGTTTTCAGCCTGGCATATTAATGTGCTGTCATGGGCAGCATTCTTCCCTTCACTTATGAGTGCCAGGACATCTGTTTACACACAACTAACATAGACAAAAATTGCCTCCCTATTCCCCCTGAAAACAATACCTCTGCTCCTGTCCTGGAGATCCCTGAACATCCCATCGAGCTCAGGCCCCTGCACCATGCTAGGCACAAAGCTGGAATAGCACAGTTGCTCAAACATCACAGAGAAAGCATGTCACAGCCTGTTTATTGCCTGCTTGAATCCTTATCACTAAGCAGTTCAGTTTGGAGTCCTTGATTAATTAGTGTTTATTTTATTTTTGTTCTCATTCAGATGTGTTATCTAAGGTCAGTGCAACTTCCCTTGTCCCCCCTTTCCCTTTTAGCCAACTCTCCCATGAAATATTGTTGTGCCTGGGTGTGTATTTCTTAAAGTCATTGTATGTTTTCTGTCTGAAACAAACATTGTCTGATCATCCAGCTTATTACGCACTACCCAAAGGTCATGCTTTATGCAGAGAAAGGAAAGCTCTTCTGTTTTGGCTGAGGAATAACAAAACTAGACAGGCAGTGAGGACAGGCACTGAAAACAAGGCTTTAGTCCCACAGATCGAGCCTCTGAAAATATGTTCTATAGCTGTTTGAAAAAGGTCAAACCAAGGCTCAGTTGCTATAGGCTCTGGGCAGCCATGGAGCTGGGCTGTCCTGTGCCAGTCACACATCTCTCCCTTCACACCTTCCAACCTTTTGCAGCTCCTGGTTCCTCTCTCCATGCATCCTTCACCCCCACTGACTTCACAGCATCATAAACCTTTCATCCAAAATAGCTGAAGGGAGGCAGAGCTGTTTAAGCCACAGGAAAATGCTGGAGATTAATTAAGTTCAAAAAAGATAAAGCCCAATTAGAAAGATAAAGAACAAGTACCGATGAGGTGGGAGGACTGCTGTGCTGGAATGGCATAGGACTGTTCAGCCTAGACAATTCATGGGGAATATAAAAATGATGTATGCTGGTATGAGGCCATGGAGAAAATATGTACCATCCAGTTTGACAGTTAAGGACCAAACCTGACCCTAAGAGTAGCAGATTTTAATCAAGTAAAGGAATTCAAACCTCCTTGCTCTTGGGCATTATGGATATGGGACACTCCCCTAGGTTTTCTTATGCTTCATTTGCACCAGCTTGAGAGGGCATAAGGGTTGTTAAGCACCAAGGACTTGCTTTTGCTTCCAGAAATCCCTGTACCTCTGGTAGCCAGAAGTGGAAAGAACATTCTGAAGATGTGCTGCTCCAAGCTTACTTCACTTCTGTAAAATTCTTCCCAAGGACCTCTTCTGTATAAGATGTTGGACATGAAGCAAGTGGGTTAGAGAATCCTTGGATCCAACCAAGGGCAAATCTGCTTATGGCATTACATGACTACTACCCATTAGAAAGGATGGGGAATGGTCTTGAGGTGTGAAAAAAGAAGTAAAAGCATAGATTTAAAGGCTTTCACCGTGAGACTTGATACAAACCTTTAAGGCAGAATATGGCAGGCTGACCACACAAGGGGCTCGTGGCCTCAGTGACTCAGGATGTGTCTTACAGCCCGAGGGCCACAAGCTGAGGCTATGAACTGATGTTCACCTCACCAAGAACTCTTCTGGTTCAAGACATGTTGTGCCTGCAGAGCTGGTTGTTATCCTCTTCCTCCTGATACCAAAGGTATCTGCTCAAAAGGAGCTGCATTCCCAGACACAGAATATAGAAAAGTTTCAGCCAACTGGAATAAAATACCTTTATCTGGGATGGCTGCAAGGAGATGGATAACTCTGTGTATTTTAACACAGAAGTGCTTGATCCAACTTTGCATTTATAACCCCTTACCAAAGAAGTCACTCCACAGTGTTTCTTTAGGTCCCCTCATCAGTTATTTAGAGACATTGACAAGATCCCCCTGTGCCTTTCCTTTTCCATGCTGATCAGTCCCAGCTCTCTCAGCCTCTCTTGGTGTGACAGAAGCTCCAGCTCCTTAATCATCTTCATAGATGTTTGCTGGACTCATTCCAGTGTGTCCAAGTCTTTCTTGTACTGGGGAACCTGGGAGCTGAACACTGTGCTTAAGATGCATCCAGAAGCAGGAAATCTCATCTTTAAGACTGATATCAAATGAGAAATGTTGTCCCAAAGACTCTAGAAATCAACTATGGGCAGGATAAGAGAGGCTTCCAAATGTGTCTGGCTGCAAGAGACAGAGAGTAGATGAGTCAGACAGAAGGATAAGGTGGAACAGACCAGGTTCTGCTGGGGGAAGAGAGGTTTTCTGAACTAGGGAACCCAAGTAAGGAGATCTGTGAGAATGTCTGTAGAAGCAACTTGGCCACCAGACATGGGCTACCAACCCTGCTGCAAGGGATTATACAGCATGTCAACAACATGTTATTTCTGTCTCTGGTAGAACCCAGGTGTCTCTTGATCATGCTACAGTGGTAAGGCCATAAAACCCATGCACTATGTGGGCATCACCTCCCTGCCAAAGATAAAGATACTTACTCTGAAGAATAGTCAGTTCTCAGCAGCCCTACCTTTCTGAACACAGTGACGTGGCTGTAAGTGCAGGTGAATTGTTACCTAGCCCCATGAGAGAGGCCAGCCAGAGGTCTGGTGTGGTACCTTCCCAGACAGGTCAGCTGTACAGCTGACCAGAAACTGGGACAGTGTTAATTTTGTGCCAGATGTGTCAGACTGTTTCTCATCTTCCTCCTTCCCTGGGTTAATGCTGAGCCAATAACTGTGGCAGTTGATGCTTATTCATGCAAGAATACCCACACTGATTTGACAGATCGCTGTTCTCCAGTGACAAGGAATAAGTCCAACTGTCAACTGTTCTGGGAGGGCTAGGACAACGTTCCAGGGCTGGCTGGGACTGTCCAGAATGTGTTAAAACGCCCACAGAAAGTTATGTGGCTACTCTCAGAGCATTAGAAATGCCTGAAGGATGTGATAATTTGGCCATTCAGCCAGGCAGCATTTTCTGTGTTCTCAATCATCTGGCTGAGTGGTTCCTATTCCAGCTGCTGTGCCCTGCAAACATGAGTCCTGCAGAGCTGTTTTCTCCTTGCAGGAAGTCCTGCTTGGTCATGGTATGACTTGAGCCTGATCTGCAGATAGCTGGGGCTGAATTATTTTCATTTTCCATGTAGGCTATTTGGGTATGTAAAAAGGTCATCACCAATTCACAGGAAAGCTTACAGAGAAATAGAAAAGTCATAGGTCAACAAGAAAAAGTATATTTTTCATAAACAAGGATGGAAAATGTGAGTTGATGTAGAAAAGGGTGTGAACCAGAGCCCTCTTCTGGAAATATTGTTTTGGGGAAACCCTAGATAAAGCTACAGGTACAGTTTACCTCCTCTGTACTTAAACCAGGGGGAATATTGTACTGCAGAGATCCAGAAGGGAATTCCTTAACTTGTCTAAGATATAATCATAGAAACATTGAATTGGAAAAGACCTCTGAGAGCATCAAGTCCAACCATTAACCCAACACTGCCAAGTCCACCAGTAAAACATGTCCTTAAGTGCCACATTTACATGTATTTTAAGTACTTCCAGGAAAAGTGATTCTACCACTTTGCTGGGCAGCCTGTTCCAATGCTTGACCACCCTCTCAGTGAAGAATTTTTTCCCAGTATTCAATCTAAACTTCCCCTGAAGCAACTTGAGATCATTTCCTCTTGTCCTGTTGCTTGTTACCTGGGAGAACAGACTGACCTCCACCTCCACCAGAGGTAATTGGAAGAGATCAACAAACAATCTACCTTGCACCCCATTGCCACAAACTCACATGGAGGTAGAATCGAAGACTCTCTTCCATGTCAGCAATTTTATTGCCTGTTCTTAAAATCTCTACTGAAGGAAATTTTGCAGACGCCCCAGGTGGCCTAATTCAAGGCTTTTAAATGTTACAATTACACATTCTCCATAATCACCAATGTATTTATCTTTGCTTCAGATTGTGTGACTTGACTTCATCCTTCACCCAGCTGTCACTGTGAACACACATGTCAGTCTTCTACCAACTGACAGACTGTTATTGTGTCCATATTTGAGTCTTGTCCCATCTAAACCGAACAACCTGTTCACAAGATTATACTCTGATCATGTCTTAGCATTCACAAGGCTCTTCCTTGGATGCTCTCCAATACAGCAACATCCGGACACAGCGCTCCAGCCAAAACATCAACAGCATCATGTAGAGCACCTCTGTTATCTCCCAGGTCTTAAATAAAAAATATTTGTTAAAAAAAAACCCAGACAAACTAAGAATGAGACTTGCCTTATTTTGAACATCATCACCATGAATTTAGGTAGCAATCTTTGAGTGGCTGAACACGCAAAATTCAGACTCAAGACTAATAAGAATTGCAAATGGTGTAAGAACCTGCAGCTTTGCATCCGGCTTCTGAGAGCTCCTGGCATCTTTTTATGCATTTAGATACACAACTGGATTTGGTTACACAAATTGCTGAGGTTGGATTGTAGAGATGAGACTGAAGTGTTAACGGCCAGGACTGGAATGAAGGTAGGTGAGTCAAGAGAGCTGTATGTTAACCTAATTTCCAAGTTGTTTCCTCATTAATTTTTGCTTTGAACAGTATCTCTAAGGTTGCACCTATGTGGGAACATTACACTGGTCTATTTTGTTCATGGCAGATGAAATGTGTTCACAGGCTTTTGTAACCGCAGGTTTCCAGTGAATTACAGGATCCACGTAGCTCTGTCTTGTTTTCACTGAGTGCTCCTCATTCAGAGCAGGTGTCCTCTAACACACCTGTTGCTTGCTTTCCTGAGCCTGTGAAGGTTAAGTGCAGTCTCAGATGTTTAAACAAAAAATGTTCTGAGGTTGAAACTTTAAAATCCAGGAAGTTCACAGTTTCTGGTGACATGACAGTACAGCATTAATGAGTACAGGAAAAAACATCAGGATGATCAGGACATCCCCTGTGCTCGCATACCAAGTTGATTACATACCTAAAGCTTTGGCATTGTGTAATTTTCACATTCTTCTGCAAAGTAAACCAAAATTTCTCATACCTTTAGCCTGAGGTTTGATGGTACAATGTCTTGAGCAGAAACCATCTTTTAAGAAAGCCTTGCTGACCTTGTTTCCCATTCCCACACCCCAAGGTGCTGTTGGTTAAAATTGTTGAAAGCCACATCAATACCAAAAAGAAGACATCAAAAAAAAGAGAAGAGGGTGAGAGGAAAGGAGAGTTTAACTCAAAACAGAGCTTAACAAGTTTTCCAGTCAAACACTGTCAGTGTGGAAAGTGTGGTCCACCACAGGTAACTCAGTCTAAGCCAAGCCTATCCTCCTCTTCACCTCAGCCTCTGCACTGGCACTGCTGCTTATCTAAGCCTGCAAGCAGCCAGCCAAGGGAGCAACACTGGGTGAAAATAATGCAGCTTTTTCTGTAGGGATAGACTATGGACTCATATTGAACAGTTTGCCAGGGCAGAAAGTAAGAGGTTCTCCTTCTCCTTATCATCCTGCCCTATCTACAAATCCCTGTTCCTTCCCCCTTCCCTGCCTAGGGCCACTTATCTGCTCCTCTCCTCACTCTCGCCTTGGCACTCACTGGGCCCTTCCTTCTCTAAGCTGATTAGATTCTCTCAGGTGAAAGCAAGCCTGACATCTTATTGCTGCTTTAGTTTCCTGTAGGGAGCATCAATCATGCCAATTTAATCACCTTAAAACTGCTGCAAAAGGCTGAGGTCTGACTCACCACGTTGCAGGCAGCAGCAAGCGACCAGGTTTGCAGACAATGGAACAGACCTATCTCACGAATTAATCACTGCTTAAAAAATAATCCCCCACAACATGAGCTTAATCCCAGGCTTTTCCACAGACATTACACGAGCTCAGTGTGTCACTGGCTCGCACACTGCTGTGGAAACAAATTCCATTGATGAACTGGCTGTGATCAAACACTGTACAGAGAAGGGCTCCATTGTTACTTGGACAGATGTCCCCTGTTTGTGCAGTGGGTTCCTGGCTCCAGATTTTGTTCAAGGTAGAAACATACCTAACACATCAGAGTTTCCCTTGGTTTCTTGGAATTTCCTGCTCTTCCCCACCTTTCACAGCAGCCATCAGAGCCATAGGTCTGCATCTCTGCAGAGCTTCTCCAAGAGCATAAATGCGTGTCCCCAGAGCTTTCCAGGCCCAGCCCACAGTGAGCGTGCTGCCAGCTCAGGCAGGGAAATCTTCAGGGTTTTCCTCCTCTATAATTTAAGTCAAAGCCCACAAACATTTTTCCATAGCTACAAAACATGATTTTGCTGTTCAGTCCTCAACACCCTCTTTTGTTAGAACAAAGCAGGTGAGTAACAGCAGCGGAACAAGTTAGTCCACTAATCTGCAGATAAGACACTGGAGGACTCAGATCAGTGCAGGGGGAAATAATGAGTACTACCTGATGAATGGTATCAGGAAATATCTCCTCTTAAAATGCCTTGTGGGTTTTCTGCAGTGGCATAGCTGCTCAGACACACACTTGAAATTTGAGTGCAGGCTATAGAGACAACTTCTTTTCTGGGCAGCAATAACTTGTTCAACTAATTATACAAGTTCCTGTGTCTTAATTTCTCTTTGAGAGAACAGCCTGGGCTGTAGTAGAAAGCAGAGGATGTTTAAGATGGATCTAATTAGAAGATCTCTTTGAACGACCTGAGAAGGTAAATCATGTTGTATCTCTGGGTGTTGTCTTTATTTTCTAAAATATGTGTGATGGTAACTATTATGCTGGGTGGATTTGCAAGAGAAGGTGTAATTATTTTGCAACATTCATGAAAAAGAGAAGCTTAGAGGAAAAGTAAAAAGAAGGTCATGTAGCTCACCTGTGTCCTGGGTTAAAGTGAGACTTTGCTATTTACCTCTAAGAATCCTCTGCATTTTAGAATTAACTTTAAACAATATTTTCCAGCCTGAATGCTCTGGAGAACAAGAGATTTGGTAGTTAATTTGGACTTCTTTAGCTCTCTGAGGCTTTATAAATTGAAGTTACTTATTACTTCCCAGGAAACAGTTTGTATAAAAAATGAGGAACTGCTTTACCCACTGAAGGGAGATAGATACTTGGGAATTTGCTGACTGAAAAATTTACAGCAGTGCTTTATTCATTAAGAAATTAAATTAATGAGGGAGACAGCTGCATTACTTGAGAAGACCATTAATACTTTTCACCATTTGCATTTTTGTTTGCTAGTTTACTGGCTTTCTGGATCCTGGCTTGGAATTTTTTGGAGTTCTAAATAGCTATCAAAGCCTGAGTAGCAGCACAGTTCTTACATGAGTTGTCCTCTATATGGTGTCTTACATACACAATTAACGGGGCGTTTGCTTCCAGCTACATGGTCACACAAAGGATGTGTCTGAAAACAGAGGTGACCCACAACATTTGAATATGAACACAAGTTTGGGAACTGTGCAAAAGATAAATGCAAAACTGTACCAGAGGTTGTTTAACCTCATCATAAATTTTGTTTAATGCCCTTTTCCCCTTTCTATTGTCTGTTTCATCAACCCATCACCTACATAATACAGGTTCTTTGTACAGACTAAGCTATTTTACCACACAGTGAGTATGTGCTGCATATACAAAGCTACCAGAAACCTTTGTTTTGTTAGTGCTTCAGTTATTAAGTCATGCCACTATCTCAGGAACAGCTTATAATGTTTCCCTCTTGATCCACTTTGATCAGCCAGATCCATGGAAGTCTTGAGTTACAAGTGGATGATGACTCCAAAATAGAAAAGTAGTGTCTTTTGTGGAATGCTGAGTATACTGACAGACATGCCCAGGAAACTGAAAAAAACCACCCCTGTAATAGTCTTTTTTTGAGTAGATTTTGGGGTGGAGTGGGAAGGTGTTCTGAATCACTGTGATGTCCTTCTTTCTGGTTACACCTGTATAGGAGTATAAGAGCAGCTGTACTGTGTTAGCTCAAATGTCTACATAACAGAGGGGTTTTTTGGTTTGGTTTGGTTTGGTTTGGTTTTGTGTTTAAATTTGTTTGGTTTGTTTTGCTTTTCGTTGGGTTCAAGTGTTTTGGATTTAGTTTTTCCCTCTGTTGCTATGTTAAAATATCTTAAACTTCATTTTCCTTTTTCAATTACATCTCAGAATTCAGTTGACATTTCTTCAGACCCCGTTTCTGAGTGACAAGAGTTAGTCCAGAGTCTGTCACAGAACATGTAATGTCACATTAATTTCTTTCTACCTTACACTTACCAGTGCTGAATTTCATGACTGAGTCACTCAGTATCCTGTGGCCCCGGTGCAGATCTTCACAGGCAGACTTTCTCAATCGTGTTAAGTTTTCCACAGTGTTGTGTCACTGACCACTGCCTTTTCCACACCACTTGAGAACAGAGGGTAAGATGCAGGCTTGTACCATGTTCCTACAGGAATCTGGTGATGACATCTCTACATTGGAATAGAAAATAATTTATTCCTACTTCTATCTCCTGTGTTTCAACCAGGTCAGTATCCAGGTGAAGTCATGCTCCAGATGGATCTCCCCAAGGACCATATTCGGTGATAAATCCCTGCTGGATACCCACATTAGTGACATCAAGTACTATAACTCATTGCCATCCTCTTTCAATTCCTAAGGTGAGACCAGAGATCATTTTGATATTACAGTTTTCTGTCATGGTCTCTTCTGAGCTAGGAAGTCACAGCAAAGTGCCCTCCTTGCTTGGGAGCACCAGCTCTGATATGCAATAGTGGCAGTAGGCAGCCACTGCCAATGCTCATTATCATCTCAGGAGGTGCCGATTTTATTGTTTTCACCTTGTGATTCACAGCCTTGCAAAGCCTGAGTTTGGATGAAAACCCTTTTCAATGCAAAAAGATCATAATTTTACAAAAGCTCATGACTTTAATCAGGCTGCTGTTGTCCACTCAGGTACTGTTCAGTACTATTCTTAAGCGTCTTTTCTCAGTGCTTTACTCCCAAAACGATTTTCACAATCTGCCTGGTTTCTGCCTTTTTCTGTAGCTCTCTACTAGCCATTAATTCTCGAGGTAGGGAAGTGCTTTGTTAGGAATAGCCAGAAAGGGCATATTCATAGCAAAATAGGTATTTTTTTATGTATTCTTCACCTCCCTTTTTCTATTCCCTTTGGTTGCATGGATGTGTCAGCATCTGTTATGAGGATCTGTGCTTGTTTTAGTTCTCCCTTTGTTTCATCATCCAATCTACTGCATGAGTAAATTAGTTTAGGTATTAATGAGCTGGAAAAGCTGGGTTTTTCAGGCACCACATTATATTCTGGTGTTCAGTGTTCTTGGGTTCTAGGTTGCTTGTTTGTTAACTCCAGTGCAATTAATGGAGATGTACACTGAAAATGCAAGATAACATGGATTTATTTTTTCCCCAGGGGAAAAAAACCCAACCACACACAAAACACTCTTCATTGTTTCCATTGTTATCCAAGGCATAACAAACATGCAGAAATCTCTAGCTGAACCCAAGGTGTTGCTACAGCCCTCCCCTGAGTGGGATACAGCCGGTAGCAGAGCTCTCCCTGCTGCAACAGGACAGGCCCTCACTTACAGCAGCATTTCTAGTTGTTCCCTCATGTCCTGGCTGTGCATTTCCCAAGTACCACTGTGAGGAATACTTGAAGGTTCAAAGTCATCTTTCCTCATGGCAGATGGATTTCCAGCAATTCATTTGTCCCTGTTAGGAACCTGCTTAGGACTCTGCTTTATCCAAGTAATTTCTTTCTGCTGTTTTGAGTAGGTACAGACAACATGAAAAAAAAAAAAGGAGATAGAGGGGACACAGTCTGATGACAGTGGCAGAGGAATAATTACAGGCCTTGTTCCATGCCTTGTCTTGGATGGAGTGTACTGAAGGAATCTGAACACACTGTTTCTGAAGAATATGCTGGTATTTCCTACAGTGTGAGTCAGCTGAAAGTTCCCTTTTGTTTCATTGTCTTTTCAGGTCACGCAGCAAAGTCACTGGACAAAATGCCATCCTCAGTCACTGCAGGCCTCCACTGCCTAGTTCTGCTGGTCTCAGCCTGCTGCCAGACATCACAGGACTCAAACTTCAAACCATTCCCATATGTAGTGAGTATTCTTTCCCAGCCCCATTAGTTTTCATTTGACGTTTGCTTGTAGCACCCTGATGCTCTCCTTCACATCCACAAAACCTTGGAGGAAGTCAAGATAAGACCACGTAGAGAAGCTGAACCCAGGGTGTGTAAAAGAGATGGAGAAATCCAGGAACTGGGCTCTTCTTACTCCCCAGTCTTAAAGCCTCTCCAGAAGGCACTGAAAAAAAACACTTCTGGTTTCTCACCTGTGTTAGTCTGCAAGGGATTTCAATTGCTGTCCTTGGAGCTAAGCCTAGGTAACGGTTACATGGGCATTGCTCCTGGATGGTATTCACCCATCCTATGAGAGAAGATCCAAATATATCTTGCCTAGAAGTGACATGTCAACAAAACTAGCTCAGGCACGAAGGTGTTACAGGTGAGTGGCGGGAGTCTCACCACTATCTTGACAATAGGACAAGTCCACAAGACCGAAATGCCACTCCTGACTGATTTGTGTTTAGATGTTGCTCTTGGACTCAGATTTCTCTTCAGTTTCCCACTTTCTTGATAATCCTCACATACCTCTTTTGCTTCATCTGTAGTGTGAATTATGGAAAGCTGTTTTGTGCTTCATCCTGTATATGGGTTTGTTAACAGATGGTTTCTGCACAAATAGTCCCCAACAAAAAGAGGAACAGAGAAACCAAGTTAATGGAAGTTAATATAGTTAATATAGTCTGGTAAATAAAACTAGTCCACAATTATTGTTAGACCAGAAAATACTTCTTTTGTCTTCTCCATTGTGAGAGAATGGGAGAACCTCCTTTATTGAGCAGGTTGAAAAATGAAAACATGAAGAGGAAGACAGAAAATCCTTAAGCTGTTTCTGCCACTGTCCCCTGTCTTGGCAAACCAAGATATATCTGGTTCCAGCAGCCTCACCTGCACTTCAGCAGATGTCTAATAGTGACCAAGTATCTTGTTTGGTCTGTTTTTTCAAGCTGTCTCCATCTCAGCACTTAGGAGTTTTCATGAAAAAAGCAACACCTTTTTTTTTTTTTTTCTTTTTAAGCATCATTGATCCACGGTACACCCTGCAAATGAGTCATTATTTAATGGTGTGAAATATGTGAAGTATTTAGGAACGTGGCAATACCCTTCAGTCGTTTGGGAGAATAATTGAAAAAGGAAACCACTGAGTCCAAACCTGGAGCAGGACGTGGATTGCAGTGGGATTTCTGTAATTCTTGCAGCCAGCCTCTAACACGAAGGTCGCTCCCCAGCAGTGCAAAAACTGCGCCTTGGGATCTTCACTCCGGCACAGCTGCGGCACAAAGCCCAGCTCTAATCACACACCAGATGGTTCCTTTATGTAAAGAGACGACTTAAGAGTTGCCAAGCTATTCACCCTTTCTGTAAATAAAGGTTTCAGTAGGAATCAAGAAACTGGCAAAGCTGCCAATTTCCTGCCTGCTTCTGTGCTTGTTCTCTAGCCCTTCTTGCTATCGGTGGTGCCAATGTATTTTTAGGGCACGATTAAAAAAGATAAGATGGTCTGCATCTCACTTGGCTGCGGCCTGCATAAACCAGTCATACTGAAACTGTGCCACCACTGCCCTGGTGAACTGTTTTACTGATGGCCCCAAAGTAGCTGACCTGGCAACTGAGCTGGAGCCAAGACTTTTCAATCCCCGTTCTTTTCCTACTCTGGGTGGCTTTGCTGCTGCAGAGGTGGAAGCTCAGAGCAAAGAGGAAAGAAAAGGGTGATGAGAGCCTGGTTTCTGGATTCAAAGGCCAAGTGGCTGGGTTTCCCAAGCAGTGGGACCACCCCCACAAGGCTGGCCCAGGACTAGGAGCACATATGCGCCCCATACCAGGAATTGCAGCTCAGACACAGAAATTTTAGATGGGGCAGTTGCCTGTCAGAGGTATGCAAAGAGGCATCTGCAAACTCAGTACATCCCTCAGCTGGTGTTTAACCCTTCCCTGCTAGGAAGATTGAAATATTCTGTTTAAAGAGGACGATGGGGTGGGAGGTTGGAGGGTTGAGACCAAGACTGTGGAAAAAAATTACCTGTGTCAGTATTATCTTCACCAATTTCTTTTTGCCAACAATGGCAGCTAAAGCTTTACTTTATTTTTCTCAAAGAGCTTCACTTTCTTTTTTTCCCCCAGATTGACAGCACGCTAGGAGAGGAAAGCTTCCACCCAGATATGCAAAGGCAGAAGCGAAATGGTACGTACACAAATGTGTGGTAACAGAGCAGGTTTCTGGTAAGCCAAGGGTGAAATCACTATTAGGGACAGCATCTATTGATGTATTGAACTGGGAACATCAAGGGGGAGATGTCGTTGTGCTTTAACCCCATCGAAGCACCACAGTGCCACTCACTCACTTCCCTCAGTGGGTTGTGGAGCAGTATCAGAAGAATAAAGTGAGAAAACCCATGGGTTAAGATAATGATAGTTTACTCAGCAAAGCAAAAGAAGGATTCATTTGCTTCTTCCCATTTTCAGTCATCTCCAGGAAAGCAGAATTCTCCAGGTCCCTCTGAGTGGCATCCCTATGATGACATATATCAGCACAGCGTCTATGAAAGTTGAAGTACCAGTGTAGAAAAAACCCTCCCCAACTTCTTAGTAGGACAGGGGCCACAAAATAATCCTATATGGCCTCAGTCTGTGACAACCCATCCACTTACTGACTCAAAGGAGAGAAGGGATGAGACAGTTTTTCTCTATATGTATTATGCCACTTATATCCTTTTCCTATTGCTCTGAGACCAAAGAAATCTGGCTCTTCTCAGACAAGCAGCAAATAAAACAGGGGCAGAATGCCTTCTGAGGGGGAAGCAGGAAGGTTCCCTGAGCAGAATGCCACCGAAGTTATCAACAAATAGCAACAAAGAGCCCAAATGCCAAATTAATTTTTTATTTACCTTTAAACACAGCTTTGCAGTGTCATTCTGTTTCTCTTTCAGAGTATATTTTTGACGTTCCCCTTCCAGAGTACATGGTTGACATTGAAGTAAGCCTTACAGATTCATCTTACCTGCAGCCAATCAAAGAGTATTTCAAAAATCTTACAGTTCCAACAAATATTTCAAATATACAAACAACAGTTTCAGACATCCATATTACAACAGGTGGGTTGCTTATTGATTTTAATATTCTGGATGATGTGTTATTTTGTCAGTACTTGATGCCTCCTACTTCTGCCACCCAGCACACTTAGAAATCAGCAAAATTGAACCATCTCTGTTGCCTGCTGAAAGACCCAGCAAGACTGAAGCTCTACCACACAACAGCATGTTTTATCTGTGTCTTACCACTGCTCTTTATACAATGTTGGCATTAGGAATAGCTCTGAGTGCTTTTCTTTTCCTAAGGAAGGGACAAAGCCGGAGGAAGCCTGAGCCAAAGGATCCTCCTCCAGTTTGGCTAACAAGCAGTCTGAGTTACTTTCAAGTGTCAGGAAGCTGGGACAGCAGTTATCAGACTGTTTACTTCCCTCCTCCTGTATTTGGGACGTAAATGGCTGTAAGAGGCTGTACTCTGACCCTGACTGAAACAGGCTGCATGAGGGGCAGTCTTTTCCTGTATAACTCACTTAACTTATTCTTACAGGGCATGATATCAGGCAGGTCTTATTACATAAACTGGAGTTGTGCAACATCATATCTGACTAACTAGTACAAACACACCAAGCATTTACAACAGTAGAGGAGATTTGGTACCTTCTTATCGCTGGCCCATAAAGCAGTGAAAGGAAGTGTTTAGCAGTTCCCAAAACAGAATGCAAATGGCTCTTTTAAAGGCCTTCTGGGTCACATGCAATGTGAAAAAATAATTTTGTTAATATCCTACTTTGCAAATGACACATTAGGAGCAGAAAAAGTTACAGTAAAGTGTTTTGTTGGGGTTTCTTTTTTGTTGGTTAGTTTCCTTTTTTTAGTGCTTTAAAGCATTTTGTGATAGTGTTACCTTCTGTCACACAGCATCTGTCAAGACATAGTCAGAACAACACAACAGCCCAGTATCCACCTGGACTCTGAATGACCTTGCTCTTACAATCTTTACAAGCTGATATATTTGCTTTCAGCCCAATTAACATAAAAATCTCCAATCTGAAAACTATCATAGGACCCTGGCCAGTGTGCCAGGTAAATTTTCAGAGTCAGGCTTCACATTTCCATTTGGTTACTTAAAAGTAATTGATCAGTGTGGTTCCCATTTCTGTTTAGTGATTTGCAACTAGTAGAGTAAGATTTGCAAGTCTTCTGCTCATCCTGTTTGCATCATTCCAGTGAACTCACAAGAAGGGCAACATTTAATTCGGACCACTGTAATGAAGATACAGAAAAATAAATACTTACCACCATTCTCATGGTATTTCTCTGTCTGTCTGTGTGTCTGACAGTCTGTCTGCCCAGTGGTGAGAACAGCAGCTGTTGTTCCTGTGAGAAGGGATATGCCTGGCCGAGCAGGGTGTGCAGTGACGTGTTACCCTGCCCTTCTCTCAGCCTGGAACCTACCCTGCCCTGTGGCTACATGCAGAAAATGCCTTTCTATGGACCTTACTGTGAGCCCCAGACTGAAGGTAAGGGGACACAGGGCAGAACTCCATTGTTGTACAACTCTTATACTGGGTAGAAGTCAGAATAGTGCTAAAAGGTGGGATAAAGCAGCATATCAGAACTGTGCTGGCTACTGCATTGCCTGTGTGTGTGGAAATTCTGTAGAGATGGTCTACAGCTGTTCTCCTTTTGATAGGGGCCCACCTTGACCCGAGTTACTTGCAGATATTTAGAGCATTTGGAGCCCCAGCTTCTGGAGTCACTCACATGCCTCTTTGTGACTTTTTGCTTTTGCCAAGCAAAGAAAGTTTTGTCTCATGAGATTTTCACAGGTATGACCAAAGTGTGCCATAGTGCTCAAGAGAGGAGAAGGAACTAAAAAGCCCAGCACATGTCTTTGGTTTTGTTTCATGATTCCCGTGACAAGATGCCCAGGAGTTTTTAGAAACCTGACTGATGTGTAGAGACAAAAGGATGGACACTTGTGCCTGACACCACTGGGGTGGAGCACTACCTGTTGTCTCTGCAATCCAAGACAAACACCCATGAGGCTCTGCTTCTTATCTGTGATGGAGAAGCATGCAGAGATACCCAGAGGCAGCACTAGATCTGGAAGCAGTCCAATATTGTCAACATGCCCATTCTGATCAACTCTGCTTAGAGGCAATGCTTTTATGGCCAGGCAGTCCCATATCCATATTGCCATACTATTTCCAGGACTAGAGCTAATCCCTGTTTCATGTGGAGATTGCACAGCCCTTAGAAGTCCAGGCCCCTGGATCCAGAGCTCCTTCACACATGTCCTTAAATGAACCCAGCATAGAAAATTCCAGTATCTCTCTAAGCATTTTATATTATTTTGTGCTCACTGGTGAGTCTCCACCCAGAATATTGCCCTCCCAAAGCACTGGGGATTTTCCCATTCATTGCAGGGAAACATAGGTGGAGACTGATCCTGTGTACATTTCACTGTGTAAAAGTTAAGTCTCTGATCAAAGTTATTCATCCATATAACATCCTCATATCTAGAGCAGTGGAGGAATTCAACCATTACAGGAAAGCTGTCATCTTCTGAATGTTTCATCTTCTAAAGTTGTCTACAGCTTTGCATCTACTGGAAAGGGAGACTAGGTATCTAGCAGATGGCAGACACCTAAATTAGATATAGAAAATTAGAAGAATCACAACTTTCTTGTTATACAGATGAATCTTGGCAAGTTGTAATTATTTTAAACTCAAAGAGGGTAGATTTAGATTAAATTTAGGAAGAAAATTTTTAAGATCAGAGTGATGAGACACTGTAGCAGGTTGCCCAGAAAAGTTGTGGATGCCCCATTCCTGGAAGTGTTCAAGGCTGAGTTGGGGGTTGGACTCGATGACGTTGAAAGGTCCCTTCAAACCCAAGTCATATGATTTTAAGATTATGAATTTAGAAGAAAAAGCTAAGAAATCACTTTGTAAGCATTACTTTTGATTATTTTACCCCTATTTTTGTGTCTTTCCTTACAGACTCGTGTGGTATGGGAGAGCCCATTGTAATGTACATGTCAGTCAGACTTGACATAGACTTTCTGGATGATCTCAGGGATTCTTCCTCTCTATTATACCAAAAGTACAAAGCTGACCTTGAAAAAGCGGTAATGACTTTAGTTTTTCATCTCTGAAGGTAGAGAGCCCTCTAAGAAATATGGTGTTTACCCTAAGTGTCTGGGATATAGGGTACCCTGTTGCTGTCTGTGTGGGGAGCTGGGAAGTATCCAGCAGTAGGAGATACAAGATGGACCAGAGCTGACTCCATTGAAAGGAATAACAGTATTCTCATTGTTTTTAATACACTGGCCAACCAGGAAGTATTCAGGGATCTTTTCTATCGAAAGCATAAAAGAACCCCAAACACCCACAATATTTGTCCAAACTTAAATCCATGGGAACACGCATGGAATGAATCCATCAACAGGCATTTACCCCGTGACAGTGGGGAGAGCACCAGGCTCATTCTATCAGATATGCTACATGCCCATACTCACATCAGTCTCGAATGGAGGGTTTCCTCTTTTAGGCACACTGGAGTAATATACAGAGCACTTACCTCATGTCATGTGTCTTTGTTTACAGTTTAATGCGAGCTACAGGTGTTTACCAGGCTTTGTATCGGCAACAGTAACTGGTTTCAGGTAAGTAAATGGTTTCATTTTTTTCCTGAAGACATCAGTCTTTCTGTCCAGTCTCAAGGAGACAGGAGTTACCAAGGCTGCAGTCACTCTGGCTAGAACCCACTCCCAGTACACACAGACTGAATAACAGTATAAATGCTGCAAAGGAAAGCCCAGCTATGAGCATGGAAATAGGGTAAAATTCATCACTCTGCAAAAGTCCAAGGAACATAATCATTATCAATCTGGTTCAAAGCCTTTTATGGGCAAGACTGAGTTCCACCCAAAAGGGAAAAGGATGCAAGTAATCCTCACATCATTTCCTAGGTCATGAGGAAGATGAATTAGTACATTGACTCTGGATGCAACACTGGATAAAAGAGATATTACTTGTGTCCACAGATATTTAAATGCAGCTGTATTTTAGGTTTTCTAAGGGAAGTTTACTAGAAATAAACACCAGATGAGGAAGATGTCACATAAAGGTATTTGTTCTTAGGAAAAAGCTGTAGCACAACATTCTTGTATATCAGAGCAAGTCTTGAGTCCCAACAGGAGCCTTCACAAGTGAGCCTAGTGAAGCCTTCCCAGCCATACAAGATGGGTCACCACAAATAGAAAACCACTCAAAGACAAGGATATTTAATTCTGATGCTTTTTTCATTCTTGTATCTGTTTAGTCCTGGAAGTGTTTTTGTGAAATATGAAGTAAAAGCAGGACCAGCAAGCGCCAATCAGATTGATATTTCCAACAAAGCTGTACTACAAGTTCTAGAACCATTCTACCAGCCAAAACAATCTACCTTCACAACAGAAGTGCCTTGTAAGTTTAAAGCTCTCTCAGTACTTTCCTTCAACTTATACTTTAGTATTTTTAACCTAAATCATGTAGCTTCCTTATACTTCAAGTTATTTGGTACACAGCCTTCAAAACCATTTATTTCTCTGACTGTTTCTTTTCATCCTTTGTCATCAAAACTTAGGACTTTCATGAGAGGACTGCGCATGCAGTACCTTCCATGAAAAACCAAAACCTTCCAGCTATTCCACTGGACTTGATGATCTTTAGAGGTCTTTTCCAGCCTAAACTATTCGATGATCCCTGATGCAGTCTCTCTGAAAGGGAGAGAGATTGAAGACCCTTAAGTTCACCTCCAGAACTGAGACAGCTCTTAGCATGTCAGGCTGCCAGCACTTCCTACTCCTTAGAGGAAAATGAAAACCTCTTGCAGTTTGCATGAGAACACATTCCCCTTGGCTTCCTTGGCACATTTTCCATGCTGCTGCTGGACAGCATGTTACAATTCAGTTGCCTTATCAAGTGCTCCAGAGGTGCTGTAGTCTCAGAGTGCTGGAATGTCTGTCTCAGAGGATTACTTCAACCTGATTTCTTCTCGCCCCAGTTTATCTGCTTAAAAAGCAGTGGTGGTGATATATCCAGTTCTCTGCATAAAACCTGATGGGATCTTTGGCTGAAAAAGACAGTGAAAGAATGTGTAGAGGGAAAATCTCATGGCTTGTATCAGAGATAGTGCCCTGCAACTGTTGCTGGGTGTATATTAGTTGTGAAGCACCTGGAAACACCTCATAAGATAAAAGACACCACATAGATGAAATTACAGTAATGCTGAATGTTTCTCTCTGTTTTCCCAGATCAGGTAGACTTCAAAGTGGAACCCTTGAAGATTTTTGAAGGGGATACAGTAACACTGACTTGTGAGATAAATTCAGGATTTCACAGTGCGACCTGGTATCACTATGATCAGATCATCTCAACCAGCTTCCGGCATTCAGTAGAGACAATTGTAGGAACCAGAAGGTCGATTCTTAAAATCACCAATGTTACAATGGAGGATTATGGTATGATTTTATACCACTAAAACAGCAGATGTAACCTCTAATGGGACTAGTTTGGAGTTACAGTTTTGCATGTGTTCATGTTTAGGGATTTTTGAAAATCAGAAACACGTAAACTGGTGGCATTTTGCTGGGAGGACTTATTAGAGGAATTATGTATTATCAGAGTTTGGACTCAAGCTCCCACTGAGTTCTCTTTGGTCCATGAATTATACACTCAACTTCAAAAAGGGTAGGCTGTGACCTGGTATTTGGGCATGCACATGTGAGGTAGAAATCATGAGTCAAAAAGTCTTAAGACTGAGGATGCCCTGAACCTCGGTGTTTCTATTCCTATGTAAGTGGCCTAATCACTTGGTTACCCCAGTGGGGAAGGGGAACCAACATACCTGAAGTAGGAAGGAAGTTTGGAGCCCTGATTGCCAATTTCAAAAACAAGACAGGCTGCATTTAGGGGACTTGTGGCTGAGAGAGTGACTGATAAAGGCAAAGGGACCTGGGGGTCCTCATCGATGGCAAGTTGAATATGAGTCAGCAGTGCCCTGGCAGCCAGGAGGACTGCTGGGTGTCCTGGGGGGCATCAGGCAAAACATCACCAGCTGGGTGAGGGAGGGAATTGTCCCACTCTGCTCTGCACCGAGGCAGCCTCACCTGAAATATTGTAGCAGTTCTGGGCACCACAATATAAGGAAGATATTAAGCCATTAGAGAGGGTCCAAAGGAGGACAATGAAGATGGTGAAGCACCTTGAGGGGAAGCCGTGTGAGGAGCAGCTGAGGGCACTTAGTCTGTTCATCTGGAGAAGAGGAGACTGAGAGGAGACCTCACTGGAGTTACAACTTCCTGGTGAGGGGAGGCAGAGGGACAGTTATGGTCACTCTCATAACCAGTGGCTGGAGGTAAAGTCATGAAGCTGAATCAGGGGAGATGGGGGATGGTCCTGTTCGGGGCAGAAGTTGGATGCAGTGATCCTGGTAGGTCTCTTCTGCTCAGGGCATTCTGTGATAAATGCTCTCTTTGGCAGTACCTTCTGAGCAGCCTAAGAGCCTACATTCCCAGGCCAGTTCTAGTGGAGTCCCCTCTGGGCACTTAATCTCTCGCCCATTCTGTGTAGGAAACTTTTGCACAGTCTACATTCTTACCATGACATATTGATGCCAGAAGGACTATGGGCAATATACAGGTCCCAAAAGCACCAAGTCCACGAGATTTTAAGTATTTCAGTCCCAGAACACTGGTCTCTTTTCAAGTACCCCTCAACATTACCCCTCCTAATCTGGATGTATTTGGCACCAGAGGTCTGCAGAAAACATCCCGCAGGTGACCTGAGGGTAAATATTGATCAGCCACTGCAGAGCAGGGAGATGTGAAAACTAGATGTGGAAGTAGATCCTAATTCCAAATATAGAGGCAAAACCAAAAAAACTGTTTGTAATGCTAAGATGCTGTCTATGCTTTACAGGTTCCTATAAATGCACTTTCACAAATGGCAGTCAGTCTTACAAATTGAAGGCCACAGAAACAATATATGTCTCTCCACTACGTATCACTCCAAACGTAAAGGAAATGGAAGTTATATGCAACAGTCCTGAAACGCAAAAGAACAGCCCTCAGCTGTCCTGTTGCGTTGACAGACGCTTACCGTCATTTATGGCTTCCTGGAAAGTAAATGGAACAATCAATATTACAGGTAAGATTAACAAAAGGCTGTCTTTCACCTGCTAGGTTTGTTTGTGCTCTAAAGATCTCCTCCTAACTGGTGACCACAAAGTCTTAGGATAAATACAGGGTGTTCTCCAAAGGTCTGGCAGGGGGAAGTACAGACTCCATATGTGCTGTGCAGGTGCCAGTGGGGCTCTGTGCAAACATTGATGCCTTAAACTGTGACTTCCTGGGTGGAAACAGCTGCCTGAACCAACATCACACCAACTTCTTCCAAAAAGCTTATTTCTGCATTGTCTAATTTTGGGAGCAAGGGTGGGTGCATCAGTTTCTACTACTACCTCCAGAATCACCAGTTGGGTACAAAGAGCTTCTGTGTACCACATCATGATTTGGCAACCAAGAGAGGCAGGTGCTTTGAAACAGCTGCAGTACAGCTAAATACTGAGAGCACAGTTTCCCTCTCCACTTGTAGCTGTGATTCAGCACATACCTGTTGTGTCAGTGGCATGGCATAAAGCTTTACTTCTAATATAAAGAGTTAATAAAGGACCAGGTAAATGTGCTACAAAGTTACAAAATGACATAAACAGAAATGCTCATAAATGTCTATTGAACCATCACCCTAAATGGTCTGCTGCCCTCTTGATATTTTATGTGTATAAATTAACTGTTTATTGTTAACTGTTTGCTATGAATGAAATTTAGTAGAAAGCAGGACAGCAAAATGAGAGAAAACCTTCAAAGCTCATGCACACAGTCATTTCCCCAGAGAACAGGTACTGTTGTACAGCAGTGCTTGCAGAAAGAGCAGGGGATCCTGGCCTTCTGCAATGAGCTGTTTTGCCCTTAATTCCCTGGTCCAGGCTTTCCCTCAGGAACTCTGCTGTGCTTTCATGCCAGATGCACTGTCAGCTGCAGCATAGGACAGCTTCAGTGCTTGCAGCTAAACCATCACTCTTCAGATTTAAAGTCAAATGACTGTGAAGTACCTACAAATTTTTATTTCAAAATTAGATGGCATTAACATCTTCAGTATTTACTCCTGGTTTACTTACCTTTACTCATCCTAAATATCACAGATAATGAAGTTAGACTAAACCAGAATGCTCTTTGTTTTGTCTTATCCTGGGGTTTCCAAGCAGTGCTGTTGCTCTCTGACTGGTTTTGGCAGTAGGTGCCCAGCACTGTGCTGAGATTCATCTTCAGGTACTTGGAAAACCACTGTGAGTGTTGCCAGAGTAAAAGATGTGAATGAACTTCAGCAATGAGGATTTAGAAGTGCCATGCTGTCAATTACGTACAAGCCCATAAGGGTTTCTTCACCTAGAGTGATCGCCTGTAATTTCCAGAGGTGATTTTGGACATCTATAACCCTTCAAAGGGTGTTTATTTCTCTCTAGGAGTCTCCAGTTTGGAGGGGAACTGCACTGAATACAAGCTCAAAATCAACGAGTCACTATGCCAACCTGAGGAGTCGGGTACAGTGACAACATACACGTGTGAGCTGCAGACTAAACACGGAGCCAGGGCCAGTCAAACCATCAGAGTGACGTATCTCTGGAAAGGTGAGAGTCAGGTGGCTGTGACAGACCAGCAGCTCTTTAACATGTAGGTGGCCTCTGTGGCAGATGGCATTTGGAAGAAAATGGTTAAAAGTGACTCTCAATAATGTGACTTTTGTTTTGTGTTGTCTCAGCCCACATAACAATATCTTCAAGTACAAACTCACCAGTTCCCGAGGGATATCCGTTCAATCTAACGTGCGAAAGTGATGCGAGCAGTTATGACAGTATCAGTTGGAAAATCCAGTCTGGAAGTGACACAAAAACAGTAGACTGTGATATGTGCATCAAAAATAGCGAATTCCCAGCCACATCTGTGCTCACAGTGAAGTCTGCCACACAGGACTGGAGCGGTGAGTGAATATGGTCTTATTGGCTACAAAGGCAATGAAATCTCTGTGCCAGATCATTTACAGCATCCCTGGCCCTGCAAATCAGTGTGAAGGCCACAGTAAATAAAAACCCCACAGTTAAAATTGTAAGTGTTGGAGGACAGCAAGGCATGATGCTGCCAACAGCACTGTACTTGTCCAGCATTAGTGCTCATCACCATGCAAAACCTGAGGGGAGCACTTCTATCAACTGAAACATGGGGTTTTTATATAATTTCTTTTAGGCACCCACATCTGCACAATCTCCCAGGAAAACTTGGAGAGCTCTGCCAATATGACAATCGAGGTTATTTCCTTGCCCCTGAAGCAGAGCATCCTGATAGACCCCATTGCAGCATCGATACCTTGCGGAAAGCCACAAGCCCTCGAGTGCTGCATAGGTGCGAACACCACAGAAGATTTCTCTGTTACATTTGTGATTGGACAAAACGGATTTCCAGTTGGTAAGATACAATAAACTTGCAGAATCATTAGCTTCACTATACGTTATAACCCAGTTTCTGGGGTTTTTGTTTTCAGATAGGTCTGGGCAAACAGTTCATAATTACTACTTTTAGGACAACCCACAAATACTCCTGAGGGTGCAAAAAAACCAAGGGAAATGGACTTTTTTTTAGCATGCCTGAGGAACATGGCTGGGATTAATAGAAGAGCAACTGAAGCCGCTGCTATAGTGATAAAGACATAATGGTTAAACTCAATGTTTGGTTTGACTTGCCAGGCAGGGAGCAGTGGGCATTCTTTCCCTTGTTCAGATTAGAAATTGCTGAACTCCATTTATTTACTTTTATCTTTCACTCTACCACTTTTTTTGAATGGAGTATTGAGAACATGTTACTTTAGAAAATCTACTAATTTACGAAAAACATAGACTGATCCATTAAGAATGCAGTTTAAAGAACTGTTTTCTTTGAGGATACAGGCAATATGCCTTTAACAGCACAAAAGCCCACATTTCTACATCTTAAAATTTAGGGCAATTCTGCAGCTTTGCTGACGTATTTTTATATACTATAAGTTTTCAAGTGAGTTACAAAACAGTTAATTTAAAAAAGCAGAAAACAACATGCAGGAGTGCAAAAACAACAGGCTGAAGAGTAAAGCAGGTAGAGACTGAGGAGTCCTTTGGTAGCTAAGAAAAATCCCAAGATCATTTTGGAAGAGACTGCAACCAGGGACCCTCAGGCACAGGCACACCGAAAAGCAGTAGGAGCATGGTACAGATTCTGAGTTCAAAAGAACCGTAAGAACAGCAAAAAAGTATCTCAGCCTGAATGAAACACCCATGGTAGCGGCAGGAAGAGTAAATGATTTCCAAAGCAAATTTTGGTTCCTGAATGATTAAAATGGTTTGGGCAGGATTTGCTCATGCACTGGTAAGAGAAGACATATTGATCATGCAGCAGCTCCCAGATTTATTAAGAGATCAGCGTACAGAGAGGGAGCTTTTTCACAAAGGAATTTTTTTTTTTTTGTAGGACCCACAGAAAAGAAAGCTTTGCTGAAGCTTTCTGCTGTTTTCAGCTGATTGACCCCAAATCTGTGTTAACCTGTCTTCATCCATCCATACAGGGAAAGAGAAAAAAGGAAATTTGTTTTGCTACACATACAATTACACAGGAAGTGACTGTAGCAAAGAGAAAGAGCTCACAGCATATTGCAAGTTTAAAAACCGCAAGTTTGAAAATCGACAGGGAGTTGACAGTGAACATATAAGACTGCACCTGATACCTGGTAAGGAAAAAGTTACCATTTATAGCTGTTAAATCGGACATCCCATTGTCTTTGTTAAATCAGATGTCACAAATTCATCACCGGTGACATCTAACAGGAACAGTTTTTGTTAGATAAGAACTTTTGTCTCCTTTTTTTTTTTATGTGAAATTTTTACATACAGAGGAAAATATCAGTTTTGATGGAATTTTAAAAAATAAATAGATGAGGTTTTTTGTCTTCACTGTATTTGACAGTGATCCCAGTAAGTCAAAAGCAGCAATAGTTTAGTCATCTTCTGTCCCTACTTCCTTTGAGTGTGGGCTGCACCACCCAGTTTCATCCCCTGTGTTGAAATGTGGTCATGCATCTCCCAGCTTGCACCAACAATTTATCAAAGATCAAAGGTTGTGGTGTCTCAGCAAGAAGTCATCTGGCTCAGGAGGTCAGCCTGTGGGAGAGCATATCCACTTGGAACCCAAGAAGGGTGACCTCCATGAGGTGCTGCAGGGACCAGGGCAGACCCAGCTTCCAGTTCATAGTTAGAATTCAGCATCACTAAATCCAGCTTTGATGTTTAGTTCTGACAAGAGTTTGGATATTTCAGCTTTTTATTCTAAACTGGAAAGAAAGTAATATTGGCCATTCCCATAAGGCAGAAATTTTGGTTTTTCTGCAGTAGTGGTGCCTACAGTTGAATCAGTGTATCTGCCAGATTTCACTCCCTTGGGCAATAAATATACAGACACTCTAATTACTTTAATCAGCATACACTGATATGACTAACCCAATCAAAGCCAATTAGCAAGGCTCACTGTTCATCAAAAAGTTGTTGAGGCCTCACTATCAAGGCGTTAATGAATTTCCTATTAGTGATACAGCAGCATTGAGTGCCTTATCAGAACAAACTTTGTATGAATTATTGTTCACTTAGTGGTCAATATAATCTCACTCCACCTCTGTCTAACCCTGATAGATAAATTCTAAAACTTTGGGTATTGGTTTGTTGATTTGATTCAGTACTCAAAAACTGGAGCTTTGTTAGATTTCCTTTTTAATTTCATTATTCATGAAAAAATTGGGAATGCAAGACATATCCACCCTGAAAGGTTGTATAATTAATGAAGAGAGGTAGCTGAAATCCTGATTTAAAGACCTCTGAACTTCAGGAATCATAGGCTTGATGGGGGTAATTTATTAATCTCTCTGCTTCTCGTTTTCTACCTCTATGACTTTTCTCTGTACAGATAAGCAAGTTTCCTGCTCAGACAGATTAGGCACTGGAATAGAAAGGGGCACATTGATAAAGCCATGCCGTGAGTTAGATAATCCAGATGGTTTTACCCGAGGCAGTACAACTTACAAGTGCATCAACAACTCATGGAAGGTCGCAAGGAATGACTGCCTGTCTGTATCAATAAACAACCTGATGAGTAGAGCTGAGGTAACATTTATGGGTTTTCTAGAGGTTGGGGTGTAGAGGTGGGGGGAGAAGAAAAAGCAAAAATTGTTGTTGCCTGATTTTTGCTTATCATAATCTAAAATATATGAAGCATTAAAGCTTTCTTTTAAAAGCTAGAAAATGTTTGGCTATATCTACACAAGACAGTGGAAGAAGCGAGGTCCCCTCTTCTGGCCCAGAGGCCGTGTGGCACTGCATGGCTGATATCCACACACATGAATGCTCTGTCTCCCAGGCAAAGTGACCTTGTTCATAGCATCCATAAGGAGCAGTTGCTGGCCTGGAATGTACCCTGAGCCATGCTCAGGGACTGCCTCTATGAACACTGGTTGCACAAGCCCAGAGCAAGCTGCAGAGCACACTGACAACTCCAGGCTACTGCCCAACCTCATCCCCAGGCCCTGTTTACAACGTCCACTCCCCTGGTCGCTTCACTTTATGGACACGTGCCAGGCTTCTGTGTTCAGCCTTGGTATCCTACTGTAGTGCTCTTTATTTCATCCAGAGTTACCTTTCTCTCAGTGAGGCTAGAGAGGCAAATTTCACGTGTGTGATTTACTGTTATCTTCTGTTCTAGTCCTTGGTCAACAGCCCTGAGTCAAAAGCAAAACTACCTAACTACCTTGCAGAGCTTAAGGAACAGATTGGAAAGGAGCTGAACACAATAAACAGTTCTCCAGCAAACTTAGGTGCAATTGTTTCCATCCTGGATATGGTCTCCTTTATCCCGGTAGATGCAGATGAGCTCACTATTCAGGTAAGGTTTTATTTTAAGTCTTACCTACACCTATCAAGCTCTTTGGCCCCTTTTGTCACAGGATATGACATTATTCCTGAAGAAGTTTCACAGTTAATAAGGATCAGGAGCAGGAAAGGAAGGGAATGAGGTGAAATGACAGCAAAGATACGGAGGAGTTTATAAAAAGTCAGAATTATGAGGACAAGCAGCCTATGCATGAAAGAGAGGCTGCTGTGTGCTTAGCAACTAGAAATATTCTAAGGACCCACAAAAGTCTCCAGCATTCTAAGACAGAGGGTAGGTTTAGATTATATATTAAATTCCAGGAACCATGATCAAGCAAGGAAAAGAAATCGGATGTTACAACAAATGAATAACAAAAGAAATCTAAGAAATAATTGGGAGCCTTGATTGTGAGGTACAGAGGAAAAGCACTGTTCTTCTGAACAGAAAAGTGCAAAGAGACTTGATGGTTTGTGGATGGAGGACCCTACATGAGAGAGACCAAGAGATCAAAGATAGCACAAAGGCTGAGAAAGAAGGGAAAGAAGGTTGGAGAAGAAAAAACACTAAGTAATATGTAAAAAGTAATAGTCATACAGATCTGCTTTTGGAAACCTTAACTTGAAAATAGAGCATGCAGAGGGTTAACAACTGAAGGTTTCACAGGAATTGAGCAAAATAAGAAAATGCTGGGCTTTTCCAAAAGGCAACTCTAGAACCATGCATAAATTACCATCAGAAACAACAATGATTTGTGTAGCATTTCAGTAACTACATTATTCTGTTGTTGTTCCAGAATTTCCTCTCCACAGTGGACTTAATTGTTGGTGATTCCACAGCTGAAGCTTGGGAAGACCTGAATAAAGAGAAGACACTAAAAAGTTCTTTGTTACTTCAGTCAGTAGAAAACTTTTCCCTGCGCCTCCAACCAGTTAATAACACCATCCCTTCTGTCTCTGCAAACACTGTGCAGCTACAAGGTGTAGTTATCCAAGAAAACAGCAACACAGGTTACAGCAAGGGCTTCCGCAGTACAGAAAACCTCACAGTTAATGTGCTCATTGGTGAAACTGAAATTCAAACTCTAACCGAAAATTCAACCATTGTCAGTGTGATGTACTCGAAACTTGGACATATTTTGCCCCGGAATGAGTCTGAATATGTGAACGGCTTATTGATAACAACAACTGTGAACAGCAACAGAAGCCAGAAGTTCGAGGTTAATATGACATTTGCAAAGAAAAACTTGTCTCTAAAGATGCCCAAATGTGTCTTTTGGAACTTCACATTCAACAAACGTGGTGGGGACTGGGATACTCGTGGTTGCACACCCACAGAGTTAGAAGATTATGTCATTTGCTCCTGCAGTCACTTGACATCATTCTCCATTCTGATGTCACCTGATAAATCCTCCCAGCTAATCTTTGAAGATTATATTTCCTACGTTGGCCTGGCTATTTCGATCTTGAGCTTGGTGATCTGCATTATAATTGAATCCTTGGTCTGGAAGTACGTGACAAACAACACAACCTCCTACATGCGCCACGTCTGTATAGTCAACATAGCTACATCCCTCCTGATTGCTGACGTGTGGTTCATTGTCACTGCCTCCCTCAATGACCAAAACCAACAGCTGAGCAGAGATGTCTGCGTCATGGCCACATTCTTCATCCATTTATTCTACCTGTGTGTCTTTTTCTGGATGCTGAGCCTGGGCCTCATTCTTTTCTACAGACTGGTGTTCATCTTGCATAACACAAGTAAGACTGCTCAGAAAGCAGTGGCATTCTGCCTGGGATACGTGTGCCCCTTTATTATTGCAGTCACCACCATCGCTGTAACACTGCCAAGGAACAGTTACACCAGAAGGGATGTCTGCTGGCTCAACTGGATGGACAGCAAAGCTCTCTTGGCCTTCGTCATACCTGCCTTGATCATTGTGTCCATGAATTTGTCTATCACAGCAGTTGTTATAATAAAAATACTGAGACCAACTATTGGGGATAGGTCAAACAGGCAGGAGAGGAACTCTTTGTTTCAAATTGGCAAAAGTGTGGCCATCTTGACACCACTGTTAGGCCTCACCTGGGGGTTTGGACTTGCCACCATCATCAAAAACAGTCATCGAGCTTTCCACATCCTCTTTGCTCTGCTCAACGCTTTGCAGGTGAGTTCCACATGGTTTTCTTTCCTCTGTGATCATTTAATATAGTGGCATTATTGCAGTGCTGTGCTTGGCAGGGCATAAAACCAGCTGGGAGGTGCTCAGATTTGCTTTATTCATCCTTATTCCAAAAGGGCTCTTTGGGAAACCCATTCCAGAAATTCAGCAGTATTTCATATTCTCATCTGCTTTATCAGATGTGCCTCATAGATAAAGCTGACCTAAAGATAACTTCCAACTTTGCCAGTAGCTTTGGGAAGATCTTAATTTCTGAAGATCAGAAAAATAGCCCTATTATGTTCAGGTGGGCAAGCTGGAGCACCTCTGGTCTCATTTACAGTGCACCTGGAGGCATCATATTATACTCTTGTGGGTTCAAGTATAAACAACATAAAAGTCACCAAGAACAGTTGAGCAGTACTAATAATAAAGAGAGGAACTAATGAAAACACACACGATTGAGAGTTTTCAGTCAGTATGGTTTTTACAACAACATAATGATGTGGCCAGTAGGATCCCAATACAGCAAGATTTCTTGAGGACAAAATAGTTGTCTTCTATACACAAAGGTTCCTTCTTCCAAATATATTTAGCACAGGCAAACTATCTCTGTTACTTTGTAGACCAGATGCACACAGAATTTAAATAGGTCAGGCCCAGTGAACTCCTGGTGAACACATCAGCAGCCCACTATGTGATATGAAGTTAGAAAAATGCCCTCTGTCAGAGAGTTCAGAGTTTAAATATTCACCATGGACAATGTTTGAGATAATTATGCACTTAAAGGTTGGTTTCATCAAACTCCATGTAATTATCTGTCTCCTAGGGATTATTCATTTTGGTGTTTGGGACTCTCTGGGACAAGAAGGTAAGGATTCAAACTATTTCCTAAATTATGTCAAAATACTGTTGTAATTTGAACAGATTTTCTGTATTTACTGATTGATTAATTTTTTAACAAATAGATACAAGAAGCCTTGTTGAAGAGGAATTCAACATCCAAATGGAGTTCACAGCAATCAAAGGTTAGAACCTAGACCTAAGAATGTATTTCAATTACTGCTGAATAGTCTAACATTCTCCAAGTGTCTCTTAAGTCAAATGCACTTTTTATTTTGGATTATTTATTAGAACTAGTCAGAGAAGACACTAACAACATAAATATGAACATATCTCTGTTTTTCAAAGTTCATTATTTTACCTATAATTGGTAAAAAATGAGAAGGAGGTTGGTGGACACTCGCCCTAAATTCCACAACAAAAAGTATAAAATGTAACTGAAACTGTAGTTAGAAAACAGAAAATTTCTGTGGCTCTATTACTTATTCACAATGTGAGAGAAATGCAGAGCAGACTTCTTGGGTAAGATCCCCTTCATCTCTGAGCAGGAGGGGATGGAGTTACTGTGACTTGAACTCGTGAGACAATGAGACAGGTTAGCCTCCCCTTTTTTCTGGGAACAGAAAACGGGTGGAAGTATGAATCTTTTGTCAGATCATGTCTATGTGTTGCAAAGACTCATACTTTAATGAGCAAAAGATAGAGTGTAAATGAATGTGTTTTTGGAAGAGGAGAGGCTTTGGTCCCACACCCTGCAAATTCCCAAGTTTAACACAAAATATTCAGTGCCTAAAAGAAAAAAAATAATTAAAAAATGTTGCAAATGAGGACTGGATTCTTGAAGAAGATCCTGGAAGGCTTCTCTTCCATCCACAGTGTTTCTCTGGCCCAGTGGCTCTTGCATTCCTCCCTGCATTGAAGCATAGCTTGAACAGGCATCTGAAAATACCTCTGCTTGGGATAGGCATTCACATTCAAGGGGAAAACCAGTTCTACTACCATCTTTACGAGAAAAATAAAGTTTACACAGTGCCTCAGGAAAATAGCTGGCCACTCATCAAACCAAGATAAATTAGAGCAGGTTACTTAGGACATTGTCCCATCAGGTTTTCAGTATCTCTAAAGCTAGAGAACACACTAACTCTTCTGACACAAAAACTGTGGTGTTTTGTCACCCTCAGCATAAAAAAATAATAATTTTTTTCTTATGATTAAGGGGAATTTCTTCCATTTCAGTTTGTGCTCCAGAAGTCAAGACTCTGAGAAAAATGTTCTGTAGCTGTTTGAAAAGGGTAAACCAAGGCTCAGTTGCTATAGGCTCTGGGCAGCCATGGAGCTGGGCTGTCCTGTGCCAGTCACACATCTCTCCCTTCATACCTTCCAACTTCAGCAGCTCCTCGTTCCTCTCTCCATGTGTCCTTCACCACCACAGATCTCACACCACCATAGGCCTTTCACCCAAAATAACTAAAGGGAGGTTGAGCTGTTAAGCCACAGGGAAATGCTGGCATGGGGACAACTTGGCTGGAGGATTCTTGGATCCAACCAAGGGCAAATCTGCTTATGGCATTAAGCAACTACTACCCATTAGAAAGGATGGGGAACGGTCTCCCAGTGTGAACAAAGGAGTAAAAACACAGAATTAAAGGCTTTTACAATGAGGCTTGACAAACTTCTCAAGCAGAATATGTCAGGCCAACCACACAGGGAGCTCGTGTCCTCAGTGACCGAGGATGTGTCTTACAGCCCAAGGAGAGGGCCAAGAGCTGAGGCCATGGACTGACATTCACCTCACAAAGAGCTCTGCTGGTTGAGGTCATATTGTGCCCCCAGAGTTGTTTGTTGTCCTCTTCCTGCTGATGCCAAAGGTGTGTTCATCTCCACTTCTGCACCACATTCCCAGACACAGATCATAGGAAAGTTTCAGCCAACAGGACTAAAATACCTTTATCTGAGATTGCTGCATGAGGAGATGGGTAAACTGTGTATTCTGACACAGAAGTGCTTGTTTCAACTTGGACTTCTGTATTTCCCAAAAATGCCAGCATGTGTAAGAATCATAGAATGGTTTGAGTTGGAAGTGACCTTAAAGATCATCTGGTTCCAACACCCACCTCCCCCTCTCCCCCAATGGCATTAGCATCATTCTTATATGACAATAAAGCTTAATTTTACATTGGTATCTGAACAGGGTTTATTCAGAAGAGCCTGTACAGGTATTGCTAAAGAACTAGGAAGTCGACTTAAAAGCCAGGATAATTAAGAAGATGAGTACATAGGCTGAAAGGACTTAAGGAGTCCATTAAGGTTGAACTCTCACTTCAGAAGAGCAGCATTGGATCAACTCGCTCCAGCTTCCACAGGAATCACAGAATGTCTGAAGTGGGAAATTACCTCCAGAGATCATCCAGTACCGCCCTCCCACTCAGTGCATGGTCATCTAGAGCACAGAGCTCTGTTCAGTTGGGGTTTGAGTAGCTCCAAGGATGGAGACACCACAATCTCTCTTTGCAGCCTTTTCCTGTGTTTGACCACCCTCACAGTGAAAAAGTTTCCTCTTAAGTGGAATTTCCAGTATTTTTATTTGTTTCAATACCTCTTGTCCTTTCACTGGGAACCAAGGAGAAAAATCTGGCTCTGTCTTTACTCTGTTCCAGTCAGAGAGCCCCCAGCATGTCCTGGTATGTGGGTTTGTTCCTCCCAAGGGACAGGAGGACTTTGCATTTCCCTCTGCTGGACTTCGTAGGATTCCTGTCATCCCATTTCTCCAGCCTGTTGAGGTCTGATAATTAACAAATAAAACAATAGCAAAGTCTTTTGTCAAACTTTTTATATGTGATTCATTTACCTTTTTCCTCTACCACCTTATGATATAGGTGACAATACACAACACTGCCTAAATTCCCCACCATGGTACAACTAACAAATGAGGAAGGACCAAAGAGAAAAATATGTGTTTTCTATGCCTTTTTTTAACATACCTTTTGGAGGTATCTAATTAAATTCTCAAACCACTCCAGAAATGAAAAAGAAACTTCATTTTAGCAGCAGAAGTTCCTTCCTTCCTATCAGGACTGCAGTGACTTGTGTTCTAATGCCCTCTAGTGTGTGAAGTTAAATTTGCCTCGGATTATCTCAGGCTATTGGCCATCAAGGACAATCCCCCTTCACATAAAACTTAGCTTTTCTGTTTACCTTAATGGCTGTACTGCCTCAGATAAGGGACCAGAACCCCGTACTGCCTGATGTAGCTCTGGAGCCTGAGCTGTCTTCCCTGGCCAAAACTTAGAGACAAGCTGTTTGTGTCCTGTAGTTTCTTTTAAAGTTGATCTCCTTTATCGCCACCATAAACACACAAATGTCTTGATGCCTCACAAACATTTAACTTGGCCCTCTGTGGATTGCTTGCTTGTACTACTGAACAACAGTTTACTGGAACCTTTTTGTTTGTTTGTTTTATTGCCTCAAATGCAGCTACAAAAAAGTTCTAGGTTTTTGACAAAAAACAATTTTCTCTCTTACAGTCATCCTCCCTGATCCTGGTGACACCAATGCTTGCTATGAGCTACCCATTTTCAAGAACCTTTAACAACTTATGTGGGAAAACAGGTATGTGACAGTAGACCTCCGTTACTGAAGCACAGACAAGGGGCTTTGCCTGTGTTCTCGCTGTCAGGGTCTGTCTGTCCTGATGTGTAACAGCCTGTTTGTCTCTCCATGCATCCTTAGATGGTATTTAATCTTGTAATGCAAAGAAGCTGCAATATACTGCTAGCATTAAGCTAATAGTCTGTCTCTGAAAGAGGTGGCATGTGTCACCAATCCTAAAACCCACTGGCTAAGCTTTGTTTTGAGCTTAATAAGATCGTGACACAGTTCATTTATTATTCTATGTACTTTTCACCACCCTAAAGATGTATCTCTACAAAACCTCTCTGGCTGTCATTTTATGGACATCATCATTTCAGTTATGACTTCATTTTGCAAAAAGCATTGCTGGAAATATGATTTCATTCCTAAGTGGGTAATCTTTACATCCAAACATTGTCCAGAAAAGATGGTGAGATACGATCAAAGCAGGATATAAGGGAGTTTACTATAAGCAAGCATCTGCTTTTTAAAAGCCTGTATATTAGTCAGATAATGGAACAAGGAGACATGAGCACATTAGCCAGATGCAGGAGCCTCCCACCAGAAGGATGAGACTTGCCCAGAACTGCTTGCCATGCTTCTCCCACCTGAAACTCCTCTATTGTTATCATTCTTCCACACTCTGCTCTCAGGCTCCATGCACTTGGGTCTTAGGCAGCCTTGTGATCACAAGAGGAGTGAGCTGAGATTCATCTCAAGAGCCTGTGTTCTGGATGCTCACCACTAAGTCCCTCCTTTTGAGTAAATCACTGTCCTATGACTTGAGTGGCCATCCAGGCTGACTTATCCTGGCTGTGTCACCAAACTCAAGCAGTGAGTTCTGTGGTTGCTGGTATTGCTGTAATCCAGGCTGTGTCAGGGCTGCAGGGCAAATCAGAGCCACCTGGGTCACCTGCACAGGGGTAACTTTACACTGCCAGCATGTCCCAGGGTGTCTGTCCTAATGTCCTGTCGCTGTGCTTTGTTTTGCAGGAAAATACAGAGTATCTTCTTCAGAGCCATCCACCTCTTCCTCTGAAAACACTTCCAAGGCATATTCTTTGCTTAACTGAAGCACTGCAAATGCTAAATCACATAACTCTGAAAGGACCTCTGCCCTTTCCAAGACACACACAAAAAGTACCCGGGAGTCGTGGAGAAGTGGACTGCTTCATTTTGACTAAACTCTGCCTTTGGTGCATTCTTCTGGAACAATCATTTCTCGTTAATGTGTAAGGCAGGCAAGCTGGGAGAGGTGGAATTTTACAGGGTCTGCCAATCTCTCAGAAGAGATGACAAAGATTTGAAGGCCTTCAAGTGCAAGAAAGGACATTGGGAGTGACGAATTCTCAGCCCTTAAGCAGGTGCTTAGCACTGCGCAGTACTGAGCCATGAATTGCAGTGCTATACACAGCTGTTGTCCAGTGGTTTTGCCATTTCCTCTATCAACCCTCTGAGTGATCCCAAAGGCCTGTGTAGATACACAAGTACCTCATAGCTTCTCTCCTGTCCTCGTCTTACAGTCTGGAAAGGCCACAGAGTATAGTGGTCTTCACCTTCTATTTAAGACTTTTCTGGAACCAAAAATTCCCAACTGAGAAGGTCCATTTCAGATCTTCACTTTTGACTTAGCTAAAATGAAGACTGTGATGACTCCTGTGTGGTCTTCGTTCAGATGGAATGTATTGAAAGCCCCACGTGGTATATTTTTGAAGAAAAGGAAGCTTTATATCCTTAACAATATTTGTCCTTCCCTTGATATGTAATGTGGTAAGACAGAGATGGTTGCTGCCCTCTACCACAGAGGGGACTGCATTTATTTAATGCATAGTAGTGTTAAGTCTGCAAGGAGTGTCTTTTGTAAAGTCTGTATGTTTGGGTCTCCTCTCAGAGGAGAATCACACTTGGAGGGTGCAGAGAGTCAATTCTGCAGTGAATATAAATCAGCATGTGCCAGGCAGGATGAATGGTTTGATATAAATTATTGCTCTAACACTACACTTGTGGAAGCAGTTATTTCCAAACCTTTCTACCTTTAAAGGCAGGATTCCTGTCTTAAGCAGAGGGCTATAAGAGACCCTGCAAAGTATGTATAACACACACAATGTACAAAATTTAACATAAAATATGATAGATGGAATCATAAAGATTTAGATTTGAGGCCAATTTCAAATACTACTGTGAAGTGGTACAGCCCCATTTGATTGTCAGGCTATCAGGCCTATGTTTACCAATGGTGAACCTGTTCCCAGAACTTAGGGATACATCAGGATATGAAACTGTTCCCTTCAATTAGAAGCATGTATGATGGTTTGGTATGGGCAGGTGGTGATGACTGAAGACAATAATCAAGCAACAATCAAATGCAATATTTATATTGAAAGTAATTGGCTTTTGCTTAAAGATGCAAATATAATATTAGAACTAGAACACATTTAGAGATGAAAATCCAGAATCTCTGAACTGCATGGCCAGTGGAAACTTGCAAATCTGACCTTTGCACATTATTCCAAGAAAAACTTGCCTTTGGGCAAACATTTGGTCTAATTCATTCTGGAAGTAGCTTGTGCAATATTGACTTGCTGCAGAACCACTGGGTTAGAACAGGCTCTGCATAAACTGTAAATTACACTTCCTAAATCACACTGGAATGCAGACATTTCATGTCTGAGGTTTCACCGCACTTCCCAGTTTAGCTAAGCCTGAGTCCTGCCTGTGTGTAAGTGAGAGATCAGAATGTGATGCCAAAGCTGTCTGACACCAAAGGGCCATCCTGGAGTGGCTCTTCAAAGGCAAAGTCTTTGCCTTGTTAGAAAAGCCATGACAATTCATCAAAGAGAAGCAGCTAAGAAATTAATTGTGCAGTCTTGGGGCCAAGGCTTCACTTGTATACATACACAGATCAAGGTAAATTGAAAGAGAAGAAAAAGTAGGAGGGCTCAATGGAGGAAGAAGGGAAAACACACGGCAGCAGCCATCCTGTAACCCTTCCCCCCACTCTCAATAACAAGAACCAAGTCTTTGGCATAGGCAATAAGGGCAGTGGGCTCACCAGCAGATTCCTTCCTTCAGGAGTCTGCTATTTTTGTCAGCTAGCCCAATTCTTCCATTTGTCCTGATCCATCACATCCCATTCCCAAAGTCAAGGCTGTCACAAGCCTCATTCCCTCATGATTCCTGTCACCTGTGTACCTCCCCCTGCTTAACTAAAAGGCACTAAGTTACAGCATGTGGCAGTGTGAACCTACCAGGTTCACATGATATCTAGAAAGGTTGGGATCTCTCCCTTACTCACCTTTTATAGCACGGGATGGAGAACAACCACTGCCTTAGCATCTTCCTCTGATTTATTCCAGCACAGGATGAATAGTAAAGGAAGGGATTGTGACATACAGGTCTCTGCAGCACAGACTTGCCTTCTATCACATTCCCTGCTTGGAATTTTTGGATTGTGACAGTTGCTGAACAACTTTTGCATTTTGCTTCAAGCTCGTATTTTACCCTTCATACCTTAAAAACTTTGGGAACCTTCAATATGAACAACACAGAGCCAGGACCATTTTACCCACGCTAATGTGAAAATTAATGTGCCCCAGAACTGTGGTGCACAGCTGTGCAGTTCTGATACATTTTCATTGGACCACAAAGCCAATTATGCTCTGGGCTCTCATGTTTTCAAGGCTCAGCAGTCTGGCTGTCATCTTTATTTCTTACAGGAAACATGTTTGGGAAACAGCTGCAGTGTATGTTTAACTGCATGTTACCTTTTAGAAACCTCAGGTGGATGCATTAATCCCATGAGCAGCAAAAAGGAGATTAAATTCTTACAGGGTTGCCTCCTGCACGCTCCAACACTCTCCCGCTTCCAATCATGCGAGTTTCCATGGAATTCTTCACATATCTCTGTCCCACAAGTTTAGGGACACCCTAAAACTCTCCCCTGTACACATAGTACTTTCTGCTGGTGTAACCGCCCTCACCCACCTTGTCACCAGCTGCTGGTAGGAAACTGGATGTGCTGTGGAGAGGGCAGAGCCATGGAGGTGGTGCAGATCAGTCTGGGGCTTGCCAGGGCTGGGATGGGCACATTCTGCCCACCCCTCCCTCTGTGGCAACTCTAACAAGCTCTGCCAACCTTTAATACTTGTGAATTCACAAAAAGAACTCTCTGAGGCTTTTAGTCCTCAGCAGCTGACAGGATTCAATGCTGTTGAGAAGACATGGGGCTGACAGGCAGATTCACACTTGAAACATGGAATTTCCTTAGTACTATCCTGTTAGAAAACCAGGGTAAGGAATATGAAACAATCTACACAAAAGCTAGGATAGTTTCTTCTAACTTTCACTCTTTCCAAGTTCTTCTTAGCTTTTCCTTTAAGTTACAAAATCAAAGAACCACTTAAGTTGAAAAAGACTTCTAAGGTCATTGAATCGAGCCATTCCCCCATCACTGCCAATCCCACCACTAAGCCATGTCCCTCAGTGCCACACCTACCCATCTTTTAAATACCTCCAGGGACAGTGACTCCCCCGCTTCCCTGGGCAGCCTGTTCCAATGCTTGACAACCCTTTCAGTGAAGAAATTTTTCCCAATATCTGGCCTAGACCTTCCCTGGTGTAACTTGAGCCTGTTTCTGCCAATTCCATCACTTGTTACCTGGGAGAAGGGACCAACCCCCGACCTGGCTACAACCTCCTGTTAGGGAGTGTAGAAAGTGATAAGGTCCCTGTTGAGCCTCATTTTCTCAAGGCTGAGCCCCCACCCACTCCCTCAGCTGCTCCTTGTGCTCCAGACCCTTCCCTAGATCTGTTGCCCTTCTCTGGAGACACTCCATAACCTCAATGTCTTTCTTGTTCTGAGGGGCCCAGAACTGAACCCACGCAGGTGTCTCAGCAGTGCAGCTGAGCCCCCTGGGCCTGGCTGCATGTAATGCCAACCCCAGTCTAACACTCCTCTTTGCCAATTAAACTGGGAACTGGAAATCACCCCCTAGCCCCGAGGGAAGGGGATGGAGCCACCAAACCAGGGAGGAGAGCTGTGAGTGACCACAGCTGCTGGGGGGCACTGCTCCTACCACCTTCCTCAGGCTCCCTGCCTGGGTGCATCACACCAGTCACATCCTGGGCTGTACCCCAGCTGTCTGACAGGACATCCTCTGTGGTGGAATCCATCACAAGTTCTTCTAGCAGAGAGAAGTCAGTGTCTAATTTGGCAGAGTGAAGACTTGGACTCTGTCTCCACAAGCAAATGGAACAGTGTCAGAGCATATGTATATTTTCAGGGTGCATAAGTACAGTCTTATTCTTGGTGCCCCTTTACTCTAGGGACAGCAAAATTACATGCAGAATAGTACTTGGCCAGGACTTGCCTGGATCCTCTCTGCCTTTGGTTTTTCTGTCTCACACATTAACTAGCAAGCTGCACCATGTAATTTTATTCAAATTTATGGATATCTTGTCTTTCATTACATAACCCTGTGTACTTTATGAGCTTGTCAATTCGGGTGGGAGACTCCCTTGACCCAAGGGAGAGTCCTCTAATCCATCTGGCAGAAGGTAATCCCATCTGTAATTATCTGTTGCCTTGTTATGAGTCCAGCCAGTCAGGTGTGTTGTAGGAAAAACCGATGTGTTTGTTTTGATTTCATTCCAAAGGCATTAACTTGCTGGTAATGCCTCAATTAAATGGATGGTTTGTCCCTGCTCACAGGCTTGCTCTGAGCACCAGGATGAACCCAAGCTGAAAACAGCTCTCTGTGTACTACTACTGCCATGAGAGTGCATTTTGCTTTGGCTGCATCCCTTTTGACAGGTATCTGATAAGCACAAGGGCAGTGTCACCCGCTGTGATTATTTGCTTTCTGAACTCCTTTAGACAAGAAACTGCTTTTGAAGGAAACCTGGGTATCAAAATTTCAGGTGTGAAAACTGTTAGAGCCCTTGAAAGCAGAGATCTTAGGTCACACTAGATCAGTTACTTCCTGACATCTGCAGTAAGTTTGAGGGTGTTAACACCTTATTCATCACACTCTAGCACCACAGACCCAGCCTTCATCTTCATATACTCCCACCTCTCTCCTTGACTTTTAAGATGATGATTTCCAGAGATGGAAATTTAATGGCAGCCATGACAGATTCTACACTTTGATAACTGATAATCTGTCTCCCATTTCATCCACAGGCTGATGAAACCATGGGAGTTTTATAGATGTTTGGATTATGCCCACAGAATAGATTTACATTTGAAGATTTGAAAACCTTATGTGATGAGACTTTTTAGAAAGACAACTACCTTTAATGTGAAATTATCTCCCTGATAGAGAATTTGCCAAAATCATGCAATAGTACTTTATGAATTCTGTGTAATAGCTAATCAGCATTAGTAAGACATCACAGCTCCAGGGAAAGTTAGTGTTGGCTTACGTAACTATGGAATTGTATCCTTTAGATTTTTTGAGCAATATTTGTAGGAACATTTCTTTAATCTTTATGGATGTGCTTGTGTGACTTTTACCAGTGTTTTGGGAGGTTCTACCAGTTATTTGACCTAAGTTTGAACTGTGGCTGAGAGTAAATGCATGGACTGTCAGCACTGCTGCTTGCTATGGGGTGAAGAAATGAAATTTTCAAAGAACACACAAGAAAGGAATTGTATAAACTTTCATCAGACAGCAGTTCTACATGACAGAGAAAGCAGATTGTTGCCCAGGTGTTGATAGAGCTTTCCATCCATATGTTGACTGGTCTTCTGCAGCTTGTATTCATGATTTTTCACTGAAAACCAATGTTTTATGAACTATGGAAAAACACCAGGTTGAGATTTTTTGCCCCACAGTTTTTTTATCTTCTAGCCATCATGGAAATGAGGACGATGGTTAAGACAATGGTTCCAGCAATTCCACCAATTGTCATTCCCAGGATGTCCCCATGGACCTGTCTTGACTCACACCTCTCACCCGTGAAGAAGAAGGCTTGTCTTGATGGGCACCTGGAAAAGAAAGTACAGACACACATGTATCAGGAGTTTTGTCCTGCCCTATAGACTCACCTGAAAGTCCTCACATTCACTATCCTGGATGTGCAGTTCCCATTAGAGGAGTTCATGTCACATCATCCCCACATTGTTTGGATGTTATTTGTATACCCTGGAAGCACCACAAAAGGGGTGCTTTTAAAAAAAAAAGCACATTAAAAAAAAAACAAACCATAAAGCAAATTCTCCTCTCTGCATGAGGAGAACCTCCCCTCATGGCTGCTGGTAGAAATCAGTCACTGTGGCAAAGTGTTTTGTTTCTACTGTTCCTTGAAAACCTAATGGCTGAGACCTCTGAAATCTGTAGCTCTGAACACTGATTCGCCTCATAATTTGAAGAAGAAAGGCAGAGCAAGGAGAGAAGAGGTCTGTGGTACCTGCAGCTTGCTTCTCCTTTCACATTCACACACACCCCATCATTCTGGCAAGGGTTTGGATCACAGGGGTCGTGCAGATAAGGCAGCTGGTCTTGAACAGGCTCCATATCCTGGACTGCTCTCTTCTGCCTCTCAAGGATGAGACCTCCCGTGAGGGCAGATTGTACAGATGCAACAGGAACTTCAGTGTTATTGAGGTGAATTATATCTTTTAGAAAAGGAAAGTGGAGAGAAAGACATCAGATATCAGTGAGTGAAGCTGTGTGTAGTACAACTCCTACCCAGCGGCTCACACAGTGTATTGTGCACCAGAGGGTACTCCTTGTTCATTTGCCTTTTAAAGAACTTTTGCTGTTCTACAGCATGCTCTGTGTATTTAAAGCACAAGACATAAAATAACACTGAAATTACTGAAATTGGTTAGGTAAATCTGTGATATTCTGTACTTCAAAAAATTACACCACATATGTTTGAAAATAAATACAATGGGGATGGCCTTTTAGTTAGAAATGGGCATAGCTACTGGTCAGGGTGCTTAAAGTTGTCTAAGAAGCTAACCTTCCAAAACTCACTGCCATTTAGATCCCTCTGAACTCATAATCACTTTAGTCAACGTCACCCACCTGAAACTAGGACACAGAAATGCTTTTTAAAATTGATCCCCCTTCGAAGAGAAGATAACTTGGAGAGAGACAGGAGCAGTAGTTACTTGAACGTATGAAAACAGAAAGAATCACCTGTTTTGTAAGGAGAATAAGGAAAAGGGACTTTACCATTAAATTCTGCAAAAATAATCAGGTCATCATTTTTCAGGAAGCTTCTCCGTCTCATCTCACTGTGGGACATGAAGTTACTCCACCCCCAGGATACAGTTCTGCTGCAATTGCATGATTCATCAAATGTTCCAGAAATTGATGGTTTATCCCATATTACAGCTCCACTATCATCTGCAAAGAGAATATGAATTATGAATAAGAACCACGAAGTTTTGCAGCTGGGAGTATGACATGACTTTTTTTGTTTTAAAGTGTTGAATGGGATTTATAAAAGCAAGTCCAGATCTGAAATGCCCAAACAAACCACGGAAGACGGACAAACTAAGGGTGCCAGCAGATCCTCAGGTATGATCTGCATGAGGATTCTTAGTCTATGTGAGGGCATTGAAATTCACAACTCCTCTTTCATGTAGTACTAATCAAACACCAGTTACCTCCTCATTGTCACCAGCTAAGAGCTCCCTCCTGCATAAAGATATTCCCCCATCCATTTTTAAGTACCTATGGTTTAGAATGTATCAGATTTTGGTAATTTTTATGGTTCTGTTAAACACATCCATACACAAGGTTTTAAACATCCTATTGAGAAAATATGAACTAAATTTCCACTGGGAAAAACGGAGAGGGATGAAGATTCATACCTAGTATTTTATTCTGTAGCAAACCTAACATTATCCTATTATCCTTATTTCTTTCATAGAATCACAGAACTATTTGGTTTGGAAGGGACTTTAAAGCTCACCTAGTTCCAACTCCCCTGCCATGGGCAGGAACACCTTCCACTAGACCAGGTTCCTCAGAGCCCCATCCAACCTGGCCTTGAACACCTCCAGGGATGGGGCATCCACAACTTCTCTGGTCAACCTGTTCCAGGGCCTCACCATCCTCCCAGTGAACAATTTCTTCCTAATATCTAATCTAAATCTACTGTCTTTCAATTTGAAGTCAATCCCCCCTTTTCCTGTCACTCCATACTTCTGTGAATAGTCTCCCTCCATCTTTCTTGTAGGCTCCCTTCAGGTACTGAGGGACTACAGTTAAGTCACCTTGATTGTTCAGCCTCCTCCTGTCCAGGCTGAACATTTCTGAACTAACACATCCATGGGAAACCCTCAGGCTGGATGTGAATCTATGGTGCTACATGCTATATAAACCTGGAGTTAAAAGGTGGTCCCTGTTTGAAAGACTACTCTGCAGTCCACTCCCAGCCGAGCAAGACAAGTGCTGGCAGATCTTGTAGTTATTTTGATGTATTTTTTTCTTAAATACAGCTACGGTGTGAATGCTGTGCATTCAGACTACATATGTTGAAGTCAACTGAATATGTTGAAGTTAACTGAGCTTCCAAAATGCAGCTTTAACTAAAATTATCATTGATTTAGTAATGGATACAGCACCCTGCTGGCATTGCACCAATCTGTGGTGACATGTCACCTACCGTAGTAGACAAACAACAGGTAGAATGGGAATTGCCAACTCTTGTGAGAACTCTGTATTTAGAGTCAAACTCAGATATCCCAGGCATTGTTCGTAATAACACCAACCAACTTTTCACATTACATGATCTCCCACAGACAGGGATTCTCAATCACACACATGGAAGTTGTACCCAGGAAAGTGTCCCAAACTGGGAAATGGAGGCAAGGTTGCCCAGCTCTGAGTGCTACACTCAGTCCTCTGACTTGGATTCCTTGGCTCTCATTGTCAGCATTCCCCCAGGCTGACACACTCACCTGAGCTAACATGGTCTTTGCTTGTGGTGAAGCTTTTGCTCGAGGACATCCTTTTCAAGACATCGGGGTCCTGGTCCAGCACTGTGAGCGTGGCTTGGCGGTTCAGAGCCGGCCACTCCAGCAGAGCATCGTTCTCTCCACTGCACAGGTGAAAGGCAATGCGAGCGTAGCCAGTGCTGTTATAGTTGGGGATCACAGTTATGCCAAATCCGTAACCCTCGGGGCTATAAAAACGGGGGCTTTGAATAGCACTAGTGGATGTGTCCTCAAGGATTTTGCTGAAATTCCGAATGACCCACACAGCTGTGGGACAGGGGGTCTCTGTCAGGGTGACATCATCAATAGCAATCCCACCAGATGAAGAGCTGGGGTTGCCCTTTAGTCCTTGGAAGAGGTAACGGAACTTCTTCTCAGCATTCAGGGTTACATGGGCAATTTTCCAGTTGGAGTCACTGTCAGCTTTGGTGAAAGGAAAGCAAAACATTGCCATCAGTGTGATTAGAGGTATTATGAAGTGATTTGTTCCTAGCCATCCATCCCAGCTGCATTTTTAGATGGACCTCTCATGGAGTCGTGAAGGTGAGAGATCTTAAGCTGATATTGTGATTATAGTATATCCACATTGCTTTATCATCTACATGCTTTGGAAATCTTGTACAAGGAACGGTTCACACATTGGCTTATGACAGTCTCTAGTATAAAAGGCAACAGGCTAAGGGCTAAGACAAAACAAAAGGATGGGAATCAATGACCCAGTGTGTTTGAATTAGCTGTTCCTGACACTTTTCCAGGGACTTATCCTTCCCTGAAAACTGCTGCAGCCTCATAAAGGCAGGTCCAGTTATAACAGGTTTTGAGTTGTGACAACATAAAATATGGTCCAGCAGTGGCTGAATTTGTCCTATTTAGCAAAATCACATGAAGTGGGAATCCAGTTCACATGTCCAAAACTGGCTATGTTTTTATATTTCTGACCATCTAAAAATCTGACTGGGATTCTTATTGACTGCAGAAGAGCACAAATATTTACATTTGAGCAGCTCAGTGTTAGATCGTATAACACCCAGTGGAGATATAGTCCATTGATCTCCAGCACAGCTTGAAATCCCTCTCAAACACCGAGCATAATGTAATATTAGGAATGTTGTGATTTCTGCTAAGAAGCACCTAAATCACAAGTATTACTCCACTAATCACTAGTATTACAACCACAGTTTGTCTGCTAAATGCCCTCATGTGATACCAAAATCCTTAGGCATATTTCAAGACATTCTGGTAGCTTTGGGAGAATCTTTGGGCTTCTGAGCCAATCCTCTGCATTGATGGTTACAGTAAGACAACTGCTCCCCTCCACCCAAATATTCATTTAATTTTCAAAATTACCTTGAAAGGTTTGGATTTTCCTCATCTTGCGAACATTCCCAGTGCCATCATCCTCTTTAAGCCAGATGATCAGCTTGTCAGAAACACTTCCTGTGGTCCTGTAGAAGAACTGGAGGCACTGCTGAGTTCTCTTTGGATAAAGGATTCGAGACTCCAGGACTGCCACCTCATCTGCTGTGCCAGAGCTGGTGTCAAAGTACATGAAGTAGCCAGCATCTGGGGAGAAAGGGTAGACTGTCACTGTTTCTTTCCAGATTTTTCCCTAGCTGCATGGTGTGAACTCATCATTGTAACTGCACTTTTTCAGTACACCCAGTGGTGATACTTAACATTCATACTTAACATGAATAGTAGAGGAAATGTTATGTGATAACCATCCAAGGCAGATCAGGCTAAGAACAGGAGTAGCAGCTTAGCACATTTATGGAACTCATTGCTGTCAGCTCATGTCACTTTTTCATTAGTTGGTCTAGTTGGAAGTTGTATTCCTCAGGAATGTCAGAGACATATGAGACAGAGGATTCAGTGCTGACCACAAGTAACAAGTAAATATATTTTTTTCCTTTATTTATAAAGATAATCTAAAGATGAAATTCTTAGAGATTGTATATTACCTATATTATTATTATATTACCTTGTAAAGATAATTTCTTACCAGCAATAATGATAATAAAAAAAGGATTGGACACAAAATTAGCACTGTTCTGACCTTGAACATGAAGAAGAAATGTTTTTATAGCTTGCCCGAAGATTCCAAAACTCAATTTCTCAGCCTTGGGAAATTATTTAAGAATTTCTGCCCCTCTAGTTTTATTTCCTGTTAACATTTTTTGAAGTGTCCTTTACTTTAGATTTGAAGTGTCTACTTTTATCCTTATATTTACAAGGATTTACCATTTGCACGCATGACATATCTTGGTATAAGAGATGAAGTTGTGATGTCTTATCTGTATTATGTTGCTTTTTACTTATTTTTTACTATTCTTTATAGTCAAGGGTTAAACTAAGAAGTGAAGTTCTTTTAGCTGTTGAGTGAAAATTTCCTCTGCTGGGGGCTGGTTCCATGGAGTCTTGTCCAAGATAACATATCATACAATCACAGGATGGTTTGGGTTGGAAAGGACCTTAAAGATCATCTCATTCCAACAGTTTCAAAAGTACTGTAGCTGCATGAAGGCAGAACAGTCTCCTGCATGGTTAGTGGAGCTGTCTGAGCTGTTTATCAGGTTCCCTCCAAACAGGTCAGGTCAGGGGAATACTCTCCATTCCCTCCCACGTGGTAGCAATGCTTTGAACTCATATCCATAGAAACCTTGCCAAAGGTACCTAATTGCTCTATGCAATGTATGACCATTTATTTTAAGTGTATTAAATATAAGCATGATCACTTGCTTCAAGTGAGAAACAGGGCTGGGAATCTGTTTTTGAAATTGTTTTAGTAATAAATCTCCAAATGATCTGGACTCTACCTCTTTTTTGATAAGAAAGTCAATTAAGGCAATATTAAGCATCTATGGCAATTAAAATATGGCCCTAGAAGACTTCAGCAGACTCCCTAAATGTTAAGCTGTACTTTCCCTCCTTCATTTTAGCTAGCAACAAGTCAAAAACCCAGGACATCAAAACTATCTGGGAGAAATATTATTCACCTCTGTTAAAAACTTAGAAGAAAATTTGAGATGACTTCAGAACCAGTTATCAAAATAGGTCAGTGACCCTTTGGAGGTCAATGACCCTTTGGAGTTGCCAACAGGAGAGACACTCCCTACTCATGCAACTCATTTCAACACTCTGGAGTTTCTGAGACACCCATCCCTCTCCACTAATTCTTCAATACTTATTTTGTAGTGAGTCACTAGATGGTAAAGCATCAGAACTGTCTGTTGTGATTTAGTCTTTATTCTCAGTTGTCAGCCAGCACCCTGTTAGTGTGACTGGGGCTGGCTCCAAACTTTCTGAGATCTTATTCCTTTAAAAAAATGGCAAGATTACTGTTTGAAAAGAAAAATTATCCGTAAACTACTATCATAAAATACTTTTCAACTTTCTTCTACCTCCACAACCAGCATTCATCAAGCTTAGCTAACAATGTGCATTGCAAACACAACATTTATGGGTGGCTATGAGTGATGTTTCATTCTTATCATGAGGCAACATACCTCTTACTCAGACTTTGGAAGTTGCAGTAAATTATCTTCCATGTTATATTTAAAAGGGCTCTAGTTAAGATTGTTCTTTGCCCCCTTTTATCTTGCTGATGTGGAGAACATTCCAGTAAGTTGAAAAAGTTTGTTGAGAGCACGAATGCAAATATAAACTTACACTCAAAGGGTCAAGAAAAGTGAGAAGAAAAGAAGGGCTTTTTGCTTAAATGAAAACATTACAACTCAGATGTTTTCTGGGTTGTGCCTAAAATATGGTTATTTAATCTTGTGTTTTTAGAGCAGTCAGTGCTGGGTTTTCTCAAAGGTTGACAACTACATGTTCAGAGAAGTTGTTAAAGACTGTATTTAAAGGACACAGACATGCACAAGGACTGTTACTCCAGCTAAGCCTTTTTCCAGAGAAGAGTGTCCTGTTACTTTGGTTTACCTCTACAGCGCCCAGAAAGTGTGTGGTCCTCCTGCCCTGTCACACTGTTCAGCTGATGGACCCAGTCTAGGTCATCTCTGGTGCCTTGAATCATACCGCAGATATTGTCAAATTCAAAAGAACACTGGTCCAAAAAGGTGTGAGTTGAAGCTGAAAAAAACAAACCAAAAGGACACATGGTCACCTCTGAGTAATTTCTGCTCTATTTTTGGGGAGTTTTGTTTACACTGGTATAAACATCCTGTAGAGAAGACAATCCTCACATGAGCAGATGTGAGCCCAACGACTCAAAAGAGGAAACATTTGATTTTTGGAGGGATTCCCTGCATAAAGACAACAACATTTGACCACTTTGCAGAAGATTAACAAGCATCCACATGGTAGTGACTGATGGTGTCTTTGTGCCTGTTTGTCAGCCTTGGAGAGACAAGTCCCTTTGTGACCCTGGGGTGGTGTATCTAACCACTCCTCAGTTGAGGTTATTGCTCATCATGTCTCACTTGTCTGCTTCATGAGCATGAGCACTGTTCTTCCACTTCAAGCAAAGTCCATGCAGTTACCTTAGGCCAGTTCAGTTGAGTTTTCCTACAAGTTGATGCTTCTGCTGACAGATCCTTGGGGACAATAACTTCTCAGTGACAACCATAATCAGTGATAACATTTTCAATCAGATTAGCAAAATAGACAGCGTTGGACTCTAGACTTGGCCAATCTCAGGTACAAAATAATCTAAATAAAACCAAATGTCAGTAAAAGAGGACAAAGTGCAGTTGCATTCACCTCACAAAAGCAAAACAAAGCTGCCCACACACCAGCAGAACACAACCACAGGTCTGAACCCCCAGGAGCAGTGTGGAAGAAAAGATATGAACAGACTGACTTTCCTTGACTGATTAACTTTTACAAGAGTAATGACAACAGAACCAAAGAGAGGTACAAGGAGGGAATCAACTGTGTCTGCACACCACAGGTCCTGTCCTTGAGCACACCTGAGAAGAGTTTTTGTGGTTTTAGAGACATAAGGGAGGTGAACCAGCCTGGCTCAAGCATGATTACAGAAAGAGTTGGCCATGGTTAAATAATGACTTACTGCAGTTGTACATGCGATTCAGTCTTTCCAGATCAATGGCACTGAGGTCTAGACGTTGTCCAATTATGTCATCAAACGCTGGTATCTTTGCTGTGATTGTGGGGACACTCTCATTTTTGTTGAATGAAAAGGGTGCATAGTGCATCAACGACTCGTAGTCATAGGGGGTGTTCAGGTCAGTGATGTAGCTGTCATCATACTTTGCAAAATTGTGCTCTTTGCCTAACAAAAGAACAAGAAAGTGCTTCATTTTTAGAGATACTGGAAAAGAATGGCTTTAGCGTGGCCCCTTGGATACAGTTTTCTGAGGCGGAATTGATATACCCCAAAGCAATTACTTAAAAATATAATATTCAAGCTTAGCAAGATTTCTGCTTGTCATTTGGACAACAAAGCAGTGCCTTTAGATTACAATTTTGTGCCCTCACAGGTGACTTCAGTAAGTTCAAGATCAATATCAATGAGCTGTAAAGAATGGGGTACATAGAAGGTCAGAATAGATGGTCTAATAGTAAGGATCTGAAGGATTTAGCTTAAGGATTAATGTATTGAAGATTAATTTATCCATTCCAGAACCAGTGAATATTGATGCAAACATTTCCCAGGATATTAGATCTGTATGGACAAGGAGAGGCCCTGTAGGCCCTTTGCTCACTAAGGGGACAGATATGACAGTCCTGGAGTGCCTCCAGCTTCTGTTCTTCTTTGAAACAAAGAATGCATTAGCAATTCGGAGGGAAAAAGAAAGATGTTTTTACCATGGATTTACAATACTGATATGATATTTCTATTGAAATGTCTTTTGGAAACATGTTTCTCATGGTTTCTTGGTGAAATAATTTGTCCCTAGAGAGAGTTTTTCCTTATGTAGGTGTCTGCTAGGGCAGAGAGAGGGAGCCATTTCACATGCTTTGCTATGGAAGTAAAGAGAGATTGCCAGCATTTCCAGCTACAATTAATATTTTCAGAATAGTTGGCATTCTTTCTCAAAGAAGAAACAGTACATGACTGTGCTGGTGGATAATTACAGTTTCTCTGCATAAAGACTGCCCTTCCCTTCGGCAGATCACAAAGGTCTTCAGTCCGAGGCTTGATTATATAAGAGCTTAGGATTGTTTTCTTACTGACACTTGAATTGCACCTTTTATCAAAAATAAAAAAGAAACATCCTCTTTTATTCACTCCTTTTCTAATAAATTATCATTAAGTAATACAGAAACAGATATCACAAGGCACAACAGGAAAAACTACCTTCTAGGGACCAGGGGGACTGTGAAGAGTTTGCTGAAACTCATAGAGCCACTGAGTCTGATGATACTCAGCTGCAGGCAAGAACCTGCAGAGAGACACTGGGCAGGAGACAGCAGGATAGAGTTCTGTTTTATGTGTCCCACCTGAAATAATAATTTTGAGGCTTTTTCTTGTGCAAAGGGAGTAAGCCTGAATCTCTGAATATAAAGACCTTTCAGATTTTGAGAGGACCTTTGATTAAAGAACTCACCATCTAAACTCACCATCTAAATAAGTTTACAATTTGCATTAAATGTCAAAAGGAAATATACTCCGAGAGAGGTGGAGTGATTTGTTCAAAATTTAGAAATCACACCAGTCCTGGAGCCAAGGTAAAATAAAGTCCTCTGACTCCCAAGCAGGGCCTCTCACTTCTGGCCTTATTCTCTGGTCTTTGACCAAAAGTTGTACCAAAATTTGTTGATTTACAGTGGTCTCAGGTGTTTCTAAAATTATATCTTTAGGAAGGTCTTAAAATTTAGGAGTGAAAATGAAATACTGATACATCTGCACTTCACGAAGTCCGACTTGAAGATTAATACCCACCTGGAATAATTTCATCCCACCAGATTTTCACATAGTCATCCCGGTCCATCCTCGACTGCTCATGGTAAAATCCTAAAGCATGCAGGATTTCATGTTCCACAATTGCTCTGTAGTCACACCTTTCCCCAATTGAGAGGGTCTGCCCAGTATGCTGGTCCCCCACCAAAGACCAACACCTGAGAAAGAGGAAGAGCTTACTTTCTGTTAAGTAGAGATTTCTTCTCTGTATTTAAGTTCCGTGTCTACTCACTAAGTTAAAATTAATATAAGTTTTAAATATTAAAGCAGTAACATAAATCATTATTTAGGTGATGACCACATGCCCCTCATCTACAATTCAGCAGATGCTAAATATAACTAATGAAGAAAGGAGCTCCTCAGCCAACTCACTGGGAACTTTTTAGGGGAGCCTGAGTGTGATGTGAAGGCAAGTGTTAAAGAGCATCTGCTTTGGATGTAACTTCATTTGCTCATCACAAAACATTGTCTGGTTCAGTTTACTAAGGAGCTCTGAACACACTGATGTGGGCACTGAAAACAAAGAGCTTGAGCCTGTGGTCTCCTGAATAGCTGCTACCAGGGGTTTCCAGTATCAGGCTCTTCATCACTAACTTGTCAAAAATCATGGTGCTTGTGGTTTCGTAAGAGAAATGTCATAGGACACATCACCCAAGGAAAAGTTGAGGGCAGAAACATCAGTGCCTATAGGCCTTTGGGAATTTCTGGGAAAAAAAGAAATATTCACTGCTGATATAGCAAGATGATTTTTTTGCTTTTCTAGATTTTCTTTCAAAAGACATTTAGCTGTAGGAAATAAAATAAATCCTTTCAGTTCCTGAAAAGTTGAATCTCTGTGTATAAAACACTTTCAGATTTTGAGAGAAGTATTCATTAAAGAAGAGCCATATCAAAACAACAGAAAGATTACAATTAACTGGCTTTTCACAGCTTTTTTTTTACCTGTCTTGTAAAGATTTCAAAATTTAAGTTTTAGCTATTCGCATCCTTGGTAATTCAAGAGGATGCACATGGGGGTTGTTTCACTCTCCACTGAAATGGAAAATAACCTTTGGTAGGAAAGTGGAAGCCATTGAGGAAAACACAGCGATGCTGGGATTCACCTCATTGAAGAGTAACCATCCAAATGAACATCAGATTCCCATTCCAAGTTCACCATCTAAACAGCCTCTGCAGTCAGCAGAGGGAGGCAGCATCTTACAAGTTTTATGTCTAAAAAGCTAAGATGGATTGTTTTCTTGGTGGCCTTTTTTCCTCTGCTGGCAATGAACCTTTACACTCCTGAAGTCAAATGGAATTAATTCCCTGCTGATCCTACATAGTAAAACTAAACAGAAATTGATATACTCCTTACCCATCTTCTTTTCTGAAGATTATGTAGGTTCTTTCTCCTTCATATGGCTTGAAATCAACGCAGGACTTCAGGCGGAACATTTCAAATGCCTGGAGAATTACTGCTTTAGCATTCAGATCTGGAAAACATGCATTGGGAAGATGCCTTTAACAAACTGCTGATCATTCCCTCTAGAGAGGTAATGTATGTACACACAGGGGGCCAAAAGAAAAATGATTGAAAAGAAAAAATGATTGAAAAGAAAAATTATTGACTCTGATTAAATTGTGTTTTATGTTATCTGTAGAAGAAATAAAAATGGCTTTGACATAAACAAGTTAATTTATCTAGTTATTAGTGAATTTTAAAATTTTAATGTGAGAAAACCAGTTCTGAAAAAGGTAGATTTTTTATCACACTGACTCCAGTGCATATAAGGATTGGACTAAATTCTGAATGAAGTGTCTGAATTACCTAGGTCATCACCCAGAATATAGGGAACGGGGAACTTCCATCTGTAGGTCTCATTTCTTAGGGCATTTCGCTGATCTTTCTGAAAATGAAATTAACAGCTGGTGATGCATCTGCTGTGGGGAGATGAGCTGATTTGCAGCAAAAATACAATCAGGACAAGTGCCAGAGAGCTTTAACTACTTACAGGGAGCATGATATCACCCTGAAAGAGGTCCTGTCCAGCAGCTGGAAAGCAATTTAATGAAAAACAATGTAAATGAAAGATCCAAAATATTTCGTTTCATAAATTGTATTGAATCTACTCATACAAGGTAAATGTACCTGAGCAGTTACAGAAAATATGTAAGAATCATCCTCTGCACACTCAAATATAGGTAATAATAAAGTAACAGCAGTTTCTACTCAATATTTACTACTTGTCAATGTCTGCATTTGTGGTGGCCACCATTATCCATGTCTCGTTTGATAACATCTCGCTTGCTCTCAGGCAGTGACAACAGTCATGCAGTGAGATAGTGCTCTGGAGAACATAGTAATGTCAAGCAATGCATGAGGAAGAATATTGCACAGTGCACCATCAAAAGAAATACGGAAATTTGCAGGAAATAAAAATCATGGCAGAAGACAGTACAGTGTGTCGTGTCTCTTCCCTTTGATTTCTTCACACTTACATAGAAGCTCAATAAACATCTAGGTTGCTTTCCATCTTTCAAAAACTTTATCAAAATCATATAAAGATGGGGGAGGAAACGCTTTTGGGACTTCAGAGCCCTTCTAATTGATACAGTGTGTTTTTGCCTAGAGCACAGCAGGTCTGTCCAAACTTCAGAAATTAGACTTCTGCATCCCTCGTTTACATAAGGTTGTAGTCCTGGGATAGATTCAGGTGTCACAGCCAGAGGAAGGTAATTCAGAGCTCACTTGATTATATTTCTCTTGTTATGTGAGCTACTTATTATTAGTCTTTTTCACAATACAGAAAATCCAGCATTTTACTCACAACTTTTCAGGCCTCATGAGAATTTGGACATGAACTCACCCAAGTTGATGTCTGGAATATCTTTGAATATCTCACCAGCTTCAGCATCTGCAAGACAAGACAAAACATTATGTGCAGATGTGGTGGCACATGCAAGCACAAGAAAATGCTTCAAAACTCAAACCAGCTCACACAGCACTTACCAGCTCCTCTGGAGTGGTTCCCCACCTGAGAGAGAATGAAATATGGTCAGTATGAGGTATGAGATGTCTGTGAACTGAGAGGAGTCTGTAGAAATTAAGTTTTACTCACAGAGAGTGGAGAACCATAAACATAACATAGGAGAAGCATCAGGCACAGTGGGAAGATGCTGGAGCCCATTTTTGCAATGGGAAAAGAAACTGGTCCCTGTCGTTTCTTGCAATATATAGGGAATGCTACTGAGCTTTCCATGTAGCATCAGCCAATCAGCATCAGACTTTCTACCTTTGAAATATTATTATAGCAGCAAAATTTGTGTCCTGAATGGCACATGAAGGCATTGCTGTTATCAACTACCTAAGTCCACTTTAGAGGAACATTAAAGAGAGGAATGTGGTAATTTCATGTCTTCAGTACAGCTGGTAAAAGACCCACCCAGACTTCACACAGAAAGTTCTCAATCAGGCCCAAAGTTGCTGACTCCTTCCACTGTGTTTGTTATCTGTCAGCATTACAATCTTGACTGCATGGGAGAAAAGCCACACTCTTAAGCAGAATTATTCCAGGTTTATAGCACTCCAGTGCCATTAGAATCTGGCCCAGTGCCATTTTCAATTAATAGTTAACATCACACTGTAAAGATTAGAGGTACCTGACAGTGTTTCTCTGTAGCTGATCATATCTGAGAACTGATGCCCTGATGCACAACAGGCCATTCTTTGCTTCTAGAAGTGGTCACATGTATCAGTAGATCCCCGGCCTTCCAGCTTAATATTCCTTTCTTCTCTGGTGGTTTTCAGAGATCACAAATTTGCCTTGCTCTTTGCTGTCTTCTTTCTCAGGGGACATGGGTCAGGAAGGGCACATGGGCTAACTGAGCCAAGGCTCCAGAAATCTCTAGTTCTCCCACAGGTCCTGCACGATTCCTGTTATTCCCTTGTAAATGTCCCATGTGCCCTGGAGTGCCTCAGTACCCTTACTCAGGCGGTGGAATCCTGTTTCCTCATTTCACATCCGAAATTACAAGATATGAAAGTGAGAATGTTCACCTCTATGTTCAGCCATTAGGTAGGAAAAAGCTTGAGCTGTGGACCCCACCACCCACAGCACAGGGCTTGAGTAGGAAGACAAGAAAAAGTGCTATGGAGGTGCTTCACACACTGTACCCAGCAGTGTTGGTGGGAGACACTGGATTTCAGTGTGAAGAAACCTCAAATGCAAGTAGCTCTTGAGTGGGAAATGTGCCTGGCCTAGAAAGCAGTCAGTCCTTCAACCTAAGCAACATATTTTCCTCCAAACAAATCAAAGTAGGAAGCTATTAGTAAGGGGTCACATTGCAGAGGGAAAAATATGGAGGTCTTTTCTTATTTTGAGAGAAAGGGCCCCAGAGGACTGTTCTTTCACATAGCATACATGGATTTTCTTCAATTCTTGGCTTTTAGGAATGATTGTTTCAAAGGATATCTAAACTGAACAGAACACACTCCCAGAAAAAGAGAAGCATGTCTCAAGATACACCACGTAGAAGTGGTTTTCACAGGTGAGTAGAGAGAGTCAAAACACATCACAAAGGCCATATTTGCAGATGTGCAGCAGTGGAGGTGAGAAAGGGACAAAAAATTGAAGCAAAATCAGAGCAGTCTGAAAAACACTTTAGTTTTAGTCCCCTTAACTTTAAAATAACCCAAGAACCTAAAAAAATCCAAATATAGGTCATTCTGAGGGCATATATTTGCTCTCTTATATATAAGGGCTCTCTTGTATCCCTGTTAGGCACAGGAGAAGCTCTAAGGTCTCCCAGGAGCCCGCTCTTCTCCAAGCTNCCCCAGCTCAAACAATATAGGAAGGGGAGTAGCAGAACATGAGACGACAGGAAAATAAAGCATGTGCCTCATAAACTGCCTTGTATGAAGTGCCCAAAATTGCTGTGCATCATTATTCCCACATCCAATGACAGATCTACCCTGGATTCCTAGATACAGGCACTAAATGGTGTCACTAAATGCAGATAATACCTTTTGCTAATCTGTGTGCATTGCTTTTGACTCCAGCGTAACACAAATAAACTCTGAGACAGAAATGTGGCTCAGATATTTATGTCCTTCATACAAGCAAGACTGAAAACAAATGTCTCCTGAGCTGGAAAAACAATCATATCAAAGTGATACCAAGTACATTTTTAACAAAAAATTACCCATCCAGCTTCTCAAAATTCAGGTAAGGCTGTTCCACTTCATAAGGTTTGAAATCAGCACAAGACTGAACTTGTCAAAAGCATCCAGCCTAACAACTTCAGCACTCAGATTTGAAACACAAAGCACAGGATAACAACAGCAGTTGCTCTGCTTTTAAAGTATTATAAATACCTATAATTCTAGATAGAAAGAATGAATAAGTGTGCATTAAAAATAGGAGCATGTATAAAATATATTTACCTGGATAAAACAGGAGGAGGCTGTTAGCAAAATTCCCTGACTGGAGTAATTTTGGCAGAGGGCATAGGGAGAGATAATATCTTTTGTTAGATAAACCAGTAGTTTAGAGAGCTGAGATAGCTGACAGCTGAGATAAACAAGAAGGCTTTTGGACTTCCAGGGCATTGGTCAGGTATTGCTGGGAAATTTTATTGCATGTTATAACATAATCTCACATATTGTCAACTTGGAGCTCAAGATCAGTAAAAACAGGAGAGATACATATGACTTTGCACCAATTTCCTATTTGTTTTTTCTCCTAAATTGTTCAAAACTTGAAAAAAGTACCTAAAATTAGATGAGAACAAGAATAATGCTCTGAATATTTTAAAATATGTGTATATCCTCTTGCCCAGTACTGAGCTGAGACTGTTAGGAAGAGATAAGGCACAAAGAGCAAAGGAGATCAGCATGTATGACCTTCAGATTAGGATTCCCTGATTTCATTACTCACACTGCACTCCCCTGATGGTGCTTTGCTGAGCATGACACCATAGGTGACCAAGTGATGGAAGAACCAGATCCTGAAGCCTGACATGGATCAAACACGGGAACTCACAAAATAACATCACTATCCTCTGCAAAAAAAA
>VYXB01003402.1:317642-422468 GCA_013397135.1 Pachyramphus minor | reverse complement strand
TTTTTTAAAAAATTTATTTAAATGTGTCTAACATATTTTATTTTAATATTTACTCATGTAATTACTTTCTTAGCATCGTATTCCTTCCTTTTTTTTTTAATAACAAAGTATTTTCTTCTACTCTTGGAAATTATGTCCCCAGTTATCCATTATGTTTTATAATTTCTACAAGTGCTTTGTTTTAGAGAAGCCAACATTTGTATCAAGCAGTATAAGAGTAACACTCATTCCAAGTTCAGAATTCTGAAAGAATTTGAGAAGTAATTTCAACTACCCTGTAGTATCTAGCATTTCTCCCAGCTTTTCCATTAAGCAAGAATAATGTCTTTTTCAGGGAGAGGTTTTGACATCACACACGCTTTCCTTCTCATAGTGTCTCAGATCAATATTGAAAGCCGTACAACACTGTATCCTAACCTCAGTTGACAGAAAGGGCTGTTGTTTGCTGTTTAATGTTTATTTCAGTTTGTCAGGCCTTCAATATAGATGTCATTCACAGATTTTAATTTAAAACAAATGGACAACAGTATTCTTCCCCAGGGAATGGTTAAAATAAGCTAAAACCATCAAGGGGCAAGCAAGCCCAGAGAAGACTTTGCACTACTAGGTTAGTACAATCCTCATGGACTTCTACTAGTAATGGAAAAAAATCACTTTTATTAGGCTACAACCAAAAGAAGCTGAAGCTGGGAATTTAGGTCTTGGAATCAATTGCCATCATCTCTTCCTTAAGGTAAAGCTAGAAAGTGAGCACAGTCATTTATTCTAGCTTATATTATGTCTTGGCTTCAAATACCTATGGAGAAGGTAACCCGTCAGAACGGAGCCTAGCTGTAAGTGATTTCAGTATGAGCCAGTAAGTGTCACCTGCTTCTGTTTCCCAGTAAAGGCAAAGTAATGTGTACTGCTTTCCTGAGCTGTAAATCACCCATATTCCCTGTCACACTGCAAACATGCTGTAGTTAGCAAGAAAGTTGTTATTACATGATGTGATTGTTTTTATCTGGTTCTTGTGGTAGGACAATATTTTGAAATTTCTTTGAGTATTTTACAATAGCTTGCTTATAGGTTGACCAAACTTCCTTACTCCAGCAAGTGCTGAGGACTTATACAAGATCTGCAAAGTGGAGGCAGGGTTAGATAATATATTCATGGGTCTGGGGACCCTTTCACGGTCTTTTGTTTGTTTTGTTTTGTTTTGTTTTTTTTACTTTGGATATTGCTTTGAATATTGCTGTATTCTTGTCCTATGGATTGATGACCTACTTGCAACTGGAGTCCATGAAGTAGGCTGCTGAAAAACACATTCAATTTAGTTTAATTGAAAACAAATTCATGCCATGTCCTCTGACGCTGCTCCTTGTTGCAAACTGAAGTGTACTAAAAGTACCTGACCATTATGTTTTTCAGTTTGAACCAGCAAAGTATTTTTGAAAGAGTTCTTCCAGTCATAGAAACTCTTAGAACTGACAGTCCAGTTCTTTTATATTGAAATTGTACTGCTAAAAAATATTCAGTTCACAGGACAAGACTATACTTAAAAACCTCCATGACCTTCAGAAACCTCCATGAAGTGAAAGCTTGCAAAACATTTGCAGTATTTTCATTAAATCCTCTTTTTCAACTACTCTGCTTTACATACTGACTCCTGGGTGTCCCACACTATTTGTTAATGTGGATATTTCATACCCAAGGTCTCCTATTGGATTTGTTTGAAAATATCTGAACTAAAACACTCTACAGGTATATGTTCTATGTCCTGCTCAGTGTGGTCTTCGAGAGATATATTTACAATTGCAGCACGGTAACTGTTATCTTTTTATAGCAGATCTACAAAGAAGGAATAAGGAATTTTGAGAGGAATTTGGCTCATACTCATAGTAGTGTTTGGCCTTTATATGAAACTTTAATTACAACCTTTTTTCTCTTTTTTTTTTCTGAAAAGATTCTTAATTATTGAATAGTTATTTCAGTGAACTATATAATTGCCTCTAGAAAGGTGAAAATGTGATATAATTCTATTCTGCTTTGCACTCCTTGTTATTCCATTAAACTTCTCCGCTCATAACCATCACCTATCCAAGAAAACAGGTGTCTTTTGTTCTTAACTACATTATATGGGGAATCATCATACTGAAATAACTTGCTGCCTTAATGATGATGGTTCTAATATATTGGCAATTTATATTGTAGTTTCCAGACAATTCTGACATAGTTCTGATAGAAAAGTGATTGCAAATATTTTGGTCTACTAGAAAATATGCACACCCTGCAAATTCAGAAAGAAAGGCAAAATATGAAGAATGGAGCTAAATTAAACTGCAGCTTAATTATCCAGTGTTCTGTGGGAAAACTCAGTAAAGATTCATATAGTCCATCTCACTATTCATTCTCTATTTGTCTCCACCTATTTGGGTAAGACAACTGCTTTCTTGTTGTGCCAAATGTAGAATACCCCAACTTTTTTTAAAGATTGCCTTCCTCTGTGGATTCTCTAGGAATGGAGCCTCTGTAAACAAAAGATAGCAGAACCTGACATCTACCCAAAAAGGGCACAGACAATTAATTGGTTGTCCTTCCTTCTCAGCCACAGCTGGTACTTTGACAGCTCTCCTCTCATGTCAACCAAAAATCCGTCTGCTCCTTTTTCAAAATCCATCTGCTCTCTACTATCAGTCTAAATACCCAATGCAACAGTTTTTTTGATAGGTAATCTTCCAACCTTCTCATTTACATTCAAATATTGCTACCTGCTCTTTAGTACTTCTGCCTTTCTTCTCTGACAAAATCCTACAGGCTCTGTCTATGCCCTTCATATATGCCATCCGAGCAAATGTCCCATGTATGTGATAAAAGCAATTTCCCAATAAATAAACTGTTTTAAAGATCAAAAAAATCCCCAAATTCTAAACAATATACCCTTTATTTTAGAAGCTGCCTTTTGATTGACTATGAAAGAAGCATAAGCAGTGACAAAACCAAACTGTTCTCATTAGTGCTGACCTTCAGGTACTAGAGAGCTTGAATCTTGGTGGCCGGAAAAAAATACTATTTGGCTTTCACAGTGCATGCTACTATAAGCAGAAAAGTCTCTACTGTTTTTGATTTCAGTAATTCAACTACATGATACTACTTTGGATAATCACATCATCTCAGAACAGCTAACACTGCTGATAAGCAAATGGAACCTGGTTTTTGTCTATCCATTCATCCTTAAGCCCTTTGTTTTTCTACATTCTTTCTGTGACCATACAATTTTAGAACAATGATCAACACAGATTGGGTAAAAGTTGATGTGGGTAAAATGCTAAGTTATAAAGAGCTGAGCAAAAAAAAAAAAAAGAAACCAGGGAAAATCCAACTAAATTGTGTATACATTTCTAGAAGATAAGTTTATTAGGCAAGAGAAATCATATTTATGACTTTTCTTCTGTCCAATTTATAAGCTCATTTTAAACTCTAACATTTGTTTTGCTCTGTGCCTTAAAAATAATTTTAGCACTTATAATAGTTACTTTTATTCATGTTACATCTCTGTTTAGCTGATATTTTTCCTATAGTTGATGTGAAGTTACTAATTTGCAGTTCTAGGGTCTCCCTGGAGTTTTGTAAAAGCACTTGCCATTGGCTATGGAAGTTCATTGACTAATTCCTTTAGTACTCTCTGATGGATTTAATCTGACCCTACAGATTCAAAACATTAATTTGGTCCAGGTATTTGCTCATTTGCTCTTTAAGAGTGTTGATGTCTGTTCTCTTATGTTGTTCATCTACTCCCAGCATAATTAATCATTTTACACAAGAGTCCTTTTGAGTGAACTGAAGCAGAGCAAGCACTTACAAATTCTACTTTTTATCCCCTCCAGTGTATTTCTTTTCTGATAATTAGAGCCTTTACCTTTCCTTTTATCTTCTCTTTTTCTCTGAAGTATTTAAATAATTGTTTTTCTTTCCTTATCTATCACAAAAAATATATTACTAGTAAAGTTTGCTTATCCAAATTAATTTTTTATAACTTCTTATCCTGACTTTGCTTGCCCTTCCAGTAAAATGTTGCAGTTGCTACAAAATCTCATCTCTGCATATTACAGAACTTCTACCTCCAGAGCAGATTCATTTCTCATTTTCTCTTTGTTTCATTTGTGGAATATTCACTTAATGTGAACCGAGTGATATACAGACAAATTTCAAGTGTTTTAGAAGAAAATACTGAAGACCCTTAAGCCACTTGCCAATACTGAAGGTCCTTAAGCCAATGGCTAACTAACTGTTGCTTCAGAGAATTTCATGAAGTCGTGGGAAAAAAAGACAATGGACTGAATGTAACACAAGGCAGAAACTTCATGGTTATGTCATACAAGGGATACCTAAGACACAATTCAATATGAGTAAGTAGCACTAATACAGGAAAAAAATGATAAAGCTTCACATTTTAAAATGCTGAGTATATATAGCAGTAGTCCCTGGACTTTCTAAGCTAGCAAAAACAAGAACAAGAATACAAGTTAAACCTGCACATGAAGTGTTAACACATAAAACGTATCAACTCACATGAAATGCAAAGAGAGGGAGGTATACTTCATCAAATATGACATTCTATTAAAATAATGACTGAAGAGGTGATTTCCCCTGAATCTTTGTCTGATTTAAATATTTGTTTAGCTTTTGAAAAGTAAGATATTCTCTTTTCTAATCAGCATACATGAAAGTGGTGTGTAGCATCACTGAGTGGGCTTTTTAGATTTTCTTTAAAATAATCCATGTTTTGATAGAATGAATAGCTACTACTTTAAACCCATCTTAGTTTCCCTTAATTGACACAAGGAGAGTAAAATGTCAATGAGCAAAACATTTTAAAAAAATCGCTTTACAGAACTGTCTTTAACAAGCAGTACTTCTAAATGTGACATTTGACCTGTTTGTGGATTGAATCTTTGAGTGTCATAGAAAAAAAGAGATTATGAGTCTTTGTTAAATGAATATCTGTTGTTCACAACTCTGATTCAACAGAACAAAAACTGTGCAAACATTTTCATTTCTGGCCATTTTGATTATTCAAGAACATAGCTATTTTTATAGGTTATAGATGACATACAGTTTCAAAAGCATAATACTGCAGAGAACAAAAATGGACAAGATCAGGTGAAAGTTGAGTGATGTTTCTTTACAGCCACACCATGTTTGACACTCATAAACAAAGCCTAACAATGACAGAGAAATTAGTATTAAGTTTTAGACTGAGAAATGACATCTTAAAAATGCAACCTGCCTCTGACTATTGTCTTGATAGTTTATGAACAAATTTGCCTAGCAGAGAGCAATAAACTTTTGAAAATGTAAATGACAGAGTTCTTCATTAGAGAAAAAAAGTAGGGGGGGGAGACAAAAAGCGATGTCATTTGAGTTTAATTGCATTCAGTCAAATAAGCCAGGTGCTAGTTTATACTATAATTACTTACTTCAGAATGAAACAATGTAACTGAATACTTTCCAAATAAAAGGGCTTGAATTTTGTGGCCTAATTCAAACTGATGTTTTCAAGTGTCTAAGTCAACAAAAGTCAACTTGTGGAACCCATTAGATTGATAGTTCATCCAATAGGAAACAGATGACCAGTCTTATGGCTGAAATATGAAAACCAGCTATAAATATATTTACTATCAATTTTACCTTATCTATATTACTCTGATTCTAGACACAAACTGAAATGAAAAAACTAACAATCAACTATTAGTAATTACATTATATTTGTTATTTTTGACTCCCATTATAATTATCAGATTTCTTTTAATAACGATGTAGATATTACTTATGTTTTTGTGGGGGGTGCAGGGACCTGTGGAAGAGACAGCGAGGAGGCCAACTGATTTGGAAATTTCTCTTTCCTCAAGAAACCTGCTGTGGCTAAAGAAACAGGTTGAGAGAATGTGTGAGAACAACCATCAAAAGATGTCCTTCCCATAGAGCTGCTTCTTTGCAAGACTACACAGGGAACTGTCTTACCTGAGAAGATCCCACAAGGGGAAAAAGAAAACAGCTCAGAACTCAGCATGCCACATGCCCAATAGCCCCTTTGATGTACACAGCTGGAAGGCCCTGGGAGGGTGTGTTTTTGCCACCCAGCTGCTGCCAGTTGCTGCAGCTGTGAGCATCCCTGGAATAAACTTCCATTCTTGCTTGAAAGTCTGCGTCTCAGACTTCTAATTTTACCTGTGCGAACATTGGAACTGACAGTATTACTTTTTGGTCATAATTTTAATTCACAATTTGATATGTGAATTTTAATGTTTCATTTTTAATTCTTGGTATCTATTATGCACAAAATGCATTGCTTTAAATGTCCAACTTCTGGAAATAAGAAATTTTATATGTGTACCTCACAAATCTCAGGAGTAAACACTCTTAGTCAGAAAGAAACAATTAGGGAAGAAATACATAGAAAACCTCTGCAACTTATAGAAAATCTTTAGAAGATTTCCCTCGTTTTCCTGGAAATTATGATGGTCAGCCTCATGAACTGAGTTAAATTCTGACTTTACTCCTCACCTTTCTAGGTAGCTCTATTAAAGCATTCTGACATAAAAGGACAAAACTTGATTGTCACTAGTAGGACTACCCTTATATATGGATACATTCCTTAAAGCATTAGCCCTTAAGAAAATCCATATCTTGTTTGGAATAGAAGCTGAAGGTTTTAGTTACAGAAATAGAAAAAAAATATAGTATTTTGAAGTTTGATTACTCAACCACTCATGTAAAATGTATCTGGATTGTGTCTGCCTATGCCATTCACAGTATTACAAAAACTTATGTACCATTAGTAGTTACACTATTTTAGTATAAGGTCACATGCTACTCAGTATATCCTGGTTAATTAATTTACGATTCTTTGTTGTCTTAGCCTCTAATTTGACTTAAATAATTTATTTTGTGGCATTTTGCCTTTTGAGTGTCTTGGTTTTTTTCTCTATTTTAATTATAAACAATACAGATTCATTTATTTTCTGCTGCAATGAGGTTCTGTGTGTTAACTCATTAGCTGTGATTCACCCATTTATATCTCTACTGTGGCCACAAAAGGAAAACAAAAGGAAAGAGATATCTGAGATTTTTTTTTCCTTTGTGCAGTTTATAGATTTGATTAATTTAAATTGTCTTACTTGCCTGTTGTTTATGTATCAACATTGACAAAAAAATTTCATGTTAGTCTACCAGGAGTCCAAAGAGTTAGTTTGATAAAATGGTGTCAGAAAAAAATATTACCTTATCTATTAATCTATCTTTTTCATGTTTAGATCAAAATCTGAATTTCATTCTGGGAACTCTTTTTTTTAATCTCATATGTGGCACATGTATTATTTAATGAACAATATAGCTATCAGACTATTTTTTGTTCTTTACATATTTTCTTTGATAAATATCACCCCCCTTCCCCAAGTTGTGTTAAAAAGGAAAGAGAACAGAGGTGTAAAATGAGAACATTAAACACATTCAGAACAAAAATGATTTCTGGAATCTAAAGTGAAGGAATATGGTCTGGTAACACCATAGCATTTTACAACAGACTCAACTAATGAATTTTATGGGCTTTGACAGAAACCTCTGTTTCTGGATTTTTATTATTATACCCGCCTACTGTTCTTTCTGGGATATACCTCCTAAAAAATAGATTTTCAGTAAAGAATATAATGGAGACATGATATAGATATATATAGATACAGATGTGCAACACATCTGCATTAAAATATGCAAGAGATACGTAGCATCATGTATTTCAATGTCATTTCTAAATTTCAGAAGTGATAATGACAAAAACAATCCTTTACTGAGGGTGACGGAATCTCAGAAAGTGCCATGATTTTTCCAACGTTGCCACAAGCCAAACATAAAACAAAACAACACACAACACAACCCGAGAACAAATTACAAACCTGAATAGTTAACAGAGGGAATATGCACAGTAAACAACATGGAGCATAGCAATATTAAATACAATTTAGGAAATTGAAAGAACAAAATTAAAAACTGCTGAAGCATGAAAGGAAAATTTCATATAGACCCATGAATCAGAAAGACAATAACAATATAAAGGTTGGGGTTTTTTCCATAGTATTTAGTTTAAAGATTGTGGCCTCTTTATCAGATTTGGAAGGGCTAGTAGGCTGAGAAGCCTAGCTCTTTTTGGAAGCTATGTTGTTTAGACTAATGAAAGATATGACCTTTTCTTTCAAACTTTGCCTTGCTACTACTGTAAGTTTACGTTTGCATCAAAGATAGAATATTTCTTGGCAGACTTTGTAATTAGGAAGCTTCCAACCCATCCCTTCTTTTTTTCTTGCCCTCCTCTGGCACTCCACAAAAGGATAATTATTTACCTTACAGTAGCAGAGTAAATTGTAAAAGCTCTCTATAGTTGCAAGCTTGAAAATATGGCAAAATTATATCCATCTGAAATGCTTCTTCCAGTGAAGCAGAATGACCACAAAGGCAGTATCGAGATTTAAAAAGGGAATAAGACAATCTAAGATTAAAGTGCCTGTGGACACTTATGCAGAAACTAAATTGAGCAAAATTACATGTTGTAAGAGATTGTTTTTCTATAGATGTTAACTCTTCTGTTACTTCTCCATCATTGTTGACAAAATAACTTTATGAAGAGTATTGATTTGTTCAAGTATATTAGTATATATATTTTCTTACTGTCTTCAGAGCTATGTCGAGTTCACGGTATATCTTGTCTTTGCTGTAGTTGAGTGTAGTGTTTTATCTAGGTTCAGCAGGATGTTGCTATGATAGATTGCAAAGAGGAGATGTGCTTTTTACGCACACAAATATTTACATCTTGCATCTTAGTGATACAGGGTGAATTCTGTTACACTGTGAAAATAGTGGTTCCTCCTTTGTGAAGACTTGACTCTGTCAGGTGATCTGCACAATACAGGAAGTAATGGTATAAATCCATGCTGCCTTCAAGAACATACACTGTTTACAAAGCTGCAGTGACACTTTAGACAAAAATTTCCTTTCTTAGATCCTGGCTACTTACAAGATGGATCAGTTTGCTAAATACTTAGTTAACCTTGCTTGGTTCTACTCCCCCTGAGCAACACTTGGCAACTAGAGACAGATTCAGCTGGCAACAAAACTTCAGCATGACAACAAAAGAAGTTTACCTTGAAGAATATCTGAGAATAGATGATAACAAAAAAGGTACAGATTGACATGACAGCTACCATACTTTTATCACAGGTTGCTTCTATTCTAAACTTAATGGGAATTCATGGAAATAATGACAGTCAATCAGCAGTTGCTCTGCTTTAGCTCTGTCATTTTTCCTTCTCAGTCTTTCATCTCTTGAATGTGCTTCTTAAATATTAATTTCAAATTACAAAGTAAGCTTTTTGAGACTGTTAAACAGTTACCATAATTGGTTTTGTATTTGTTAAGTTTCTTTTAAGTGTCTAGAACAACCACGTTGTACTTTTTTAGAAAGTACCACAATCATTTATTAAATAATTACTGAAACATTTTCTATTCTTTGTCTATCATATTATAACATTTAGGATAGACCTTTGTTTCTTTGAATGTTATGGTGACATTATAGTGACTTTGTAATTGTAATTGGGGTTGTATTTTATGATATTGCTATCTTCAATTCAGCTATTTCATATTTTAACTTGCTGTGTATTTCATTTCCGGTTTATATTACACACATTTTTTAACCTAAATAGTTAAATTCCTAAGGTATTCCTGCGTTTAAAGTATTACTTATGCTTCAACACATATCTTATTATTTATTCCACTGTTAAAAGATCTCTTGCTCTTATCTATGAGCAGTTACAGTTAGTGTAAGTCCATCAAGTCACTATATCTGTTTTATATAATGACACATTGTCACAGTAATTCATAAGATTTACACTACTACGATTGGACTGACCTGTAAATTAGCTAGTTAATAAATAACTAAGTCAGCACAACACAAAACTACAGTTAGTAGTTTCCATATAAGTCATAACAAAAAACTACCAAATCATCCATTTCCAGATGATAAAAATGAAATAGAGTATCTGGAAAATTATGAGTAGATCAATTCATAGGTCACATCATACTCATGTTCAATTTTCTTTCTGAGTACTGATAAGTTCTATTAGTAACCCTGAGTCCATCTTGCTGTTCAGTGATGGAGTGTCTAGAGGAATGCATTAGTCTTTTTAGCTAATATATAAGACTAGGAGATAAGAACTAGTCTAACTGAAGTCAATAGCAATATTCTGCCTTCTCCATCAGTTGTTTGTAGTGTCATCTCTTTACAGTAATTAGATGTATTCTGTTCTATGATGGTGAGTAAGTACTACTAATTTTTTGTAAAACTTTATTATAACTATGTTCTCAAAATTATAAGTGAACCTGGAACATTGTTACCATTTCAGTTTTCAGAGGTCTGAACCTGTTAAAGCTGCCAGAAATCAATTAATCTGCATTGCTTCAAGAAATCCTGATATTGTAAATGATGCCCATTCTATAGATTAATAGGGGCTCTTAATGATACCGGAGATGTTGGTCAGAATACGCAGTAGAGCATGATATCTTAGTAAAGCTCCTAACAGTAGAAACAGGTGAGAAATGCCTAGCAAAGCAGTTATGTTGCTAGTGGAGAATGGTATCAGGAGTTTGCGTATGAGAGAGGAGTGAGAAATAGTTGACCGGCAGTGAAACATGACTAGCAGCAATGTCTAACAACAGGGAAGCAACTTACCCCACAAGATCAGAATCAGTTTTCGTTGCACTTTGTTACATAGAATGACCTGCCATTCCCAGACTGAGAATGACATTTTAGTGCAGGAAGGGAACGGAGAGGCTGGCTTAGCCATTGCTTGACAATATAGGACTATAAGGTTTTTATTTTAGAAATTAAGTATTGTTTGTTTGCTGGTTTATCTTCTTTAAGCTCTATTTTAATCCTTTCACTCTTAAATAATGTGTTTCCCTGGCTAACTGCTTCATTACTGTTAATGTGGAAAATCAGCTCACTGAGTGCAAAAAAAGTATTTTAATTCTTTTTCAGGTTTATGGTTGGGAGCTCAAGCTGCTGTTGCATTATGAACCCTTTAAATTTGATCCTGCCTCTGATTGTTACCCATCCATACTTATCATTATGGTTACAGACATTTTCTTAATGCAAAGCTGTGCTCAAAAAATGCAACAAACCTGAACTGCTGAGCTGTGTTTGTTTTCGGGAAGAGAATACAGCATACAGTACAATATAATTATTCTTCTTATTGTCTTTCAGTTGTACTTCCTGCTTCTAAAATGTTTGTACCTATGGATTCAATGTGTCTTGATGTCTTGGGGTACATACCCTGACATATATGTTGTACACTTTATTTTTCAGGTACATGTATTATAGTTTATTTTTTCTGTCTCAAATGTTTGAAGCTATTTCTCAAGTCTCAGCCATATCATATCACATTAGAAGAGGGGATGTTTGTTATTAGTATTAATCAGTGCTTCCTGCCTTAAAATGTATTGCATACTCTTTCAATACTTGGAGGAAGGAGAAATTTCTAGATATTAATTATATCCTAAATTAAATGAGATTAATCTGGCTGAAATGTCTATGTCATGAACACCCTTTTTAAAGGGTAGGGGAGAAGGAGAACTTATTTTTGTTAGAATTTTGCATTTTTGAAAGATTTTCTGAAATGTGACATTATTCCTTACTTCTCTTTATATGTCACTTTTATATATCAATATCCAGAGTTTACTTAACTATGATGCAAAATGTTTAACGTATAAAGTAGCATTCTCAAGTAATAATTAGAGAGCAAAGTAATTCACATGTATCAAATAATAATGGGAAGTTCAATTTAATCCACTTCATGTGAATTAATTTGTAGTAGTCACCATCAAATTCTAAATTTCGCATGTATGATTATATCCATATCATGTATATTATGCATGGGATTTACCAAAAGCTACTTAAAAAATTTTCACAGTTTTAGAATAGCTTCTACCATATTCTGATAATACAACATCTTCAAGTATAAACATTAAGCACCTCAGAAAGTTAGTGGAACTCTAAAACTATTTATCTAGTGTTGATTAGATAAAACTAGATAAAATTAGATAAAACTATTTATCTTATGTTGACAAGATTAAACTACAGAAATAAAATACTGTGCAATTTTCTGCTCCATCTGAATCCCTATAAGTTTGTGGGGACTGATGGGATTCATCGAAGAATACTCAAAGAGCTGACTGATGTCATCATGAGACCTTGGAATTCTGGAGAGGTCACAGCTGACTGGAAGTTTGCACATGTAGTCCCAGTTTCGAAGAAGGGCGAGAAGGATGACTCTGGAAACTACAGGATTGTCAGTCTACTTTAGTGCCTGGTAAAATTATTAAGACTGTTCTAAAAGTAATTGAAAAACACCTGAAAGACAAAGCAGTCATCAGTCACAGCCAACACAGCTTCATGAGATGAAAGTCCTGCTTGACTACCTAACTTCCTTTTATGACAAGGTAACCCACTCAGCTGACCCAGGGAAGAGAGTTGGATTTCAGTAAAGAGTTTGATATTGTCTTTCACAGTATCCTTCTGGACAAAATATCCAGCATTCAGCTAGATAAATACATTAGGTGATGGCTGAGGAGCTGGCTTACAGGTCAGATGGAAATGTTTATAGTAAATGGGGTTACATCAGGCTGTCAATCGGTCACTAGTGGGGTTCTGCAGGGCTCCATCTTAGGCCCAGGTCTCTTCAACATCTTCACAACTTGGGTGCAGGACTCCACAAAAATGATGATACAAAATTGGGAGGAGCTGTTGAATTCCTTGAAGGCACATATGCCCTGCAAGGAGGCCCTGCAGGGAGACCTTGATAAAGGGCTGGACAATCATCAGTCATATGAAGTTTAACCAGGGTAAGTGACAGACTCTGCACCTGAGCCAGGGTAACCCTGGATATTTGTACAGACTGGGAAATGAGATGCTGGAGAGCAGCACTGTGGAAAAGGACCTGAGGTCCTTGTCAATGGCAATTTCAATATGAGTCAATAGTGTGCTCTGGAAGCCAAAGGTCCAGCCATGCCCTGGGTACATCAAGTACAGAATCACCAGTCAGTCAAGAGAGGTGCTCTGCTCTGTGCTGATATGGATTCATGTCAAGTGCTGTGTGTGGTTTTGGGCACCACATTGTGAGAAATATATAAAGCTGTTAGAGAGATTTACTTAAGGAGGGCTACGAAGGTGGTGAAGGGTTTAGAGGGGAAGCCGTATGAGGAGCAGCTGAGGTCACTTACCTTGTTCAGCCTGGAGAAGAGGACACTGAGAGGAAATCTCATTGCAGTCTACAGCTTTCTCAATAGGCAAGTGGAGGGGCAGGCATTGATCTCTTTGGTGACCAGTGACAGGACCTGAGGGAATGGTATGAGGTTGTGTCAGGAGAGGTTTAGATCCAATATTAGGAAAAGGCTAAGGTGGTTGTGCACTCAAACAGGCTCCCCAGGGAAGTGGTCACAGCACCAGACCTACTAAAGTTCAAAAAGCATTTAGACAATGTTTTCAGGCACTTGGTGTGATTGTTGGAGTGTTCTGTGTAGCACCAGTATGTTGGACTCAATCCTCGGTCCCTTCCAACTGAGGATATTCTATGATTCTATGATAACATAGTAGGGAACATTGTTTGTTACCTACAGGAAGAAGAAAGCAATCAGGCAGAAATTTGAATATTATTTTTAATTTTTATTAGGAAAAAAATCTGATACTGAAGGAGACATAAAAAAAGTTTATTACATTAATGTCACTGATATTTAGAACTTGGGAAAAACACTTTACTAAAAGTACAGCATATGAAATAAACAGTATCAAAAGCAGTTATGTTAACTGTATAACATTCAGATTTTTATTACATCTTTTTTAACATGGTCATATTTTATTTTGTCAAAGAATCTCTAGAGAACTGCATGTTATTCTGAAATGAGAGGAGCAATTATTTGTCTTACAGGATAAAATAAAATTGTGGTGTGTTTGGGGGTTTTGTTGTTGTTGTTTGTTTGTTGCAGTTTTTTTGTTAAATAATTAATGTGATCTCATATTTTAAAAAAGACCGAACACCCCCACAAAGGAAAGTTTACCTAAAAATAATCTGAGAGAGAAATAGGGAAGTTAATTGCATAGCTGATAGTATTTCAGAGACCAGAATGTTTTTGGGCACTGGTTAGTGTTCTAACATCTGAAGTAAAGAGATAATCCAGTTTTTACTGTTTCTAGTAATTTCAAAAATATCTTTTTGTATCCCTAGACATACAAAATTAAATGATATAACTTTAAAAATCTAAAGAAATTAATATTGTGGCACTTACATGGCCATTAATTATCCTAACTCTTTCTGTTCCAGAGTATCAATTGTAGTTTCAGACCCTAATTTTAAACTTTTTTCTTGTTCATGCACAGGGTCAGACAAATAACAATTTGTTTTTTAAAGAAATACAGAGGTAATGCAATCACAAAAAAAACTGGGCTCAAAATAAATCTATTGCTAAAATTTCTGAGGATTATCCCAATCCATGTTAATGAGAAAATTTTGTATAATGAGAAAATTTTATATAATGAGAAAATTTTATGGTTTTTGTACCAACATTTGGAAAAGTTAAGTGTCCAGAGTATGTGATTTACTCCTTTCTGGCAAATTAACAAAACCAAGTTATATAGCTGGCAGTTCCATTTAGAAGAAGGAAAATATTTTACCTTTTTCTAAAAGACGGGATTATCTCAGAGAGTATGAATGATTTACGTATGAATAAAGATGCAGTTAGTGAAAAAATGTGATTTATACTTTTATATTAAAAAAAATTCCAAAACCACCCTAAAAGTTTTACCCTTACATTTTTTGTACAACTATCTAAACTCACAAAAATCCCTGCTGTTATTAACTTCCCTTTTTTCATATGGAACCTTCTGGAACTGATAATAAATAGAAGTGGCCCAGAAAAGATTCTTTAACATAATGCAACCACAAATTCTCTGACAGTTCCAGTGATTTCACTCTTAGGCAATGAAAACGTGCTAAAACAGAAATTACATGCTATCTCATGTGTCATTTAAATATTGTCTTGTAGAATGTGTGTCTGTGTTGAAAAGATTCACTCACTCTGTAGCCACTTAGCATTCTTACAGGAGAAAGGAGGTAAGGCTGATATGACTGTTTTAAAATTTCTTCTGTTTGTTTGATGTCTTCCCTTTTTAATGGGATCACAGCCCCAGTCATCATTCGGCAGCTGTTCTCTTTCAAGGGATTTTTACTTAAAATATATATTTTTAAAATATTATAATTTTACTGTTCAATGAACCTTGCAATAACAACATTTTAGCATCTATCCACCATGGCAGATGGCAAACTAATGAGGCCTGCTGTAGCTGCATACTGATATGTTCTGTACACAACACTTCTGAGTTCCAAAGGGAGGTCAAAGGGTAACTTTTATTTACATTCTTTGTTGTATTTGATCGTTGAAAATCATAAGACTTATTATGAGAAAAGCAGTTTTTACACCTTTTAATTAGATTTCCTAATGTTTACTGTATGTGATCAACCTATAGAGCTCAAAAAAGACACAGTCCATAGTTCAGTGGTTTTTAATTTGCATTTTTTAAAAAAGAAATAATATTATTCCAAGGCAATTTTCTTCCTTCTATTTAAAATTCACTTTAAAATAAAAGCTAAAGACGTATTTACTATGTTTGTAGTAATCATTTAGTAAAAGTAATATTTTAATTTCATTATCTTATAGATAATAAGACGGATGTATAGTTAATATAGTACATCCTTTTTTCGTTTCATGGCACTTTTGTTTAACCTCCATCCTTCAGGATTCTGTGTTTTTTTCTTAACGCAGATGACAGATAATGTTCATTAGATCTAGTGGAGGGTAATCTAGCACAATTTTAGCTAACAGTTTAATTTACAGTTTTAGTGACTTCCCCAAAAAACAGGTGACGAAAAATCATGAGTCTGGTAATAAGTGTAACGGACTTGACCTCAGTCAAACCATGTTATAAAAATAGTTGATCTACATTCCCTGACAGAGAGAGGAGAGCAAAGGAAATGTAAGACAGAGGAACTGACCCTTCCAGAAGATTATTCGTTCTACCCAGTTTAAAAGGATACCCGAATCACTCTTTGGAGTTGTTTTCTCCTAGGAGAAAAGCCTGTGTGAATAACCAACATCCTACCTCTAAAACCAGATTATGTTGCTCTCTTTTACATAAGCTTTAGTATTTTTCCCCTCAGGGGTATGTCTCAAACTACTCGAACCAAGATCAGATTATGTAAATAAAATTTTACCTCTACTGGTTCACAATCTTTTTAAAATCAATTCCATGATCCTATTGATAATTGAAAGCTATTCCTAGGAATCACACTAATCTCATTAAATTAGAGTCAAAGGTTAAAATATAGGAAAATAAATTACTTTCAGGTATATAGCCTGAAATAACACTGGATGTAACCAAGTAAAGATGATAACAAAACACTGTTCTTCACTGATTGTTAGTGTTGTGCTGTGTGTTTCTGTGTCAATATAACATTACTGAGACATATTTCAAGAAAGAAGAGTCTCAAAGTAATAAATTTTGAAATATCAGTAATCTGTATCTGACCTTCATATACACTATGACTATCACTTTTCAGCTCTTCTGGCAAATTTCTTTTACTATCTCTTGCTTGTAGGAGATAGTTGTAGTCTTAGAGGAATACTGTCATGAACTCTGACAATATATTGAATATTTTTAATATTTTTATTGTAATTCAAATTTTAATATAGGTTTTCTCCCTGTAAATAGTCTAATGCTGCTTCTAGTGGGCTCATTTTACAGTAGATAATGTCACTTATTTAATTACACTTAGGGGTTTTTTGTATAGCAGTATGAAAGGACTTGGAGAGTATTGTAATATATTAAAAATAAATTTATCTTAGATTTTCTTTTTGATTTAACAAAACTGAGAACATTTGGGCACAGCAATAGGATTTTAAATATTACCTTAATCTAAAGGCAAAAGTCAAAGTTTGTTAACTATATACTTTTTTAAAAAAAAACACCTGTTTTCTTTTGGGCAGAGAATTGCTCTGAAATGTCCTGGCTGAAGTAGCTCATCATATAAGAAAATTAGCAGTTAAAAGGATGAAAAGAAAGTAATAGACCATTCATCTGCCCTCACTCCTTCACAGACATAAAAAAAAATCTTGAATAACTATGTTCTCATCTTTATCTTTTGCTTCAATCTGTTGATTTAGTAAAAGATAAAGCAAATAGACTTCTCACAGAGCAAAAATTGCTGTTATTGTACAGTAACTATAGACATGTTTTATGAAGACGTAAGTGATTAATTCTTTCACTGAACAAAATTAGATGATTCTGAATCTTGTTTGTGCCGTAAATTGACCAGTCTTCAGCCACATCATCTTTTTTCAGTGTGCCTTTATGCATATTAATAGATAATAGTAACAGCATTTAAGTGATTGCTTTCCTAAGTGGAATAACACTACATACTAATTATTGCCCGTCTGATTTTCTATGTTTATCGTACATATTATTTAAGGGATATTTAATATTTCTGCTCAGCATGAGGGGCTTTTAAGAATGTCATTAAACTCTGTGTAATCTACTCATTATCTTAATAATTTGCCATAGAACACAAATTATAGTCAGAAGCTGCTCAGTCTGTGCATTTCTGGAAAAGTCATGCAGGGAACCAACATTAGACAAGTGTTTGCATCCTATTAGGAAGAAGCGATTTTCTTTCAGCTTGTCATTTAAAAATATGGTATGAACAGTAGTTGTAAATTGCAAAGTCATCTAGTGTACTTGTTGTCTGATAGTGTTTCATATAAAAATTTTTCTTTTATATCTCTAGATGGTGCTATATGTACCTGTATTTGTTAAAGAAGCGTAAGAAATTTTAATATAAAATTATACAAATCATAAGTATGACAAAACTACTAGAACCATATAAATTATTGTGGAAGTTTTTCCTGCACTTATTATAGGCCATGAGGCATGTTTTGCCAGGTCATTCTGCTCATGAGAAAATTAATCCTGTGCTGTATTAAATAACAATCACAAACAAATGCCACAGAAAGACAACCTACATTTTTATAGAAAATGTTGGGCCAATTTACTGTCAGAAGTAAACTGGAGGAGCATTATAAACTGTCCAATATATGTTTCTGAGAGAGTAGTAGACAAGAGCAAAAGTAGTGCTCATTTCAATCACGATTTTTTTTTAAATGCTTTTGATGGCTTAAAATATGAGCTTAAACATACAGTCCAACATTAAGTCAAGAATTAAATGAGAAACCTATTGGGTTTGTGGAGGATTTGGACTTCCTTTTCAGTCATAAGAAACAATAGATTTATTTGCAACTTTTCTTTCAGGCCAGTCACTCCAGAAACTTCTCTACTTTAACTTACAGTGAAATTACCAACAGAAGAAGTGACTAGAGACAAATATTGAAATGATCGTATGCAATTTAACTAATAGGCACAAGAAAGTAAATTTATTTTTTTTTCCCAAGGCTAAAACAAGTCTTTCCTAGAAGTGCCGTAAGAATAGCACATTTTCTGGAAAGAAATGTATATTAGCAGTTTCATGACTTTATAGTAGTCCATACTGACTTTTTCAAAAATTGTTTTAACATTATTTTATTAAAAAAAGAATACTTCTTTTGAGGTTTATGAAAGTACACATGATAGTGAGAACATGTATAGATGTTCTTTGTCATAAAAAAAAAAAAAAGGACAAATCTCATGATGACAGCTGCATCCCATTCTCGGCATCCTGCCAGACTTTGCAAGATATTTTAGGTGTGAGTACAAAGCAAAGTCAATATGTGCACTTTGGTTAAATCCCAGTGATGTTAAAAAATTTAGGTTTTACTTTAAGAATTCAGGATGAGACATAGAAACTGGGAAATCTTTTGTGAATGGCAGAATCATCACTAGATTTTTTTATTTTTTTTTCCCATGGAAATGCTCCTAAATTAGGACTTGGAATGTAACAGGAAAAACAGAAGATTTCAGGTAATAGTCTGAGATCACAGCTCAAACACATCTCAACCTGAGATATTGAAAGCATGCTGTCGTGTGTGTTTAGGACGGACAGCTAAGGAAAACGAGTGTGACACTTTTACAAGCAAGAGTGCGTATTCATGCAATTAAGCATAAGCTTTTTTAAGATTCTTTTGGCACTTCATTTGCATATTTTAGTAAAATAGAAGGAGAGTAAAATAAAATCTACCTTAGCTTGTTACATTGTTCCATAGCATTAGAGGTTAACCTGTCCTAATTCCTCTTGCAGTTTCTCCTTGCTAGTAGCATCTGTTAACATAAACCCTGTCTGTGAACTGACTGCTGGGTTCCTAGGTTGGTCTGCCTTGTGACTTCTTTTGCAGTAACCAGAACAATGCATTATGAAAAAATGAAGAATATAGGGTCTGATCCAAGTAGCTGCTTTTTTTTTTTTCTATTGAGCTCAATGTGCTTTGAAAGCAGCTTCTCTAGAGAATCCCTTGCAAAGCAATCTCTATGAATGTTCATCTGAATTTTTAAAGAAGTGCACTTAGCATAAATCTAGACTCTTTTGTTTTTTTCTTTGCAATGCACACCAAAAATGCTCTCAGAAATTTTTGCAGTGAAAACAGCTATAATCATATGTTGGAAAATATTCATTCTTTCTATTCGCATGAATAATTAAGTTTTGACTAGGCAAAGAAACATAATGGAGAGAGAAAAAGTATAAGAATTATTCTACCCTAATTGTTAGGTTATGCATTCATAGATAAGAAGTCTTGTTTTTGCTCAGAAGAATATATGAGTAAATAATACAAAGCAACTGCAGAAAAAATATATAACATGCAATATCTTCACATCCTTCAAAACTTCTCTGTTGCTGACCTCATCTTTGAGATCAGGAAATTTCTTATTCCAGAGTAAATGCAGCCTTAATATGTCTATAGTAGAACCAGGTTGAAATTGAAGCTCTTCTATATGCATTTTTGTGTCCTAAATATCTGAATAAAAGGGGCACATTTTGCTTCTCTACCTATATCTTCTGAGATAAATGTATATTAAGACTTCAGTGGTCATTCTCTGGAAGCTAATACCAGCTTTTGTAATATCTTTTCAGAACCTTTAGATCAATAATAGGCTTTGATTTGCCTTTTATCAGTGCGTTAACTACTGCATTTTCAGATAAAATATGTAGTAGTTGAGGGTTTATCAGAGTAAAGAGTCTAACCTGATGAAACTGTACAGTGGTAAATCAAAGTTGAGATAGGTACCTTTTTACAAAGTCTTAGTCACCTAATTTTAATTGTTATTTTAAGACCCACAGCTTTTCCTATGGTTTTCTAACAGATAGGATAACTTCTGGAGCTTACAGGCTTCATTTTATGCTGACCTTAGACATCTAAGTCTTTCCAACTCTCCACTTGAGCTCACAAATTCTAATGGGAGCAAGACAGGAAATTGTTATTGTAAACTCTCTTCAGGGGAAAGGTCTTTTCCACATCCAACAAACAGTTCTTTGCATATTAAGGTAATGACTGATTAATGCCTTACAGAATACGTTGAAAGAGATGTTCCATGTCCAAGATATATGGTTCTAACCTGCTTTAAAATATCACTGACTCCCTTTAATGGACTGGATTATGCATTTTTGTGGAAACATAACTGTTTAATTTATTTTGTTGGGTTTTTGGGGTTTTATTTAAACAGGAAATTAGGGGTGGGGGGAACTATAGATTAAATACTGTTATCAATTAAGTATCATTTATCTAACATAATTTTCAAAACCCGGAATTTAAAAAAAAAAAATTTACAGTACAGAAAAATATAAATTATATATACCCTAAAAACCTTTTTCCCCCTCTTAATTGGAATAAAAAGACTTAAGATAATATCTAAGATAGAAGCATCCTTTTTTTGTATATATCAAAACATCAATGGGTCCAATCCAACTACTGATAGTCTGGCATAATTAAACACTCTGGAAAACAAGAATTTCAGAAAATACTGAATAAATATAAATTTTGAGGTATTTATTTGATATATCATCTCCAGTAACTTATTCACTCTGGTAGTAGTACTGAAATATAGTTGTTTTTCTTTTGTGTATTTATCTGTGGTGGGAGCCCCTGGTGGTCTAGTGGTTAAGGATACGGCACTGTAACTGCCGAGGCCCAGGTTCGATTCCCGGTCGGGGAAACTCCCCGGGCAGGTGGAGCCCGTTAGCCCTGTAAGGCAATCCACCTACGTCCTGAGGACCTCGCTGCCACTGTCCAAGCTCGCTTGGCCCCGGCAGATGAACCTTAGGATTAAAGGGTGGGCTCAGTTCTGCGCGCACTGTGTCCCACCTAAAATAAATCCAATGCGCAGGCTGGAAGGCGTACAAAGACCTTCCTCAGATCTTCGTTCGCGAAGTCTGGCCATTATTATATTTATCTGTGATAGCAGATTAATATTAGTATGCAGCAATAGGAATTTTCTGTTGTTCTGCATGACATTCACACAGAAGTTACTGACATGAAAGAGACTTAGGAAATCAACATATTGAATGCTGCTATACTTTTCCTTCTACAGTGATGAGTATCCACTTTTTTCTCTCATTTGTTCATTGTTATGAGATGGTCTGAGTGATTCTAGGAATTTCCCGTAGAAGAAACAAAATATTCCCTGCAAATGGAGATTGTATGTCGTTTTTCAAAGAAAAATGTGTTCACAAATATATGTATTAGATGAATAAAGTTGCATAAATTAACCATTTTGGGGGGATATGTGTGGCGCTGGATTTAAGGATTGCTTTCCAAATGTCTTTATTTAGTCTGTAAAAATGCTTGGAATAAACTTACACCAATTCCTGTGTGATCTTTATCTGGGTCAATTTTCTATAAAATTGTGTGAAAATGCATAATATGTAATATTCATATAATTATTGTTACAGATAACAGCTTTAGCCTTCTTAATAGAAATTTGACTGCAGAGCTGTTGTGATGGTGTCTGGATGTTGCAGTGAAAATTTGAACAATTTTTTTTTATAATAATAACATGAAACTTAACTTCTGCCATATTAGGGCATATGACAATTAAAAGTCCTGGTGTGGTGGTGTGATAGTTACTTGTGTATTCCTAGTGCTTCCTATTGAGCAAAAGGTAGACTTGCAGATGAAAAATAATGACATGGAAACTGATTTTTACATATGATTATTATGACAGGCAATTCAGGTCATAGTTCTCACCAGTAAAGTCTTCTCTCTGTTTCTGAACACTACATAATTCAAATATCCTATATGGGGCAGACTTACCAAGATTTTGATAGTGGACAGGTTGCAGAGGTGTTTTCTATGAGAAGATGCCAGAAGCTGCCCCTCATGGTGAACAGGACCAGTTCCAGCCAGCTTTAAGGACCCACTGACCAAAGCTGAGCCCATCAGTGGCATTGGTAGCATCTCTGTGATAACATATCCAAGAAAAGGTAAAAACAACTGCACAGCTGCTGTGCAAGAAGAGTAAGAAAATATGAGAGAAACAGCCTGCAGACACCAGGACAGTGAAAAAGAAGGAGGAGGATGTGCTCCAGGCACTGGAGCAGAGATCCCCAATGGTCCATGGTGAAGACCACAGAGACAAAGATTGTCCTCCTGCAGCCCAAAGAGATCCACAATACGTAGGATAAACAGAATAACTGTAGTCCATGTCACTTAAAAATTTGCAGATTTTCTTCCTTTAAAGTGAACATCTCTACAGAGTCAAAAAATTAAACATATTTTTAATTCTTCTTCAAGTCTTCCATTTTTACAAATGCTGATATAAATTAAGATTGAACACGACCCCATGTGCACAACTAATATATTTTTAGCCATAAACCCTGGTATCTCAAGCTCATTTCACTTTTCTTGCATATTCACACAATAGCCAGCCAAAATTAATTTGTTTAGATGTATGAGCAGAATGTATGAATTATCAGACTCTTGTACAATGTATTAAGGTCATCATTATATTCTTCACCTAATTATTACTCTACTATGATACGCACAGGTTCAGAAGACTGTAAACACAGTCTTTCTGATCCAAATATTCTTAGATCAAATTCATTTCTTATTAGGACTGCAATGCCATGGTTGTAAGCAGAATTCACCTCACTATGGTTAGAATGAAGAATTACTAGACAAAAAGTAGGTACCTCTTTTCATACTGCTGCTTCTCAATTAGAGGTGTTTTTTGGGCGAACTTGCTGTTTCTTTTCTCAGCATCTGGACCCACACCAGAAGTTCATAGGGATATAATTAAGGTCTTCACATGCCAGAGAGTGAATGAAAAACTCATGAAACATTACCAAGTAGTGTTTAGGGGCTACGTTTTAAAGAAAGTCCTGCCAGGAATCAAGGAAATGATGCAAAGTCTAGAAGTGGTAAATACCTTTGGGGTATTTTAAGAGAACCAGACAGATGCTCAGGAAACTGAAAACATACCATCACAGTAATTAGTTCTTTTTCTGGAAGAAAAGTTGAATTTGGGACCAATTTAAAGTGAGGGGCAAAGGAGCATAGAGTACATCTTATTCTTCAAAATATACTTTCAAGAAAGCTCAGCTGCCATGCCACATTAAACAAGTTTTTATTATGGGCAGAACACTGAAAATACTTAGCCCTTACATGTACTAACAATTTCTGCTGTCCACTTTACAAGAACAGACCATCAGAATGCACACAGTTTATGCATGGGTTTTATATACACTCTCTTACAGGTTATAATACTCTATCAATGTAAAATTTCTTTTACCCATTTAGGTTGCAACAGAACATATAGAAAAATGTAGTAAAAGCATAGTTTTTGTGTTCAGATCACACTATCATTTTTGTTTGTAACATAAAAAAACTTTATACTTGAGTTTACCTGTTCATTCATTAGATTTCTTCAGTTATTACAATATGATTAAGAAGTGATAACATTGAACTTAATGAACAATTCTTCAACTTTATGAGGAATGAAGTCTAGTGATTGGAGCAGGTATTCTCAGTTAGATTTCACTGTGGGAAAAAACAGTATGAAAAATAGTATGGAATAGAATAGAAAAAATAGTATGGAAAAGTATAAAAAAAAGTATGGAAAAGGAAACCATCTACAACATTTTAGTTTGGGGGAAAAAAATTTGGAAAGTCATCCTGTTTCTTACAAATAGTTGCCTGCTTGTAAACAGAGTTTCTCAGTAACTCTTGAAACTAGTTAGGGAGGTTGTTTAATGGATTAACTAATGTTAAATCAAATGTCAGAATATGATATTTTCATAGAATCCCAGAATCTTCGAGATTGGACAACACCCCTGGAGATCATTTAATCCAAAATTTCCTTAAAGCAGGACCAGCTAGAGCAGATTGTTTATGTCTTTATCCAGATTTTTTTGCATATCTACTGGAATGGAGACTCCACAGCTTCTCTGAGCAACCTCTTTCAGTATGTTATCCTTGTAGAATATCCTGTAGTTTAATTTGTTCACATTGCCTTTGCCTTTTCACTAAGCACCACTCAAATGAGTTTGACTTCATCTTTATTCCTAGCCATCGGGTATTTATAAAAACTGATAAGATACCCCAAAAACTTATCTTCCCCAAGTTGAATAGACCCAGCTTTCTCAGGCTAGCTTAGTGTGTCACATACTCCAAACCCTTAATCATATTTGTGGCCTGTCATTAACTTGTTCCAGTAGGTTCATATCTATTTTGTACTGGGAAGCCCAGAACTGCACCCAAAAATCCAGATGTGTCTCACTATTGCTGAGCAGAGAGGTGGTTCACCTCCCCTGAGGCGCTGGTAACATTTATGCTGATGTCTTCTCTGATACAAGGACACGTAAGAGGCTCATGGTTAATTTGATATGTAACAGAGCACATGTGCGTGGCAGTGTTTCTGATCAGGTGCAGAAAGTTGCATTTCATCAAATCAGCAAATGGCCTGGGATCTTGAAAGATCATCTGGTCCAATCTTTTGTGGGAAAGAGAACCTTGATAAGATTACGTAGCCACCTGTCCAATGGCATCTTGATAACCCCCAGTTATTTCCCTTCGTTGAACTTGATGACGTTATTCTCTGACCATTTCTCTGGTTTGCCAAGATCCCTCTAAATTGCAGAACAATCACCTGGTTTGTCAATAACTCCGTCTAATGCTGTATTGTCTGCAAACTTTCTGAGACTGCACTCTTCTCAGTCACTGAGGTCATTCATGAAGCTTAGAGCTTCATCCATTCATTTTTAGCCAGTACTGACACCTAGGGAACACTGCTGGTGACTGGCCTCCAATTAAACTTCATGGTGTTGATTATAATTCTGTAAGTCTGGCAGTTCAACTGTATTGTCCATTTATCTGGTCCATACTTCATTTTATCAATGAGGATGTTATGGGAGACAATGTTAGAAGCCTGGATAAAGTCAGTCCCTCTGGTGCTACATCCTCTTTTCTGCTGATGTCCTATTTTACGCTTCTTTTTTTTTTTCTTCTTCTTTTTTTCCCCCCCCCTAGAAATTGTAATATAGAAACAACAGATTTGAAACCAAGAATCCGTGTTCAGAGTTTGCTGACACAGAAGGTACTAAAATTCATTGGACTGAATAAAACGACAAGTATTTTCTATAAATTCAAAAAAACGTACTTTCACTTCTTTTTTTCCTTAGCTAAACAGCCCAGAATTTTGTGCTTAAGCTCAGCTAAGATCCAGAACTTATATGGTGTAGCACTAACTGTATCAGGGATATAAAGTCTATTACATGTAAAGCATTTTCCATATTCATGGACAGAGTCAAACCCTCATAAATTCAGGCTATAGCACCTGTCTTTTTAATACTGTTTGAAGATACGGATGTAGTTGCTTCTGAGTTTATACATCATCTACTTATTACAACTGCCATGAAAATAGTCTACTAAGTGGAACACATGGAGAGTTTAGGTTCAGTGCTTTAGAAGATCCAGAGTCAAATTTTCTACTCTCTGTTCTTTAGGCAAAGATTGGCTAGTATGTTCTTCATATACATCTAAACAACATAAATTCTATGTTCTCTCTGACAGCACAGGTTCAACAGGATATATTAAAAGCGCCTTCATCCCATCTCCTAGTAAGGGATCACTCTGGAACAGAATGCAGAAGTGACAATATCCATCAAATTCATGCCTCTGTAGTTTAGACAGACAATGTTTACTGTCACCAACCTCCTCCTTATTCTTCATGTGGCTTAGCATAATGTGTAGGAGGATGTGCTCTTTTTGGGCACAGAGGGGAGACTGACCAGCATGTAGATTCCCTGGCCTTCCATTTTCCTCCTTTCTTAAGATGTGAGTTAAGATTCCTCTTCTCGTCGGTGGGAACTTTACATGTTGGGAATACTCCACAAGAGGTTTATATGTGGTGGAAAAGAACATCTGAAGAGAAAGAGAACTGAAGAAAAGACAGCTTTAATATACAGCAGGACTACTGGACAACAAATAACTTCCTACCTCAGAGACTGCCTTTTCATATTATAAAAGTGTTATGTTTATTCAATTTATTAACAATGTTGTTAGAAAAAAATCTTACTTTGTATATAATCTGCAGTTTAAGCTAGTATTAGCCATTTTCCTATTCACTGATTGTAAACCCTTTGCCTATTGGCTCCTGTTAGTTAAAATTTATAGCTTTCCCTCATTTTTGTATCTCTCCTTACCCATATTTGGATATATTCCAGCCCAATTCCCATGTATGGATATTCCCCTGGCACGATTCCTCCCAAACTCCATGCATTCCATGCCCTACCAGATAAAAGCTAGCCCATCCTGAAATGAAGAGATTCATTTTGTCTTCACGTTGTGTGATTTCTGTGCAAAGTGGATCTTTTCATGACCTCACCTTAGGGGGTTTACAGCTGTACCCCCGATACTTTACTGGACTGCCACTTCTTGTATATGGTAGATAGTGGCACAGCAACTTCATCTACCTGTCCCCCATTCCATCATGACCCACAGATGCATCTCATCAGGACTCATGGACTTGTGTACCTTGAGTTTCCTTAGATATTTTCCAACTTGGACTTCTCCTACAGCAGGCTGTTATTCATCTTTCAGTCTGTGACTTTTCAGGGATATAATTGTATACATATCCTAAAGAAGGGCTGTATTCCAAGCATACCTTACAGGCAATTCAAGTAGAAAATGATAGGAAACTAAACATCAAGATGTCTGCACACCTTGGGCTGTATACGTTTTACTCAAGAGCTTCCCCCAAACAGCTATTTTTCTTTTCCCCCTTGACTGGCCTCATCCTCTATTTCTGCCAACTGGTTCTATAATTATAATTAGGGTATTTAGTCTCTGCCTACCTGAAATAATTGCAGGGTAATTATCCTTACCATACTGAACATGAGGTGCCTGGATCAAAGAAAAAATTGCCAATGATTAGAGATACAAAATACAAAGGGACAAAAGGATAAGCAAAAAGCTTCTTGTCCATATGAAGTAAATGACTTTGGACTAGACCCACTAGAAGATAAGCAGGCTCATATCTGAGATTGCAAGCATGTGACTTTTTAATGATTATAAAGCCCTATGATAGATCTGGCATGAGGTATGCACAACAGCTCAGAATTCTGAGATTCCAGCAAGTGATACAGTGAAGAGAATCTCACCCACAGCTGTAAAGCAAGTGTCACACTCTATAGACTCATCCTGAGGTTGTAGGGTGGTAACTTCAGTCAACTGGCCTTAACAGATTCAAGTGCTATCCTGAACACAGACTACATATTTCTTTTAGATAAGTATTGGTTTCTTGTGTTTAGTTCATTCTCTCTGGATATGAAGTTGCTATCTGAAAAGTTTAAAATTCCATTTTCAAACTCACAATAACATGTCTTAACAATTATATTGCAGGTTATGCTGGTAACCATTTGCAGCAGTTCTTTATCTCTCTTTCTGAAGCCTTACCAGGGGGACAAATAAAATGAAACAGGATTCATCCAGGATTAGAAAAAAAGAGAAAGGCAAAGAAGCTATTCATCTGAAGGGCAGAGACTTCAATCTAAGTCCATGCATTCTTCATGACACTGTCCCTGAATAAAATACAAATACACGGTTTCAAGACTGAAGCTGAATATTTCTATGTTCTACATAGGGAGATTCTGTAATTAAGATTTTCTTTCTTCCTGTAACAATAAAACCTGAATTGTTTCTTGTAGACACACAGCTTTAGCAGACATGATATCAAGTATACCTGATCCATCCTAATCTAAAGTACTGTGGGGAAAGGCAAATACAACTTCTTCGAAGAACAGAAATGGGAGAAAACATTTGTCAAGATAAAATAAAATTGAGGTCACATTGTGTTTTTTCCAATAAATGAATTCCTAAAAGGCTGAGGAGACTGTTTCTAAAAGAATAATGTCTTGTCTCTTCTTTCTGGGTATTAGCATTTTTGTTTCAAAAACTTTAGTATTCACAGTTAATAGAGATGATGGCATGCTCAATCTGAAATTTGAACGATGAAGTGTTGAAGATTAAAATGAAGATCTGTCCTTAAAATATTATTTTTAATAACTCTAGATTTTTATGTACAATTTTTAGATTCTCTTTGTGAAGCACCTTAGTGTTCCCATATGTACTGAGTGTACACTTCTTTACAATATGTTTTGTGAAGAGTACCTAGTCATCCAGCTCAAGACACTTCTTTTCGTACAGTTAAGCTAGATTGTTTAATACACAGTAGAACACAAGAAGACTTCAAACAGCAGGGCAAGGGCCTCAGAAAGTAAGGAACATGCAAATTATAGGCAGATTCTTTAATCCCTAGGGTTTTGGATATAAACTGTATATGGTAGACACAGTAGTATTCCTCTGTTGTCCTGCTCAAGATAAGCTAGTGAAACAAGCCCCAAGTCAAAAGTCTGAGTGCTCAGCCTAGACATGAATTGCCTTCAGAGTCACCCACCAAACTAAGCAATTCCTAAATCCATTACTTGAGCTAGCTCTTAGTCAAAACACATTTCAGGGTCAATGATATTGTCATGGAGAAGTCCCCAATGACTGGAGAAGAGGGACTATCATAGTTATTTTTTAAAAAGGCAATAAGGAGCTGCCTGGGAAGTATCTACCAGTCAGACTCACCTCAATGCCCAGTGGGATAATGGGAAATGTCCAGGGAAGACAGGGGGATGATTAGAGATCACTATGCCTTCAGCATGGCATCACCAGGGGCAAATTGTGCCCAATAAATCAGTGGCCTTCTACAATAGGGCAACTGCATCAGTGGGCAGATACAGATGTCATCTAAGTGGACTAACCCTTTGATAAAGTCTTTCCAACATACCTGCCTTTAATCAAAGGCATATGGGTTTGATGGATAGACTAATAGATGAATATGGAATTGACTGGATTTTTGCACCCAAGGAGTTGTGGTCAATGGTTTGATGTCCAAGTGGAAACCAATACCAGATGATGTTTCATAAGAGGCTGCACTGGCACAAATATTTAATGCATTCATCACTGACATAGACGGTGCACCCTCGGCAAGTTTCCTGTGTGGTGCAGTTGATATGCTGAAGGGAAGAGGTGCTATCCAGACAGGTTTGACAGGTTTGGGAGGTGGGCCTATGCAAGCCTGTTGAAGTTCATCAAGGCCAAATTCAAGTTTCTTCACATGAGTCAGGGAAATACCCAATATCAATACAGACTGAGAGATGAGTGGATTGAGAGCAATCCTGGGGAAAAGAACTTAGGGATACTGGTGGATGAAAATTTGGATGTGATGCAGCAAGGTGTGCATGCAGCCCAGAAAGCCAGCTGTGACCTGGGTTGCATTTAAAGGAAGTGGGGGGCATCATCAAAAGAAGGGGGCTACATCAAAAGAAGGTCAAGGGAGGTGACTCTCCCTCTCTCCTCTGCACTTGTGAGATCCACCTGGAATACTGTATCTAGCTCTGGGACTCCCAATGTAAGAAACACATGGACCTGTTGGAATGGGTTCAGAGAAGGGCTGCAAAAATTATCAGAGGACAGAAGCAGCTCTCCTGTGAAGACAAGCTGAGAGAGCTGTGGTTGCTCAGCCTGGAAAAGAGAAGGCTCCAGGGAGACGTTTCACCAGCTTTCCAGTTCCTAAAAGAGCCCATAGGAAAATTGTAGAGGGACTTTTTCCCGAGGCCTGTAGTGACAGAACAAGAGGCAATGGTTTAAAAATGAAAGAGGGTAGATTTGTATTGGACATGAGGAAGAAATTTATAACAATAAATCTGGTGAAACACTGGAACAGATTACCCAGAGAAATTTTTGATTCCCCCACCACTAGAAGTGTTCAAGGTCACATTAGATGGGGCTTTGTAGTACATGATGTCCCTACCCATGGCAGGGGTGTGGAACTAGATGATTTTTGAAGGTCCTTTCCAGTCAAAACCATTCTATATTCTATAGCATTTTTGTTACATGGGTCTTTTTGATAATTATAGTCCTGATCAGGTTCAGCTACGTGACAGCATTTAAGCTTGATACCTATCAAGATTAAGCCTTACCATGGAGATGTGAGGAAGTTTCATTCCATCAAGAGTAATTAAAAGGAATGTAAGTACCTCTACTGTTAGGCAGCAAGTGACATGGGGATTTTAGATCACAATAGATCTAGGAAAAAAAATTGTTTAAATCCCTTATATTTGGTTATTTATATCAATGTAAATTACTCAGACTGCTTTGGTGAAAACAGTAAGGAAGTAGAACATCAAAGTCCCTGCCAGTTTATTTCAGTGTCAGAATTCAAAACTCTGAGTCCAATCCTCTGGTATTTCTTCCAGTAAAATTTCTAAACTATGTACTTAATAATAGTGGGTTTAAAATGTCTTGTAGCAATAATTGTTTCTATGACAGTCTAAACACTGAAGAACTTTTTGTGATTATGGTCACACAGCAATAAACCTTTCACTATTGCTGTCATAGAGCACTTATAAAAATTCAAGCCAGCTACTTATCATTCAGTTCTTCGATTGGAAAACCATTAAACACAAAAGACAAACATGAGCAGGAAGAAGGAGCTATTTCAAATGCTCTTGCATGATTTTCCTTGCCAAAGAAATGACTCTTTGGCTTCTGTGCACTTGGCTGGCTAGTTCTTTGCAGCTTTTATTTCTATACAATGAATAGTGTTTCACTGTGTTATGCGGAAATGGAAAAAAAACCCAAACGACAATTTTTTAAATAAATATGAAATCAAAAAAATTAGAGCTTAGAAAATAAATTACATCAGGATCTGCTTTTAGGTTTCTGCTGAAATTACTAATTTATAATTCAGCATTTCTCTCCAGGTCTTGTGTATTTTTGAGAAGAGAGAAAGGGAGATAAAGTGAAATGATTACAACATATGAAAAATTAATCAGACATTGGTTTCCTATGTATTTTAAGTGCAAATGCCTGGAAGGCTCATGTTTGTGTGACAGCAGAAGCATCCGCATATATAATAGGTTGTATTAACTTTCTTCCTCTTTTCTCAAAATATTAATTCCCCTCCCAACCTTTTTCCCTTAAATAAAACAAAATGGAAGAAAAAAAATAATGTGTGTGGCTAATTATATGAACAGATGATTCCACACTGCTAACATAACGTTCAGAAAATCCTATTGGTAAATACAGGTAGTAGGGCATTGGGATAAATATAGAATTCATCCAATACATCAGTAAATTCTGATTATATCATCTTCCTTCACCCCGTATTCTTGTCAGGTTCCCTCCCTCTCTGTCAGTCTTCCTTCTTCCCTACTTCCCTTTTGCTCTTTTCCTCCTTCTCTCAATTTGTCTTTGGCAGTTTTAAAGGGAAAGATGGAAACAAAGAAAAATCCAAACAGATGGATTTGACTTCCTCTTCCCTACCTTAAAAGAACAGCAACTGCAAATGAAAAACAACAAAGCAAACGAACAAAACCCCACACCCAACCCAAACAAAAATAAATCTCCAAACAAGAACCTCACTCAAAATCTTCAGGAAGAATTGATTCTAATATCAGTTAAAGAAAAACAAACAAGCAAAAACAAAACCATACAACTAAAAATATATATAAATTTTGAATCTCAGCATAGCATAAAATCAGAGAGAAATATAATCATAAAACAACCCAAGAGGAACTGTACTTCGGATTTTTTTTTAATAAAATTCAACAATGTGGAGAGAAATAAAGGCATGCAAAAATAAACAGCTTTTCAGGTGATGTCTGAAATGCATCTAATGCCTTTTTNTGGGATTGGATGGATGATATTATAAAAAGTAACCTCTCAGGCACAGCGGGGTGCGTCCTGTAACATCTTAACCTTGGAAAATAAACCCTTCTCTTATATGACCCCTAAGGAACTGCTCTGGAGAATTTTTCAGCACCTAAACACAGCGGCAACACAGGGAAGAAAATGGTTTACTTTGTGGACCCAGTTGAACATAAGTCAACCATATGTCCCTGCAACAAAGGCGGCCAACCACATCCTGATTGATGTAACTCTTCTTGAGGCAGGTTACTTCTTCTTCAGTAGTCTTTATAAGTAGGTGTGTCTAATTGTTAGTCAACCTATTTAGGTAACATAAATCCCAATACTAAAAGTGTTTTCTGCTTTTGTTTGGACATCTGAAAATCGTTTTCTTGAGGAACTTGACCGACAATTAGTTTATGCCTTTCTGGTACTAGTCTAGTGTGATTAAATTTGACTACAATCTAGTTAGTGTCTCAAGTTTTCATTGTGCTTTACATCCAGCAAAATATGAATGCTCTTTTACAGGAAAAAAAAAATATTCCTACAGCCTGACATTTTTAATCTTATACCATACTCAGAATCTTCCACAAACATAGGGGATTTTAAGTTTTCTTGGAAAAAGAGAAGAGAATGCACAAAGCCCTTTTAAAGAATCAATGTAAAGCAATATAATCATAAGGATTTTTACAACTCTTTTGCAAAAATGAACTCATTAAAAACCAACATTTTATTAGCTGATGAAATAATCATATCTACTCCATTCATTTAAAACTCTCTTTGTTGAATCATTAATTTTGTCTTGTTTAGGTGACTTTTTCCGCACCAAAATGTCAGGGAAGAGCTCATGCAGTGAAAATACAACTTCATTTATTTCAGTAAATACAGGCTGTGTTCAGTGCAAAATGTAAAAGACACAAGAATACTGGCATAATCTATCAGTGAAGGAGAATGTATTAATACCAGAATCTCCCTTTCTGTTCTTATATACATCCTAAAGAAAAACCCTACTGAGGTTTTGTTTTTCAAAGTATTTACCTACTACCATTATTCTTAATCTCATTAATTACCTTTTTATGCTACAGAATATTTGCCAGAGGTAGCATATACACCTATGCAGCACTTCTTCATTCTAAACTCTTAACTCCAAGAGAATTAAAACTCACATAATTTTTCTGCCTTTCTTTGCTTGTCAGTGCTGTGCCAAGTTGGCATGCTTGAGATCAGCGCTTTGTTAAGTGTACAGAAGTGTTTAATTGCATGGAGAAAAACTTAAAGATTTGTGTTCTGAACGGTTTATAGCCCACAAATATAGCATATTTCAGCATAAATATATGTATATATATATATAAAGAACCTGTTGATTGAGTTTTTCAAGTTTTGTAGTGTTTAATTGAGGGTATATACAACATGAGAAGTGAAACTGAAGGTACTCACACAAAATAGTCAAAATTCTATTAGGAATAAATAATTTTAATATTTGGTTTCATTTTTATCAATCCCGAGTTTATAGGGAGTAAGAAGAAGAAGAAATGCATGTAGTTTATTGAAGTAATAAAGTTGATTGGTTTTAAGTCACTGGTAGAAGGAAGTCCTGATAAGGGTGTTTATACAGGTACAAGTTAAAAGGTGGGTGGGGCAGTGGGGGGCTGTTGGTGTGGGTTTTTTTCTTACATGAGTGATAAGATATTGTGGTCTTTGCCATTCACAACTTCTAAAATAAACATATGACCGCAATGAATTTTATCTTACCACAGAGTTTCTGAAACCTTTATTTTATAGTACCTTGTTAGGAAAATGACCTTATGTGGAAAACTACCCTTCAGTCTCCTTTCAGTTAGTCTTCCTTTTGGTCTACTAGAAATGTATCTAGTTTATGATTGAGAAATACATACTAACAGTTTGTTCTAACTATAGAAGAGACTAGAAGTAAAGGCACTTGTTAGTGCAACTAAAAATATCCTCCAGCAGAATGAGAAAATTAGTTTTATATTTCCTCTTCTGTTACTGTCAGAGCACTCAGTAGCTATTTATGCGGGTGTTTTAAAAAAAAAACCCAATGTGTGTTTTCCATATATTTTGACTGAATGTGTTGTCCATGGAAAGTGTTTGTTTTGTAATATGAGAGGATGTCATTTAAATAAGGATGATCAACCTATTTATCCTAAGAAATGTGAGGAATTGAATGATCTTTAACAAATATGTTTTATACACAAAAACTAAAGGATTTTTTTCTCCTAGAATTTCTAAAATTTCTATTCATTTATTTGGATACTTAGGCACAATGCATCAAGAAATACTTTATTTAAATTTTAAAAATAGTATTTGTAAAATATCCATGATTAAATTCTATATTACTAGACTAGTGAAAAAAAATAAGGAAAATAACACACTACTCAAATGAAACAGAAAAAGGAATAATAAAGACCTCCTCCAGTGAATTAAGATTTTAAAAAAATAGGCATTGACAAATTCCTGGTAGAAAAATTATTTGCCAATCTTTTGCCACACAGGAAGTGTGCAAAGATGAAGCATACTATTTAAAGATTATTTTACTTCTCTGACCTTAACAAAAAATAATTCACATTTAGTTGTTTTCCCTTGTTTATGTGCAGAAGGTATAGACTAGAATTTCTACCAAATCCCATAGTAAGAGTGAACAGAATGTATGAATTTCCATCCAATTCTGTACCACTCTTGCCCTTTTTTTTCAGTTGGTTGATTTAAGAATTGTGCAAGTCATAAAGATGCTCCTTTCACACTTGTCTTACATTTATTTATCGCCTTTCTTAGGACTAGTCTGTGTTATACTAGAGACTTGGGAATGAATGTTAATAAACCTATTCATAGAATATCTCAAAGAAATATAGACAAAATATAAATAAAGATATTTTTGTCCTTATTGATTCTGCTGTATCATTTTCTTCCTTAAACTTTTCTGATAAAGAATAAATAACATTTATTAAAAAAAAATCTGAAGTACAGTTCCTCTTGGGTTATTTTATGATTATATTTCTCTCTGATTTTATGCTATGCTTTGTGGGCTATTTTGGGTGTAAATCTTACAGTATGCCCTGATATACATTAGCGCTTTAACTGATAATAGACTCTAATATTATCTAGAGCCTTGGAGAAACAGCTGAAATTAGCAAGCTTCTGTAGGAATGAACAATTCTTTTAGAATTGGTTTGTTTTACTCTGCAATGACTTGTTAGGTTAATTAAAAAGAACATTGAAGATAGGAAGAGTTCTGGTAGTGAAATCCACTAATCCCTTGCAACAATACTGAATATATGATCTTTTCCTGTTCTTTCATGATCAGAGAAGAAGCAACAGTATATTTGAAATTCTGAAGAAATCTAATATCTTAGATATTTGTCAGCAGAATGGAGAGAAGACAGGATCAGATTACCTGATAATGTTTAATTATGCCATGGACTTATTTAATTATCTTGTGCTTTCTTAAAATTCAGAAATGTTTTATGAAGTTACTGATTTTTAAAGATTACTGTAGATGAATCCCTTCTAAGACCAGAAGGGAATATTAAATCTTTTATTCTGACTTCCTGTATAGCGTAGGTCATGGAATCATTATAATATTTATCTTCACACATTGAACTTAAAATTGCTTTCAAGAATGCACTTGACCTGAAGATTTTAATACAGGATTTCCCTTTGATAATTGGTGAAAAAAATCATTCATTACTTAAAATAAGAAAATTTTTGTGACTCTGGTCCACTGATTTCTATTATCTCACACTTATTTTGAATGTTAGGGTTTTTTTGGTGTTACTGCTGTGGACAGCAACATGATCTACATGTGTTTGGTTTTGACCAATTAACTTAAATATTCTATAAGCCAAAAGGAACTCTTTTCAGGAAGAATTATCTTGCTCACAGGTTTGGGTTTTTTTTCAAAATACCATCATTCCAAAACTCTAAGTAATTTATATGCTCAGTTTTCTCAGTGGTTTTTATCTTTTGGTCCCAGCGTGGTTTCCCAACACTGTATTTGAAACTGAAGGCTAGTTGGAAGGAGAGGTGATGTGCAATTCCCCTGCCCATGTGTCCCAGTTAACCAAGACTCCAGCTCCTGCTGCATTCATCTAACAGTCTGGAAAAACCACTCCAAAACTGAAGTTTACCTGAAAAAAATGACTTTTGCATTCGGACACAAAGCAAGTGAAGGTACTTCAGCGAAGCTGAGAACTTTATTATCTAAATATGTGTGTTGTAGTCAGGGCTTGATTTTGTCTGATATTGGTTGCAAGGGACTGCTCGAGCTGTGATAAGAGAGGAGAGAGAACAAGAGTCTCTGGTGCAGTGAAAGAGAAACATCTGTTCCCTACCACCAAATAAACTGGGCAAAACAATGACCCTTGTTATGTACTGGAAACAGTAAGAAGATACTAGACTCTCTAGAGCAGCCTGTTCCACCAAGGAAGGTAAGCTAGGAGCCAAAGATGAAAACAGATGGGCAAAGCACTGATCTCACTGATAAGAAGTCAGCAAGGTATACTGGCAAATGTTCTTAAATTCTTGTCAAGTTCAGACTCACAAGCTTAATTTCGCCAGGGTCATAGCAGCAATCCAGAATACTGAGCTCTAACCCTGCCTCAGTTTCTGAAATCTTAACTTACTGAGTTAAACTACTGTTCTCAAAGTTCTTTCAGATCTGAAGTTGGGCACTAGTGCAGAAATATTATTAAGGTATTATAACTTCTTTTAATTTATGTTTTTTTTTCAGATGGAATATAATCTAGCTACGGAAAGCCAAGAGGTAGAGATCAAATATGTAGCCAGCCAGTTTGATCGTGTAGTAGTATTGTTAATATGAGTAACTGGAAAAATCATTATCTAAATGAAAAACTAAGCAAACAGAGGAATAGCTTTTTTGAGACTTTGCCTTCTACTGCCCTTCTTTTTTTTTCTTTTTTTTATTTCAGCATAAATATATGTGTATATATATAGATGACAAATGTGAAAGAAATATCAGAATCATACAGGACTATTATGGCAAGTATATGAGGTAGACCCATCCTTCACTACATTTAAAACTTGTAACAAATCTTACACTGTAGACAACAATTTTCCTTTGGATCAAATGTGAATGCAGGGTGTTTAGTTTTAAGCACTTTCAGGGCTTTTCTTGTAGTTATTTATTCAGGTTCAGAGAATAATACGGTGACAAAAATAACTAAAAAATCCCACAAAAAAACCAAAACACCAACTATATGCCCGACTTTAATCTTAACTAGTTTAACTGGTTTTGTTCTCACAAAGTACAGTTGATCACTCCCAGTTGTTTAAAAAAAAACCACTGTGATGGTTCAATAACTTTCCTAGAATTGTTAATTCTGTTGTACTATTTGCAAATACTAAATAAATGCTAAATAGACATCTAGTTAACAACCAAGGCACTTAGGAAAAAAGCATGAGTGCTGTGTCTCCGTAATATTCTGTTATTCCTTGAAAAATATTATTGCTGCTGAAGGTAAGAAAAATTATTTTCTTGTTGTATTGTTTTACTGTCTTCCACAAGGCTAGGGGAATTCTGTGAAAATTAGAATAAAATTATTTTCATATTTAGTATCTGGATGGATTCTGTGGCTGATCATAATGCAAATGTCATCCATCACTGCCTTCTGTAGATTTTGTCCTCCTCATCCTAATTTACTCTGTAGCTCCATTAGACAGAAGGATAGTGTCTTGGTCCTGGCCAGGACAGAGTCAATTTTTTGCAGTAGCTGGGAGGGGGCATGGTTAGGACACGGAGGTTATTCCATATCACCTCCCCTCATTTCTAGGGGCAGGGGAAAGGGACACTCTTCCTCAGAGGAGGAGTTCCTTGTAATTGAGAAATCGGAGTAAGAAGCTGTGCAGTCTCATTTATTGTTGCAAGCTCCATAAGTGAGAATTTTTGCATGTGAAACTTTTTTTGTGTGTGAATAACTTTTGTTATTAATATTATTGTAGTTACTGTTCATTTTCTTGTCTCATTGCTGTTTCCAGTAAATTGTTCTTATCTTAAACCATGATCTTTGCCTTTTGTGCCTCCAATAGGAGAGTTCTTTTCTTAATGGGAGTTTTAAATTGCAGAATAACATTCCTAGACCATGATAGAAATCAAACTGGTGTTCTGTTCCTGAATATCTTCAAAACAAGAGTTGTTTCACCAATAACCAGTACCATGGATTTGAGGTTAAAAAACCATAACTTAATTACTGTTCCCCTTTAATTTTTTGACATAAGAATCCTCCAAATATTCACAAAATGATATGAAACTCAGTAGATCTACTGTTCAGTTACACAATGAATAATCTCTTTACTTTTGGTTTATGAGAGTTCATGCAAATTATATGCTTTAAATCTAAAGTTACACCAATCATTTAAACTGTCAGCAGAAATTAAATGAAGCATTTGATATCTGCATAGTTTCTGCTTTAAAAAAAAATTAAGACGATTTTTATGTGAATATAATATCTTTAAAATTCATCCAAAGATATTTCTCATGAAGAAATGTTGAAAGTTTTGTATACTCTTACACCTTGCTGCATTTCAGAATGAACCAATTTATATCATTTCAGCAATAAAAAATATTCAGTCATGACCTTGAAGACATGGGGTAGAATAGTTTCATTCGCTTAGATAAATCTGTTTCACTGGAAATTATGTACCCCAGAGAAATTTGCTGTTTTCAGAAACGTAGCTAGTGTGTGAGCATACAAGTACAGTGTAGATGATCAAGGGAGTCGTTGAGGTCTGTCTTTTCTATTTTAGTGAAGTACATGTATATGTGAATAATCAGTTTGATATACTGATGAATACCATTCCGATCAGTGTAATGTTCAATGTAACTGTGTCTGGCAGCAGAACACGCACTAAAGAGACAGATGAGTGCTTAATCAGAAAAAACTGAGAACATCTTTTTCCAGAGAGAGTTGTAAATTTTCTAGGCTCTGTTTTGTTTCTAGACAGCAATATGGCTAAACCATATTTTATATATACACCAATATGTTTTTATTTGTTGATACTGGTATCACTTCTATGAAACATACCCAATGTGGTCAACAACTATTGATTCTACCATCTTTTCTCCACCAGAACTCAACCCCAGAACCAGAACTCCTTAGTCTTGAGTGAAAGTCAGTTCATGAGGATGGCTAAAATAATGTTTTGCCTAATATTAATAAAATATGAGCTTTTATTTAGAACCAGTACTGCAAGCAACAACATGCTTACTACACATCCCCACATTAAAGAGATTTTACCAATATTGACACTTTATATTCATATGGACTTAGACTTCATCACTTTGCTCCCTATTTCAGGTTCATAAAAAGATTAGAGTTTGTTTAGGCAGTATGTCTCTCATGTGTTTTGTAAGATAATCTAAGATCAGTAGGGATTCCTAGGTAAACACAGATAATTGCTCTGGGGCAGACATTCTCTCAAGCAAGCCATGTAATGTTTAATTTCCTTGTCCTGCAGGCATGTAGGAACCAAGTCTTGGTTCCTGTTTCACAAGTCACCAAATTAATTTTTCATGAGCTTTTACCGCTATAAGATTGCAATTATCCAGGCTTCAGTTAGTGTCTTCTATGCAGTATGGGGTTTGGACCACTTTTTTTTTTTTTTCCCTGAGTTGTATTAGTACATAGTTTCTTTTCATTTTTAAAATGACTAATGGAATACTATTCTCTGCTAATCATAACAGCTGACAGGTACTGATATGAGTTCATCAACAGGTTTTGAGCCAAATAAAGAGGAGAATATTGTTGCTTGTTGCTTGTAAATGTTGCTGCTGGTAGTGAATTGCACTCTTTACAAAAAATAATAGCTGTTTTTGTCTATAATGATAACTGACTGCAGCTGTTTTTAAATTACTTGGATTTTGTCTGCCACAGTTAAAACCAGAAAAAAGGTAAGTTTATCTTGTTATTTCAGGAAGGCCTATGTGCCCTTTTTTGCAATATATCCATTTCAGCAAGCGCCAAACATATTGCATAACTGGCATACATTTTTCTCAGTGGGCAGCACAGTAAGAAGAAACTATGGTAGGCATGCAGACCTTGAATGTCATGAAATAGTGCTTTTTGAAATTAATGATATAATATAAAAAATAAAAAAGTGTTAAATTTCTCTGGTTATACATTCCACTGTGTTAAAAGTAAGACCAGTATAAGTACACATCTTATGTACTTTTTATTATGTCAATAAAAGCACAGTGAATTAATACTGGTACAGAATATAATTTAATATAGATTAATAAAAATGTTTTTTAATAAAAAACAAGAGAGAGGTTTTTACAAACAGAAACGAACACAATTGATTCAGTATATTGTGCTTGAAAGGTATAGTTGAAAGATTTACTTCTCAGAAATGCATTCTTCCACAGCAACCTCTGTTTGATGAAATGGTTATTTTAACTTATTCTGAAGATTCTTCTATCACAAATTCCTCTATCTCTTTTGCCATTTTCCAGCCTCTCAATCTCAAACTATGGTTCAAGATTATTTAAGTTTATTGACTATTTCTATCATACAGAAAACTTCAGTGACATGCTATAAAACACAGGCTACAGTTTTTGCTCATGGGTAAAATATATATTTGCTCTAATATTTTGGGAGGAAAACTATGTAAAGGACTAAATTGCTTAATGTTAGAGGGACAAATACATTTTAAAGTGTAAGGTTGTATCTGAACTGAAGATTCAAGTTGTATGATGCAGTTGTGCATTAAACTCAATTTAAAGATGTTTGTTAATCTATAAGTAATTTTGTAGAGTTGTTTTTTTCAATAGGTAGTAGTATTTTATTAGTAAAAAAATCAATATATCTTTAATGAGCAGTTGGAAATATGCCTGCAGTGTGAGATTTTGTATTTCTCTAATTCTAGAGGAATAAATTTTCGACAGTCCTTGTACTTTTGTCTGGAACTCTGAACAAACAAAAATTAACTTTACTTCTCCATTTCCTGTTTTAAATTCCATATTTATGTGGCAGAGACACATGAACTTCCTAAATAATGCTTTGCTGTTAACTTTACTTAATATGCCAAATCAGTTTAATTACAGTTTCTATAAATAATCTATGCAAAATACTTTCCTGAACAGAATACACTTTTCCTTCTGTATGTGACACATTTTAATACTTAAAAGCATTAGAACAGATGTTAGGTGCCTCCTAAACTTGTTTTCAGTTTTCTTTTATTTATATGTTAATGAGAATTTAATTACTTCATGAATACTTAAACAACCTGAGGGTGCCTGATATCATTAACTTGAACATGACAAGCACCTCAAGTGACCACATGGGAAGAATAAAATTGCTTTTAGTTCACTTGAAGACAGAAAGATGAATACATTTCACCCCCTGCTATGTTCTACCTGACACACAAAACTGAATAAGCTGTGGGCACTGATTCAGTCTCACTTCAGTGTGACCAAAGTATCTGAGGAAGGAATGTGCACCAAAGTGCATAAATGGTTCCCCTTTCAATTTGCTTCACTGTCCTTTAAAAAACAATCTGGGAATGTTTTCTACTGTGTCTTATTTATTCTTAATATTTTTTCAAGGCAAAATTATTTTCTGTCATGTAAATTTCCATGTTCAATTCTTGTAAAATTATGCACAACATGCCCTACAGTGATCAAATTATCCAGGATAAAAAGTGGTATGGAAAATGTTTAACTATGTCTGTCAGGAAAATTTTTGCAATAAAATATTATCTGGGGGTGTTGCAAAGTAATAGAGGGAGCTGACTCCCACCAATAGAAAGAATAAAGGAAAAAAATTAAGGAAATTGTTTTTATGCAATAAGAATTTTAACAGTAGCTCTATTTTCTGTGTGCTATATTTGTGGTTCATTGTATAGTCGATATTAAGAAAATAATGTTTCTGATACTTCTCTTACCTTATTCATATGGTCCTCCCCACAATACATACAAGAAAAGAGAATGGTAATAACATGAGCACTGAAAGGAAAAATTATAACAACAAAAATAATTCCTTTCCTTTTTAGGGGGTAAGGGAAAGTTTGTCCAGTGTCTTTATTAATTTTTGAAGGGGTTTACTTAATTTGATTCAGGTCTTGCAGACATTCCCACTTCAATAAATTCCACTTCTATAAATGTTCCAAGGAAGAGCATGTCCTAAGTAAGGCAGACACTTTCAAAATATATGATACATATTAACATCGCACAGGAAAAATCTTGTTCATTTGTTCTTTACTGTATCATATATCCATTTACATTCAGTGTTAATGAAGTCAAAACAGTAGCTCAGCTAGGCACAACAACAAAGTTGTGAATAAAAATATTATTCAAGTTCCTATATCAAAAGCTTTGTCTAATCTAATCTTTCTCATGACTGGGCAGGAAATGAGGAATAACAGCACCTTAGCAAAAAAAGGTCAACCAGCAGTGAGATGAAAGGGATGGATCACAAACACACTGTACAAAGAATGATGATTTTACAAATAAAAGAATGCAAGTATTTTCCAGAAGTTAAACCCTTGCTCTGGGGAGGTTATATTTGTCAGGGAAGCATTGAAGCAGCAAGTCTGTCTCTGACCTTTCTAGCTCTGTAAGATTAATATTCTCTTTTAATTCAAGTGCCTGGAAAAAAAAAAGTAGTGTATTAGATACAGAGATGTTTTCTTTGATCGTCAGACATGTCCAGGATAAAGTTGTTTAGCTTTTGTTTCCTTTCTTATTGTTTTTCATTGTATTGGATATCTGTTGCATAGGCATTGATACATACCAGAGGAAGCTTCTGTTAGTTAGGTCCATTAGATGAAAATCTGTGTGCTTATATGTGCTTATGTATGCTTATGGGGGCTGAAGGAGAAAAAGTTACCAAAAAAAGAGCAGGATGAAAACAAACAAAAAAAATGTGCTTAGGGGTAATTTCTGAAAGTGTCCCAGGAACTGAATAACTCCTGTCGGTCCTTTTTCAAACTGCAAAAACTGACAAAGTCAGAATGGCAGGAAGCAGCTGAATGTCTTCGAGGCCACTAACAAACATTTGGTTCAACAAAACATTTTGTAGTTTTAACCAAATCCAAGAGGCAGCAGCTCTATCTGTAGACAGACACTACAGCTTCCTATATATATATATATATATATGTCTGATAAAACAAAGGACTCCTAGAGATACTTTCCAGACACTTAGTAAGAAAGCAGTGGTACATCTGTGTGTCCTTTGGCACCTGAGTAAACTTCTGGAGTTGGCCTCTCAGCTGATGATCCAGACACACTACTATGCGTGGGAGGGTGTGTGAACTGTGTCAAGTAATAAGAGATACTGTGTTATTTCTATAAAAAAATAGCAGCTTGATAAATTGAGTAACAAATTAATTATTAGAAGATGTTCTAGTAAAGACTGGTTGTGATCTGTGTCTTCACAGTTCAGCCTTTGAACTTGCAAATCCTTTTGTGGCAGACACTCAGGGAGAGCAATAGTGGGCTGCTCTCTAAGGGATGGAGGTCTGGGAGCCAAGGGCGACAGGCAGGGTAGGGCCCTCAATTACAGAGACACAGATCCACAGACCTTCCTGAACAAGGACAGAGCAAGTCTGGTGCTGGTAACTAGGTTCGTCCAACAGCTGGAAGCAGGTTGTCAGGCCAATCTGTACAAGGTCCAAGGTGTATGTAAGATCCACATCAGGATCCAAGTCAGTGTATAGGTGGGGCTGTATAAGGACCCATTCATTATACACCCTACATAGTCAATCCAGTCAGTCTTGTCCTGTCTCTGTTAAATATACATGCTCTAACATCACATGCAGAAACAAAATCCACAGCCTCATATAAAATAAGGATTTACTTTTTAGGATGCCAGAGAACTCACTTAAATTTCTGTGTCGTAGAGATAGGTTAATTTTATAGTACATAGGATCTACACTCTACACAGTGTGGAGATGAGCACATCTGCACCATTTCACCTGGAAAAAATATTCTTTTGTACACCTGTACACTCTGAGTGGCACAAGTGTAGTCAATGTTACTCAAAATTTGGATCATGCTTTAGTTTTTTTGCCAGGGAAGAGGTGATAAATGTCAATGATAAAAAGTATCTTTCAGAATTAGGGTCAAAATTTGGTCTTACTAACCAAACAGCTTTGCATCTTTAAAAGAAAATTCAGAATATCCAGAACAAGCAGAAAAATTTTGCAAATATAAACATTATTTTACTGTATTTACAAAATGACAGAGATTTTTTCATCACACCAGAAACAGCATATGTTTATAAATCTCTCTCCATCTCTTCTGATTGTGCAACATGCAGTGCTCCAAGAGGTATCATTCCTATTCCCACTCAGGCTGACTATTTAGAAGAGATTTGAAACGTCAAAGACTTGTCCTTCTAAAGCACAGAAATATAACATTACAGACAAATTTGTGCTGGTGGAATTTGTTTGATCAAAAGTAGTGCTAATCAACCAGAATTCCCTAACAATCAATGAGGAGAAATAAGGACTTGAGGGACAAAATAGTTGCCAAAACAGCTGCCAAAACAGAGGTTACTAGAGTTATTTAGAGATCTCACTTATTCTCAAGCTTTACTTCTGAAGCACACAAGTCTCCCATGTGTTCCATATGGTATTTTAACAAAATGTAGCCCTATCTAGATGTCATTGATACCATAGGATATCTAACTGTCTTAATTAAAACGCTATGCTTGGGCAAACAGAGAAGTTTAGGGTGCCNTATCTCTGTGCCCGCCCTGCCCGGAGGTGTGCTTGGGATTGCTTCCCTTTCCACCATTGTTGCACAGAGGCGATAATGTCCTGTACTTGGCTCGCCGCTGGCATCTGTCCAGGAAGGTTTGTTTTTAGCTCGCCTGTGGCCACTCTTCAGGAATCCTTTGTTTCAGTATTTCATTATCTTGGCAGGGTGCTTAAAACTATAATAATACTAATATAGTAATAATAATACAGTAATAATAATACTAGTTTCTATTCAGTGACATGGGTGGTCAATTGAGGAAATACTTTTCAGTTCAGGTCTTTGAGGAGGCAGACAAGGGAACCCTTACAGAAACAGTGTCTTCATTGTCAACAAGTACAGGATTTTTCAGATCACCCCATGTTTTCTAGGAAGAAGGAAAACTATGACTGAGTGCTATTAGACTGATTTGAGGGTTGCTGTAGAGAAGTCCTGGTACTCTTTGGTGGGGTCAAGCAGGGACTTTTTTTAATAATGTTTTCTTCTCTCCCCTACCTTATCAATCACTCTTTATAAAAAATCTTGTGTGCTACCTGATTTCACTTTTCATTTCCTTTATTTCATGTGATCTTTAGAATTATTTTTTCTTTTATTACTAAACAAGGTTAACTATCTAAATAAAATAAATAGTTTTTGAATAAGCTCTATTCATTGTTTACATCTTCATTGAGAAGGTTGGTTTGGCTGTGAGTAAGGACTGTTTGGGGATACCCAATATGAGACTAAATAAATTAAAGAAATCTTCTGGTTTCACATGTGTGTCAGAACCAGTCACAACATATCAATTTGTATTTAATAAGGCAAGATGGACACTGCTAGATGAGGATTCATCTTATCCTAAAGTAGGTATGTAAAACAGGTCAGAAGAATCACACCTTGATAATGATCTTTTTGATGATAAGGGAGGGTAGAAATCTAACTCAGATTCATACGTCTACGGTGCAGACATAGTAAGTTAGATGAAATATACCTGATCTCTAGAGCTAAAATACTAGTTACTACAAAAGACAAGACTGCTCAGAATCATATCCTCTGTAGAAAAGCAAAAAAAAGACCTATAACTTATTTATGTCATGAATTTCTGTCCCACCGAGAAGTGTTTCAGTGAGGTGTAAATATCATTAGGGATGCACAAAAACACATAACACCCACATCTACTCCAGGGAGGAGGGATTTATTGTGTGATTCTGTGTGAGCGATTAGAAATTCTTGAAATGAGTTTTAGAAAGGTTTTTAGGATATTGACACTGAATGTGTAGTTCATTGACTGCTGGTTAATTGCATGTTGTTAAGAAATCAATAAACCACTTTTGTCCTGATTTCTTTCAAGCCAACTGAATTGAGCTTTTTTCTTCCCCCTGTAACTTACAAGCTGAATTATCAATGATTATTTTAATTAATAATGCAGATCTCTGATATCCAGAAAAAAAATAAAATTATTCAGCCAAAAAAAGAGTTTGATAGAAAAATGTGATCATTTGAAAACAGAAGCAAGCAAAAATCAAGAAATTAAAGACTATGAAATTTTATAAAACATCTATAAAATGTGACTGCTTTAATTTGCATGTTCTAGGCAGTTAAGAACAAAGGGAAAGTAAATTAAAAAGTTGTTTAATTATAAAATCCTAACTATCCAGATGTTTAGCTACTTGCAGGTGTTACATTTGTCAGCATTGTTCTCACATCATTAACAACTTACAATTATTTATTTTTATAACAATATCTGTCCCAGAGGTGGAAAAGATGATAAAAAATCCAATCCCAGGCACATTTTAGAATCAGACCATCCCAAAAGCTTTACTCTATAAGTTTTTTTCATAGTGGTGCACTGTTCCGAAGACAAAAATTATTTACTGGCATAAGCATTGATAGCTTTGTGCCAAAGATCCCAAGAATGGGGAAGGGAAGGTTTGGGAAGGGAAGGGCTGGGAAAGTTTGGGAAGGTTTGGTAAGAGAAGGTTTGGGAAGGGAAGTGATTTAGTCCAACTGCCTGACCAATGCAGGACTGACCAGAAATTAGAACACGTTATTAAAGGCATTTAAGGTTTAAATGTCTCTTAAATACTGACAGGCTTGGGGCACAAATCAGCTCTGCAGGAAGCTGGTTCCAGTGTCTACTCTCTAGATAAAGACATTTTTCTTAAAGGAGAGATAGCAATTCCCTGTCCACTTCCCCTCAAGAAACTGCAGAAAGTGACGAAGTCACCCCTCAAGTCTCCCTTTCTTCAAACTCAAAATCCCTCTCTTAGAACGTGCCTTCCAGCCATTTCAGCACCTTTGTTTCTCTCCCATGCGTGCATTCAAGGACCATCACATCCTTCTTGAATTGTGGGACCCAGAGCTGTACACAGTGCTCCAGCTGAGGCCACACCAGTGCTGAATACAGCAGGATAATCACCTCTTTTGCCTGGCTGGTTATGCTTTATTTCATGCTTCCCATAATGTAGTTTGCCTTCTTGAGTGTCAGAGCATACTGGTGGCTCATATTAAACCTGGTGTCCATGTAGCACAAGAGTTTAGCAAAGGATCTCAGTCAGGTGTGAGAAATATGACACTGATTATGTGAATTATTATGACAGGATTTATTACTAATACAGTATCCAAATATTGCCAGTGCAGTATATAATATAAGCAGGTCTTAAGGGTTATAATGTAAGCAGGTTCAGCTAGAAACATATAAGTTTAGGTTTTGGCTTTGCAGAATGCACAATTACAAAGCAAGAAAGCACCTATGTACCTTCTTCACGTTTCAGACTTCAGGAATTTCCAAGACCTGATTATCAAAGCAGCAGTTGTTGTCTGGGAAGTAGAAATGTCCCATAAGAAAAAGGACTACCAATGCTCAGATTTCTCCTAATTGCCTGCAAAACACCTCATCAAGGTGATTGATAGGCACATACAATGACATCTTTGTTTTCCACTCCCTTAATTCTCACGCAGAGGTTCTCAACCACATCATCAGTAATTGTTAGGGCTGTACAGTCAAACCTCTTCCTTATATGAAGTACAACTTCTCCACTTCACCTTCCCTTCCTATGCCTCCTGAACAGCCTGTAGCCCTCCATCCCACCACTCCCGTCACTCCAGTCCAGTCATTCCAAGTCTCGCTAATACCAGTGTTAACATATCTCTGGGAGCTGACCAACACTTCCACTTCATCCTGATTATTTCTCATACTGTGCCTTAGAAAGATAACTTTCTGAGTACTGCAGGTTCCCCTGAGAAGCACAAATGCCAGCATTATGATTGTCACCCTAATATAATGTCATGCCAACCCTTGGATTACCCTCGGCTTACCCTCAGCTGTATGGTTGGTATCCCCTTTCCCACTGATCTTAGTTTAAGCCTTCTCAATCAGTCCTACTAGTTTATACGCAAAAGCATTTTCCCCTGTTGGGACAGGTAGATCCTGTCAGGTCAGAGTATACTTTGTGTATTGAAGACTTTCATGACTATAAACCCCTAAATTCTAGTGGAGACACCAATCTTGGAGCCAGGCATTGATATTCTCATTGGTCTGTTTCTTCCAAAGTCTCCCCCCATCACTGGGAGGGTTGAGGAATACACCACCTGTGCTTCTGAATCCTAGTGCGTTCTTCTCAGGGCCCTGAAATCTCTCTTGAGGGAGAGATTGGACTTTTTGTTGCAGTGTTGTTGGTACCCTTATAAAACAGTAGAAGTGGGTAATAACCCAAAGGTTATACTGAGCTGGTCATTTTCTGATAATTTCCTCTATCCAGAAAAAGTGCTCTGGTTCTTTTTTAGTTAACTTATAATGTAGGTGAAGTAATAATAATACTTTATGCACTGTGTTTTAAGTATGCTAACATGACATAGTATTTTATATATATAATCACAATATTAATATTTCTTAGTAACATTACTTTGGTTGGGGCTATGACCCTTCATACTTTCTGAACTTCCAAGAAGATATTCTAATGTCTTTGTACTCAGCTGAAAAACTATGGATTTTGCAAGGTTTAGGATGACACATGAAGTCAACTGAAGTAATGTCCAGCACAAATCCAAATAACTGATTTCAAACAACTTAGTGCTCAGTTTTAAATTTTCTCTTACTGATCTGATGTTATGAAATAGTTCCTTTTGTTGTAACACTGGACTTGGCCCTGCACCTTTAATCATGGAATAAAGAGATTTACAGTAACATTTCTATTACTTAAGACTAGATGAGGGCTGGGGGAGGGGCTGAAGGCGGGGTGGGGCAGGGAAATAAATTTATAACATAACATTGAGGATTAATTAAAATGTCTAACTGCAAAATTTAAGGGCTTCATTTGTTTTTTCTCTACCAAACTTAAAAGGAAAAAGAAGTCTTGTAAGTATGAAATTCATTTCTGTAAGTTGATCCCCACTAAAACAGAAAATCACCTCTTTCTCAAATCTATTCAGTTTCCAAGGATTTTATTAAGTCCCCAGTTTTTGATCATCTCTATAGCAGTCAGGTAAAATGTGTTTCTTTTCCTTCTTCCTCCTTTCCTCCTTCTTCTTTTGCTTGACTAGTCTTAGTGAAATATTTCAGATGTTTGACTATGTAAGTATGATCTAAGTTATATAAAACTTTTTTTGGACAGACCACAGTATACCTCCATATAAATTCTACATTTGTAGTTTGACAAATATTTATATCGAGAATAACAAAGTAAGATCTGAAATACTATCTTTCATATTCCTACAATGCTTTCCTATTTGCTAACAGTTTCTGTTCTTGTGTTTATTTCAAAAACATTATTGATTTCATATCCAAGTTGACAAGTACATTATTTCACCTTTTTAAGCAAAAAATCCCAAACAGAACAACCATGTCAAGTGTTCTCATTGAAAATAACTATACTTTATCTATGATGATTGAGTGTATGATTGAGTGTATTCTTTTCTGCCTTAAAGAAAAACTTGGCTTCTGCTTTTGTGCAGTTAATTATAATTTTATGAAGTATAATGGCTCTAAAGGTGCTAAATGTGCATCCCTTGAAATATTAACAGAATGCAGTTGACCAAGAACACTAAGAAATCTCTTTGTCATAACTGTAATACATTTTACATGAAATCACTATAATTAAACACTATTATAGCTGCACTAGACTTTCTGTACTGATGATTTTGTTTCTGTAATGTTGTGATAAAATATTGCCTTTCATTTGCAACAATGCTTGAGAGATTTGTTTTTTAACAACCAACAACTATAGGTGAAGTTACATGATTTCCTAACATAACGAGTGGCACTTAATTTAAAATAATCTACCTTTGAATGAAAAATTTAAAAATATAAAATTTAATTTATTTATAATTATTCTTTTGCAATAGTATATACTCTCCAACCTGTCTAGATTATGTTATTTCTGAGAGAACAAAACTCAAAGAAATCAAAAGGAAACATAGAATAAATGCCTTCAAAGAATAAGTAAACAGCATCTAAGCCACCAGCTAACTTGAATATCTCTATCAGGATGTAATAGCTTACTTTTCTCAGATTCATATGTAGCACCAAAGGAAGATGTTAATTTACTGTGATATCTGAGGCCTACAAGAGAGTTACCATAATTTCTGTTTCACAGCATATCTTCTTCACACTTCAGACAATAATTCCTAATAGACAACTTGAAAAATCAGTGTTTAACTGTGCCTTATCTGTTTATCTTAACATTATGTGTGACAACCAACTCTTAAGAAGTGGGTCATCATGTTGTATCAATGGAAAGACCAAAATAATTTATGCAGTAAATTTAGTTTTAATGTAATAATTTAAATGTAATAGAAGTTCAAAAATCAGGCATTTCTTCTTGTTTAACCAGATGTTAATAATCCACAGAATAAGAGGGGGAAAAGCATTTTTCATTCTGAGTTTTTCTATGCAGGTATACATAATGTAATTTGTTGTGTACAGAACTAATTCATTTAATCTGAACAAATGTCAGCAAACCCAGGACATCTATTTTAAATCTTTCTGACACAATTACTAGAGAATATTTCTTCTTGGTATATGCACAAATTTCTTACAAAAGCAGAAATATTTACAGTTCATTTAAATAGTGATACTTTTTTTCTCCCTTTGCTGTGGCATATGCATATTTAAGCTGTCTTCATTGGCTTTCTAAATCATAGGGAGACAGATTTGTCTGTGACAGATATAATTTGCTTATTTCCCATAGGGAAACAAAATCTATGCTGAATTTAGATAAAGTTGTGGGTTTTTCTAGATATCTAAATGTATTTAACCAGTTTATCTGTTGGGTATTTGAAGAGGCATACACAGTCCAAAATGGATGGTAATGAGAATTAGTGGCTAAATTCTGAGTTCAAGAGAGACTGGGTTTGGTAATAATCACTTGCCTCCAAGCATTGCTGACAGTTATATCTTAGTAGACTTACTCATCTGCGATTAAACAAATTTATTGTTCCACAGTGCTGAGCTATTTGCAATAAATATGTATTATCTTGTATGTATTCATAGAATCAGATGGGTCAGAAAGATCATCAAGTCCAACCCTTGATCCACTACCACTGCAGTTACTAGACTATAGCACTAAGTGCCACATCCAATCTTTTCTTGAACACCTCCAGGGACGGAGAATCCACCACCTCCCCGGGCAGCCCATTCCAGTGCTGGGTTACCCTCTCTGCAAAGGATTTCTTCCTGATATCCAACCTAAACCTCCCCTGGCAGAGCCTGAGACCATGCCCTCTTGTCTTACTGTTGGTTGCCTGTGAGAGGAGACCAGCTCCTGCCTGGCTACAACCTCCTTTCTGATAGTTGTAGAGAGTGATGAGGTCTCCCCTGAGCCTTCTCTTCTCCAGGCTAAACATCCCCAGCTCCCTCAGCCTCTCCTCACAGGACTTGTGCTCCAGTCCCTTCAGCAGCCTGGTTGCCCTTCTCTGGNCCTTTCTGCCTGGCTGCTCTCCAGCCACTCTGTCCCCAGCCTGTAGCACTGCAGGGGGTTGTTGTGGCCAAAGTGCAGGACCCGGCACTTGGCCTTGTTGAACCTCATCCCATTGGAATCAGCCCAACTCTCCAGTCTGTCCAGGTCCCTCTGCAGAGCCCTCCTGCCTTCCAGCAGATCAGCATTTCTCACTACCTTGGCGTCATCTGCAAATTTACTAATGGTGGACTCAATCCCTTCATCTAAATTGTCGATAAAGATATTAAACAGGACTGGTTCCAACACTGATCCCTGGGGGACACCCCTGGTGACCAGCCGCCAGCTGGATGCAGCCCCATTCACCAGCACTCTCTGGGCCTGGCCCTCCAGCCAGTTCCTAACCCAGCACAGAGTGCCCCTGTCCAAGCCGTGGGCTGCCAGCTTTTCCAGGAGTGTGCTGTGGGAGACGGTGTCAAGGGCTTTGCTGAAGTCCAGATAGACCACATATTTTTAGTTATATAATTGTTGTGTCTCTCAGCTCTGGAATTTCACTTCTGACCTGAAGAAGCAAAATCCTTTCTACTGTTCATATTCAAACTCTTGACTGAGCTATGAATGGAATACCTGGCACTTTTGAAAATATTGTCAAATGTTGTCTGGCTAAATATATTTTTTGCGTATCTAACCATTAGCTAGAATCTGCTTTTAGATTTGCAACAGTGTTGCTGTGTATTCATGTCTGGATGATTTGACTTAAGGCTGTAATGTATTGCAACTCATACTTATGATATTCTATTAGAAATTAAAAAAAATAATAAAAATAATGACCACCTTCAAAAATAAATGAAAAATAAATGAAGAAGAAAAAAGGTAGTTCATTTGTCTGAAAGGTAGACAGAGTTTTGACAAGAGATAAGTCCATAATGTTTGTCAAAACTGTGCATAAACGTGTTTGTGTATTTATCTTGTGCCCTTGATGAAATACACCAACCTATAATCAAGCTTCTGTTTAGGTCATGTTTGTGAATGTGGAAAAGAAAGAGTGGATGTCAATTCGTTTAGGGTATGTCAAATACACATCACTGTGCTGTCTGCCAGCTTCTCTCATGTCTCTTACCTTTTCTTAAAACCACATATGAAAACAAGAAGTAATGTAGAAAATTTTTGACAGTGTAGGAAGATTTTGATAGCAAATATCTAAGATTTGAGAGTGTTAACATTCAGGATTTCCTATGGGTACTCATAGCAAAATGTCCAGGTGATAAAAAAAGCAGTATGTCTACCTGAAAAAGAAGAAAGAAAATTGATTAAGAGTTCTTTTCCTGGCCTAATGCAATGGAATTATAGAGATCTCTCTTGTGGTAAGTTCTTGAATTTTAAAATGAATGAGAAAAGGCTGATTACCCTGCTCTAGCTTCACTAAAGAGGCATAAGGTTTCCACAATTTCATGCTATGCAAACACACATAGCAATTAGCTGCTGACAAATCTTGTAAGAAGCATAAAAAGATGTTTAATTATTTGGAATCAACATTATGAAGAAATTCTTTACTGTGAGAGTTGTGGCAGTAGAACAGGTTGTCCAGAGAAGTTATGTATGCCTCATTCCCTAGAAGTGTTCAAAGCCAGGTTGGATAGGGCTCTGAGCAACCTGGTCTAGTGGAAGGTGTCCTTGTCCATGGGAGGGGTGTTGGAACTAGATGATCTTTAAGGTCTCTTGTAGCCTAGACCATTCTATGGTTCTATGATTTTTGTTAGATGAATGACTTTATCACTCTGATAGCCCTATAGCAGTGAAAGGTAGTGATGAATGAGCTGTTCTAAGAGAGGAAAAGATTGAAAACCATTCAAGGTGAAAACAGATTTCTCACTAAATTTGTGAAGTAATCTATAAGATATCATTATAAAAAATGAGGAAAATTATTTGTTTATGCTTTTTTCCCATCTGCATTTTGTTTTAATTACATCCCTGATCTATTTCACAGTGTTTTATATATATATGTGTGTGTGTGTGTGTGTGTGTGTACGTGTGTGTTTGTGCATATATATTAATATACCAAGGTATATATTGGAAATTGGTACATGGATCTGAGCAACAGAAGTGGGAAATATCTTTTCAAAATTACCTAAGTTTATTTTCAGTATCAAAAAAGATATAATTTATCTCCAAAATTAATATAAATGTCACCCTCAAATAAATATCAAAGCAGGTACCTTCACAGCTTTAATTCTTATCTCCTGTGGGCCTTTGCTGACTATAGAGAGAATTAATTGATAGATGGTTAAACTTCATTCTAAGGAATCCTGCCTCTAGACTCTTAACATTCAGTCGGGGGTGATATGTTATTTCTAAACCCAAAGAACCCTCAATATATTACTTACTAACAGAGGTTTTATAATTTGGTTCTGTGTATCTGAAGTTATAATCAAGCCGTGAAGTCTTCCTAAAAATCTGTCTTGGAAATAAATTCCCAGAGTCATGGGAAAAGATTGATAAACCAAGAATGTCCTATTAACCACTGCTCTTCAAAATGTATAAATTAAAAGCATTAAAAATGATGTTAAGAATAGGAAGACAGTACTTCCTAGTATGATGTTTGGCACAGAAATGACTGCTGTTTTCACTTGAAGCAACACATGATAAACTAACTAATTCTGACTGTACATTTTACATCAGGATTTGTATTAGATTCTCTGTTCAGGACTTTTGAAGTCTTCCTTTATTTCCTTACGTTGCCTTGGCTTGGCTTTTCTTCCTTCCTTCCTCCCCTCTTGTATCATGGATCAGATGAAGTATAGATACGGATATTGCTTTTATAACTGTGAAAATTGCTGGTGAGATTTGGTGTTTCTTCTCTTATCGGAAAAATACACTATTTGTAACATTACAGATCTTATTTACACTTTAATGATGGAAAAATATTATTTTGTGAGTAATCGAAAAATACAACTGTATTATTTTCAGAAGTCTCTTCTAGAAAATTCTTTATATAACAACAGTGTTTTGCAGAAATCTTTAATGTACACAAACTGACAACCATTTGGATAAAAGTGATTAGCATGGATTATTTCTGTAATTTTTTAAAAGTGAGATTAGTGTGATATGTGTTATAATCAATTTGAAATGATCACACATTTCTCACCAATTTGCATGCCAATACTTTGATAGAATAACAAACTATATCTGATGTAAACAGAGTTCTTGAAGTGATGTATCCATACTGCTATGACACGTAAAATATATCTTCTACTGTAAAGACAGAAAGTGTAGTTATGGACCCACAAATGAAATGACAGGCTGTGACATGCTAATTGCCCTCTTTTAAGTTCAACACAAACATTGCTAAGAGATGGTTGATAGTTTCTAGCTGACACTTGCATTTCATGCTTCACGTTTTGCTTTCTGCTGTATCCATATATCATTTCTAAGCAAGCTATAATTTTTCAATCGCAAACCTTTGTAAGAGAAAAGGTAGTTTGAGAAGCAAAATAGCGTATTCCATGAATTACAAAAATAATTGAAGAATTTTCTAGAATTCAAGTTTGTCAGAAGGACTGACTTCAGGAGAAAAATTATGTGTTTTGTTTTTGTACCAATACACAGTATGAAGTAGCTTAAGAATTTATTCGGTCCTGCACTGGCAGTGGAGGACCCACAAATCCTTGCTACTTGGTTTGAATTGTGATCTTGTAAGTCACAACTCAGGTAAGTCAGTCATCACTGCCACTCTGGTTTCCACTTACACGTTTAGAAAATGTATGTTTTGCATATGGTGGTCAGAATGTCAGCTATAATTCAGCAGTGTCAATCAGAAAAGGACAGAGATAGTAGAAGGAATATGATGAATATTCAAATGCGTATATAAAACTACATCACAAAAATAAATTGTGTTTGGCTGTTGTTCTTTGAGTTGACAGTACTCATTCACAGGGGATAAATAAACATGATTTACAGGTAATTTATTTATTTCCTTTTTAGAAAGATTTCTAATTTTTTTTTCTGTGTAATGTAGTCTTTTACTTTGAAGTTGATTTGAGATTAATTTTTACAGTTAAAAATATTTCTTTCCCTAAACTGTGTATTTTTTGCCATTTTATGAACTGAAGGTTATGACACTTTTTTGATTGGAAAAAATCATTAAAATATAGAATCAAAACTATATTACTGATAACTGAGAAAAAAACAAAAATTAATACTATACTACTGAAGACTGAAAAGATAAACACATCTTATTTACATTTCCCTATATATAGTCTAAGAGAAGTAAAAATTTATAGGAACTTGAATATTTTTTCTGGCTTTGTTTCATGGATGTCAAACAGCACATATATGCATAGATAATCTAATATGATTTTCACCATTTAGGTATATACTTGTCAAAAGCATCTTAAAATCCCTGCATTCCTAACATCCTTTGGCCATGTAGCAAGGTGCCTTTCACTTCTAACATGAGGATAATACCAAGACAAATATGATCTCTGTAGATGAACAATGGTAACAGCTTCTATATATTTATATTATTTTTCCCTTCCCAAATCTTTCCAAACCTTCCCTTCCCTTTTCAAACCTTCCCAAACCTCCCCTAGGTATAAATGTTAGTATCTCCCATGGGTTTTTCTTCAGCATGTCTGAGTGTAGGGCTGGTGTTTAAAATTTAGAAGCACTCATTACTACTCATTTGGGTGAAAATCAGGAAATGGCCATCAAATGTTATTTTGGGCTGCACACTCATTCATATTGTTTCTCAAAAACTGCAGGGTAATAAGGAGACAGGAAAGGTGTCAAAGAAAAATTAAGAGTCACTTAGCATACTAATATGAGGGTTTATTTCAAATTTAGTTGTCTATGAAAACCTTTAGAAAGCCTACAAACTATGGCCCAGCAATTTCATAAGGATAATTTCTTTTTGTTTCTTTCATCCAAACCTCCTTCTGATATGTGTGATATAGCTGTGCTACTAACATGTCATTAATTCTTAATTTGAAATGAAAACACTGAAAAAATCAGAAAAAATGAAGCAATGAAAAGGAAAGAAATAATTTTTTTTCTATAGAATATTGCATAAAGATATTTTACCAAACCAATGATTATGAGAGTAAAGGTTAAAAAGCCATCCTTAACTGACTTATGATCATTTAATTGCTTCAAATATCTACATGAAATTCTCTTTATGAGATATGTTTCCATTACAGAGAGAAACTGGATGCATTGTTAAAGAAAATTAAGTACACTTTGACATGATTTCTGGAGTATCATTACAATAATTCACAAGATTAAACTCTGTAAAAAATGCTACTTTTTAAGATAATATTTATCTATGTTGACTTAAAAATACAGATCTAAGAAAATGTAATTTTAGAAGTGAAAAACTATAAAGGATAACTAAATAAGAAAAACATCATAAAGTGTACATGATATGTACATCATGTACATTCAGTGTTTTATGTCTTCAAGAAACTTTAAAATTATATATTTTTGTTTCCTAAATGCTCTACTGAGGAAAGTTTCAGAATGACAGTCCGTGTCATCAGTTGTGATCATTCATCTGGTTTCATCTCATCAGTAATGAAATCTAACAGCCTAAAGGAAATGAAAACTTCACAAATATGAAGCTGTCCAGCTTTGCAATATGAATTTGTTGCTCTTCAAATCTTTACATCTAAAATTAAACATTTACGCTTACAATTTCTAAGCTTCTATTTTTTTATTTTTTTTTTTTTAATGGGGGGAGCAGGGCATTCTTCTTTCATTTTCATTGACAAGACAACACTTAACAATGTTTAGTATGTCTACTTTTGCGTTGCCAACCCAGCTCTAGTTTTATGATTAATGTTTAGGAACCACTTTAGTAGTTAATCAATTGATCACTTGTTATTTAACCATTTGCTGTGAATAAACCAGGCTCTTTTGCATATGTTCAGGGTAAAAAGTTTCCATCAATAGTTTCTCAGGCAGATGGACTTTAGGATGCTGAGAGGTAAATAGACATAATTCTGCTTCTCCTCACTGAAGCTTGTTATTTTCAGGCTGCTTGCTATTTCAGTGAGATTTTGGTTGTTCTTTGTGGGGACAGACTTAAATAAACAAAAAACCAAAATAACAAATAAAAACAACCATCCCTCCTTCCTCAAACAACACCGACCTTATTTCCAGATACCTAATATGAATTATTTTTCCTTTCATTTCAAAGGGGGCAGAGGGAGGGCAAAGGAAGCGTCTTAAGGACAGAGAGGAAGCCTTCACTTGCTTTTACCTAATTGTATAAAGTTTACTTGTGCATTTTCATGAAACTACCTAGGTAAATTATACATGCTGTACATTTGAGTATAATATGATGCTTTTCCCAAGACTCAAGAAATTAAGTTTGGATAGTATTATAATCCAAACTTAAGTTATGGATTATAATCCATAACTTTTAATTTTAGACTTTTTCTTCTTGTCTTTAGATTTCTTACCATATTGTACAGTTCATGTTTCTACTTTAAAGACCTCTTATTAGTACAGAAGAATTGATTGTATCATTATAAGTGTTTATAATATTTTCCTCCTTATTTGTGTATCTATTGTGTTATTTAGACTTACTAAATATAGATCTCTGTCTTTGCTGGTTTCAATTTCCATTTTAATATTATATTTTATCAGACATCTTTTCACTGATGTGTGTGGGTTGGTCTAGTCCAGAACTCTTACATTAGCAGTATTTATATAAGTGCATACATGTATCTATTCCTGAGTAATAAGTTGCTTATTATCTTCTGGATGAAAACCAAATAAATTTAATAGACAGCTTTACTTCCAAAGTTTAATTTTGAAATAAATTTCATTACCCATGTACAGGTCTGTCAATTAATATATGTTTAAATTCATGCCTTTCTGTTCTTTATGTGATAAAATCATGGTGACTTATTCATGCACCTATAATAAGAAGATCCTTAACAGTTGTTGGGCAGGTAGATAAGGTTATTAACACTGATCTAAGTGACTTATAAAGAAAGAGTTAATAGAAGCTATAAAAGTAGATGGAAAAATTACTTATTTTTCAGCATATTCCATGTGCAGTGCCTGTGAATGTGGTGAAAAACTCAAAAGAAGTTGCAAAAACAACCAGATACTCTTTTCTGTGCAAAGCTTTTAGCAGACATTAATATTTATGCCTGAAAATTAAATCTTGTATTGTGAAAAATAAGACTGCAGAAAATATTCGAGTCTTTCAAAAGGCCTGTGAATGTGTTACCTTTATCTAACAAAATAGGAATAAAACTGAGTTTCAGCCTGTACTGAACGAGCAAGCTGAACAACTCCCTCACCACCACCATACAGAAAAACACACTAACTATGGAACAAATAAAGGGATCATAACACAAAAATTAGTAAATAAAACATACAAAAGTAATGAATGCTACAATTGTACATCCTTGCAGAGAGAATATAATTCTTGTACAAGTGTATATTTTATTTTAAGTCTATAAGTTGTAATCAAGTACGCTAAACCATTGCAAACATGAAGAACAAGAAAAAGCAATTGTTTAAGCTGAATGGTTCAGAGGTATTTCAAAACCCCAGGGGGAATAATTATTAGGCAGTCACAGTATTACACGAAGTTTCTTTTTTGAAGCAATTGTAGATGCCATACAATGAGACAGAAGGAGGTCACAAGGTACAGGTAGCTGGCTACATCTAGGTCAGTCAAAGAATTATCCGAAGATGTGTCTACTCTGAGGATTGTGTCCCAAATATTCATCCTGCTTTGCATACAGGTTACAGATTCCACATTACAATAGAAATTGAGAAAAAGCCATTATTAGCCTGAGGACTATAACTGCTACTATCTGTTAAGATCTTTGGACTTTCTCTATTCATGAAATTCTGAGTCACTTAGTAAAAAAATGAAACTCTGTTTCCTAGGGCTCCTCAGATGCCGGATGACATACACATACATGCATCCTGAAGCTACAAAAGAAATCAGGAGATCATCCAGACCAGACGATAAGAATCCGTCTTCATGCAGTTAAGCATAGAAACATATATGTTACATTGACAGTGCATTGTTATAAATGCAGCAGCAAAATCAGAAAATATGAATAAAGAATGTCACAAAGTTTGCTGGTTTAACTTTTGTTTCTTTTTCTTCTTTTTTTCTTTGCTGAAAAAGCTTTAAAACTTTCAAACCATGTATTGTCTGTGGGTTGGATAAGCAGATATAAGTATATAGAAGAAAAGTTTTTTCAGAAATAAATTGTGTGATGACCTCTTCACTTCACTGATAGTGCTCAACAACACCTCCATTCTGGATTTTCCATGTGTTTAATTGCAATTTAACCTAATTTAGACAGAAAGCTTCCTGAAAAGTCACAAAATATAGAAGTCCAGTCAACACATACACATGAAGAGATGTAAAATATCACAGAACAAGACAGAAGAGAATACAGAGAATTCTAGGCAAACATCATGTCTTTTTCTTGCCATGTGAAGTGGCTGAATATGTGCCAGTACCAATCCAGAAACTTCACAGCACTATTGTCACAGTCTAATTTGTCTCAGCAAATAACCCCCACCTCTTAGGAGGCACAGTGCTGTGCTGATGTTACCAGTGGCTCCTGGGTTATGGCCAGCACATGCCCTGCTGGACTGGTTGTGAGCACTGCAAGTTCATGTCATGCTACAGCTGCCCGTGCAGACACAGTGTGTGCCTTCTCAATATTCATCTCTGTTCCATTTTCACTCTGTCTATGGTGTGAGAAACTGCCACGGAAGACTTGAGACAAATTGCATTGAGGGCTGTGGAAACTGAAAATGGATTTTGATATGAGGGACTATGTGAAAAAATTCATTTACTGTATAATTTTGAAATACTTTTAAAATATACAACCTATTTCAAACAGAAAAATGTGCATCAGACAATTTCCACATAATGGCAAAATAAAAGATAGAATTTGCAGTAGTTGAAAATGTCTCCATATCCATTTCTTTCTGTGGATATGTATACCACACTAATTAAAACTATTTCTTCTTACACTTTGATTTGTTTGTTTCCTTCTTTTAATGCACACTTTTTCACTTCTGCATGGTTAAGACATTTTCACTTTATATTTGCATCAGCAGGTACGCCATTAAAAGGGTTCCATAAGCACTGTCACATCTCTATTAAGGGTGAAGCCTGAGAAATATTTCATTCTAATAATTTCTTGTGGATAAAATTCTTTGAAAACATTTTCAGGGGCCTACAAAATTAACCAATAAACAAAAAATCAGAGGCTTTCATGCGTGAAATATTTTGTACCTTCTTTTTCTTTATTTATTTTTCTTCCCTGAATCCATTAGTTTCCAAGGAAACTACATTAGCTGTGGCATATCTCTTCACTAAATTAAAAATTAAAAAGGTCGAATTAGCAAGATTTTGAATTTGAATTACACAATCTTATTGTTACTTTCACAAGAAAATGTTTCACTGAAACTTAGAAAACACAGAATATTTTTATAAATCTCCCCACGAGGCGGTATTTTACTGCAATATTTTATAAAAAATATATACTTATACTGTGGTGTCTTTTTTTTACCAGTTATAATTATAAATATGAAGATACTTGGGAAATGGGGCCAAAAAAAAAAAAAAAAACCAAATAAAAGGAGAGCTTGAGAGTTCCTTGTGAAAAAACCTGGTTGTACTACTTATTGTCAGACCCCTGAAACCTAAAACTGGTTGAGAGAGGTTTAATTTGAGTGACAGAGTCATCTCACACCCGATGGAATTCTTTGTAAGAAATCCAAATACCTTATGGTGGATATATAAACATCTGCCAAAAATCTTATTTAATACACAACTCCCAAACAGTCTAGAAAAAAGTTCTAGCCATCATAACCTTTCAAAAGTGAGCTAGATAGACATGAAGCAGTTAAGTGGAGATAGGAACCAATGAATAAGAATCAGATGCATACTCTATACTGCTTGGAAAAGCTTGAAATTGTCTTCTTGGGAAAAAAGATCACATTTTTTGAACCCTTCTCTATGCAATATTTTTTTCTGTTAGATAAAACTCTTACCTACATTATAGATGAGGATTTCGTTCTGATCATCTTTTTGACTCTTATCAAGATTTTCACCTGTCGAAAGCAGTTGAAGAAAAATTGCCAATTATGAAATTTTTTCATTGAGCAACTAAAATTATCACAGATATTTAAGTTCTCATCATGTTTGTCTTTTGAAACAAAGAGTATTTCTCTTGAATGTATCCCTGACTGTGAGTCCTGAGTTTTTATGCATATCATTCTTTAATGATTCACATATTCTTGTTGTGAAGAAGACCCTTAAGCTTTACATATTTCAATCATCTTTTTGGTATTTCCTGTTGTCAAAGCCTCATGTCCCTTTCAGACATGTATAATCTCTGTATTGGTTAAACTTCATGTGTTTGTAAAGTAAACATTTCTAACTAAATGTGAAAGAAGAAATGGGGACAAAGTTATGTCAGCAGAAATATATTTAAAAGACGGATATTATAGCATGCAATACAACAAATCCTAAATTCTTGGCAAGTTTGTGACTGTCATTCGTATGAAGACACTTGTTTTGGCTGGGAGAGAGACAATTTTCTTCTTAGTAGCTGGTACAGTGCTGTTTTGGATTCAATATGAGAATAATGTTTTAGTAGTTGCTGAGCAGCGCTTCCATACCAATCTCTCTTCTTCTCTCATCTCAGCTGTGGAGAAACTCAGCTGTGGGAATAGATCCTATTCCCCACCTATATGGATCAGCATTTTGGCTTTTATGAGTAAGCATCCTTTTGTTTGAATGGAAGGATATAGGAAGTACACACCATGGGGTACCCTGTGCTTTTACCTGCAGGACCAAAGAGAGGATGTGGAGGTGGCATGGAAAATCTATCTTGACCCTAGAGGCATGGGGACATGAATAGCAAAGAAAAACAATTGCAAATAGGGACCCTTTGAGGAAAGTTGCTGCTACAGTCTCCAGGATACCAGTTTCCGAGACAGATTGGAAGTGTTGATTTTGCTCCTGATCCTATGGAAAAAAAATTCTAATTTGTTTCTACAAGAAATAAATGGAGAATGCTATGACCAGTATTACCTACCTTCAGTAAGGTGGAGGAGAGAGACAATCAGGACTGTCATGGCTTAGACCCAGCTGATACCTAAGTACTATGCAGATGCTGGCTCACTCCTCCCTTCTTCCCCTGATGGGACGGGGAAGGAGAATTAGAAAAAAAAAGTAAAACTCGTGAGTTGGGATAAGGACACTTTAATAATCGAAACAAAGTATAACAACAACAACCACAACAATAATAATAATAATAGGAGACACCAAGAAAACCAGGTGATGCACACAATACAGTAGGCTTACCGTGTAGTGATCAATACTCAGCCTGTCCCAAAGCATCAGCTGGCATGTCCCAGCCAAGTGCCTTACAGTTTACACACTGAACGTTACATTCTATGGTATGAAATATCCCTTTGGCCAATTTGGGTCAGCTCTCCTGGCTGTGTTCACTCCCAGCTTCTTGGGCACCTGCTCACTGGCAGAGCATGGGAACCTGAAAAGTCCATGAACTTGGGTAAGCACGACTTAGCAACAACGAAAACATCCGTCTGTTTTCAACATTGTTCTTATACTGAATCCAAAACACAGCACTGTACAGCTACAAAGAAGATCATTAACTCTATCCAAGCTGAAAAACAACCCAGAAGAAAACAGCATAAATTTATACTTTCATTTACTAACATGAAAGCCCAAATAATTGGGATTACAGTATCAGTGCTGGAGAACAAATAAAAAAGTCCAAGAACTTCAGTAGTCTATAGACACAGGATTAAAAGGAACAAATGGCAAAGCCAGTGTAAGTTTTACATTATGAGGATTTATGACTTTGACAGCTTTTTTGTAAATGACTTCAGTTAGTAAATTACTTTATCCTTTGGCATGTAATCCACCTGTGATTACCTTTGGCACTGCAATCTGTGAGATATTGGAACCTGATAATATAAAGCCACAATCAATGTAACTAAAAAAAAATAAAGTGCAGAACAATTGATATGAGTCAACAGAAACATACACCTACTGTTTATATAGCAGCTGATTAGTTATATGAAAGACAATCTGGTTCAAAGCACAATAGATTTGTTTGAAATGCATTATTCATTTCTAATTGCTTCAAATGGTTTCAAGTGGCTTGGTTTTTTGTGGTGTTTTTCACCTTTCCTCCAGGTTTGAGTGAATTAAATTGTGGCTAGTGAAAATTCAAATACTTGAATGGATTTGTTTAGCCAGGTCTAAATAAGACATAATAGCAATCTGATCCATAATGAAATAAAATTTATGCTAAGACTCTTATTTTCTAGGCTTGTTCAAAGCCTTGCTCATTTGAATATTGTGTAGGTTAGCAAGATTTGCACTGGTATCATTCTCTTTTAGATTACCAAACTTTACATAGTTTGTATCTTATTGTCAACACAGTTTACACATTATTATCAAAATTTTTATTCCTCCTCTCCTGCCCCCAAGGACCTAATCTGCTAAATTTAAGCATCTATATAAGATATTACCTTAAAAACAAAAAGATTTTTTAAAAAAATTTATTTTTCTTTTTTTTCTTCCTTTCTGGAGACATTCAAAGGCATCTTTTTTCTCTATTCTGTGTGGTGAATTAGTTTTATGAACACTAAATTCTGAAACTCCAACATTAGACAGAAGTTAGATACTTTAATTAGTCATTCTACATCTTTCATAAATTACAATTACTTATTGGCTTGGGAAAAAAGAGAAAACAATTCAAATTTTACGTTGGAAGAGTCTACATTTCATGTCTGTAAACATAAGTCATGTGAAAATAAGGATAGTAGCATGAACAATAAAAATAGATAAGCTAATAATAAGTACTGTAAATGTTAAAAAAAATGATAAGAAAAAAAAAGTACCAAAGCTTCAGCCTTATTGCAATAGAGAGAAATTATATCAGTTATACTGCAGATATAACTAGTCAAGCCATTAGTCTTCAAATATTGATTTTAAAAAGAAAAGCAACTACTGTAATTACAACTCACAATTAAATTTCATACAAACCGTACTGTTTTGACATTTAATGTGAAATGTTTTAATATGTGAAAGAAGTAAACTTTAAAAGAACTTTACTCAAACCAGTTAGTTGTCCCATTGTTCACAAAATCATTGGAATAGCATAAATGTCTCTGTTGACTCTTGATTTTCTATTATAGTAATGAAATGTTGATATTTTTGAACAGTTAGTTACATCAGGTGTCTCACTAAACTCTGATTGCCTGTGACTATTTATAGTTCAAGTTATAAATAAACTACACTTATTACTGAGTGCAGAAACACTTGCAAAAATGCCAACATGTTCACAGAAGAAGGCTCATTATTTAAATTTTATCCAGTCATATACCTCTTGTTTTGACTGAATTAAAATTTAAGTTTGGTAAATAAATGAAGTTTAACTATATAAAACTAAGCTTTCTGTCTATCACTATCACTATCTATACAAGAATATCTATATCTATGTTGATATCTATGCCAATATACCTATTGATGCCTACAGTGCTGAAAACTATTAACAACAAGGAGTCCGATACAAGGCAGATTTCTGGTGGCTTACCCAAAGCAGCAAGGAATATTTAGGTGCAGCAATGCCACCTATGTTAGCAGCGCTCATGTTAAGTAGTTTGCTTGGCCTTAGACATCAGCATAATCATATCCTAAAATCTTTAATTCTCTTTTTTCCATAACATGTGAATGTCTTTTATAGTGGAAAAAATATTTGTGGAGTATTTGATTTTGTTATAGTAGATAAAGCAAGACAGCATGATTTTTGTAACAGTGACATTTAATGATAAGTTGTTTTCTGGAAGAAGTTATGGGCTGCCTAGTTTTGGTACAGAGAGATAGGTACCTTAGAATGCAATAAAACCTACCTGCCTTAGAAGTTTATTTTAGGATGAACTGGTAGACCTTGGAAATAACCTGATGGTTTTTGGAAAGAAGTATGTGTTTCAGAGAGCCAAATTAAGATGAGACCAAATAATTTTGTTTAATAAGTGTCATAAATTAAAAATTAATCAAAATGAAGAATTAAAAAATGCCAAACAACTAAAAAGTAACGTTAACCAAACAAGAAAAAGAAGAACTATATATATTCTAAAGTTCCTGGAAACAATTTATCAGCAGTTTTATCTATTTCCAGTTTACCATACTTGACTACAAATTCCCAATGAAACAACCCTCCTTCTCTCTAATATTCATACATTTTACTTGGATATTGTGAATGTTAAATGTGATTGAGAATATAGCCCAGGGTGTGGAAAAACCCAATATTTAATATCAAAACTAATTTAGAACCTTGAATTGATTTTCTATGAAGACCTGAGTTCTTGGAGTTTGATATTAAATTTTGTCTCTATCTAGCTAGATGGATAATTATTTACTCAATTAAGTTTGATAATCAAAGTTTAAGTCAATATAATTATGTGGAGAACAGCAAAATCCCACAAACAAACAAAGAAATTGCTTGGAATTGGAATTGAATCTGCTGTGATCCAACATCCAATAATGGTCTGAAGTTACAGTTTGATTGTTTAACTGCATCTGCTACTGGCAAAATATGAAAGTGCACGATTAGTAAAGCAAACACATGTTGAATTCTACTCAGTGAAACATGTCATTGCACGTGGTTTCCGAAATCAAAGTGCTTTTATCTTTCTGAGTTGCCTTTTTGTTGGACTGATTGTTGGTTTGGTTTTGTTTGTTAGTTCATTATTTTTAAATCTAAATACAAACCACCCTAAAACAAATATTTCCAATGAATTCTCCTAAAAGTAGTGTTTCTTCTTTATTTCAGTCCTTTTGTAATATTACGTTTTGCATAAACATACCACTCAGTACTGATTATAAAATATTTATATAAAATATAAAATACTTTACCCCAAACCTCATTCAGACAATTCTTTGTAAATAGTTTCATTCAAGTTTGACTCAAAAGCTTTATCTGGCTACTTATTGTTTTTGTTTTGTATATCAACTTTTTGATATTACTTTCCTAAAAATAAAATAAGGCAGTAAATATTTTTTCCTGTTTTTTTTCTTGTTCTTAGTTTCCATTGAATTTGTGTAATTATTTATATTAGTATCTTAAACAAGATTAAAAAATGCCAAAGTCTGCTGTACAGAAAAAATCACCATGGTGAACTACGTAATACCTCATGCCTTCGTGAATATGTATTGAAGTACAATGAGACAAGAAGAAATGGCAACTTTGCCATTTAGAGGTATTTAAAATTTTAAATGAACAGATTCCCATGTAGTAAGAGTACTCAGGAATAAAGTAACGACAAGTCTTCTCATGCCCATTTCGTCAGACATACAAACTCATGTGAGTGTCAGACAGTTAGTATTGACTGGTTAATGTCAATGTCATTGACAAGAAAAGACTCGAAGTTTCTTCTCTCCCCAAACTTCCATAACTGGGACTAAATACTGAGTGTTATCTAATCTTGTTAACTATTATAACGTCTCACAGATGTCAGCATTATGATCTGAAATATGTTTTATACTCACTGTGAAAAGATTTGCTAGTGTCCTCTCTGTCTGTTTTAGGCTAGAGAAGTCACCAAAATGTTTTCTTTTCACAGAAATATATTGTATTGGTTTTTGTTGTGTACCAATAGATTTTGCATGGTATCATATTATAAGAATTGTCCTAATAGAATTTTTGCTGATCTTAGACCAGTTCCTTTTCTTTCACCTGGATCATCACAATTGAAAGAAGACAGCATTGACATTTCCAAAAACTTTTTTTTTCTTTCCTGGGGAGAAGTGAGTGCATCTGGGAGTTGACTTTTTACTTTCTTTGAAAATCTGCAGTCTATAATTTTATGAGCAAGGGATAAAACTAGGAATAAAAATAACTCCCCTTTTCAACTCCCATCAAGAACAGAAAATGGGAAATTTAATCATCTTGAACAGAGTGCTAAAACAAGATATGGTTTGATTGAGACTCCCAAGAATCTCATTTTTATGATATATATTAGAATTAAATTTACCTTAATTTTACAAGAGGGACATTATTTGACAAAGAGGCATGAAGCATACTGAAATTGTCCCTCTTTTGGGTCTCATCATTTTGATCACTTTTATGATGTAAACAGAAAGCTCATCTAAAAATTTTCAAAACTGCTAAAATTCTAAAAAGAAAGAAATCCAAACTCCAGAGCCCCACAAACTTTTCACAACCTTTTTCATATCTACTAGTGGTTTAAAATGAAAATATACAGATCCAAAGTATTTTCCTCAAAATTATCCAAACCCCAAATATCCCCAAATTATTTAATTAATAAGTCATTTTAAACAACAATGAAAATACTTCATGAAATATGTACTTATGTTGAAATTATAGCATGATACCAACATCTAACTGACATCTCATCCATAACAGATATAACTGATCTTCGAAGTAATGGTTCTTAGTATGGATAATTATATTTATAGCATAATACACATTCTGATTTTTTTTTAAATTCTGATTGGATTTGTCTCTGCTTGGATTAACATTATTATAGCTGTATACTTCTTTGAAGTATGTCGTCACATAACCTACACAAAACTATAACATATTTTTATTTTAGAGAAAGAAAAAAAAGGGAGTATGTGCCTTGGGAAGGAGTGTGGAGGATGCAGATGTGAACAATCAATATTTATTTTCTCATGGTTTTTGCCTTTTTTGTAAATAGTTCCTGTTGCACAAAATTTCATAAACCCCCTTTATACTATTAAAAGATTTAATGTCAATATTATTAAGGTGTTAAAGATAATAGAATTCCAAACCACCTTTTTCTTTCAGTTAGTGGAATCCTGTATTGTTTCATTTTCAGTATTTACCTTTTCTACCTCTGGATACTTAGATTAATCCATTTTCTTAGCAATAGGCAGAAATGCTTTCTAAGGACCAAAGATACTGAAGTTCAACCTCATTATGTAGAAGTAGCATTCAGTGCTTGAACATACACCTGTACAACAGCAAGTGATGACCCCAGAGTTTTGCAACACCCAGATGCTCATGATCATTTAATATCCACGGCTAACTATTTATGAGTCAAGCACTGCTGGTCTCCTGGGATTAATTTTAAGTGGATTTCCAGCTACCACAGTAGGTGCTGCAAACTGATTATGAATGTAAAATCATTAGTATAGTTACTTCGGAGTTCTTACCATCACGAGAGAGAGAAGTATTTTTTATTTGTTTGTTTTGCTTTGCTTTATTTAGTAGGGGGTTTTTACATTAGTAAGAAGAAAGAGGAAAAGTTTTGGTTGTTGCTGTATTCATTGGATTTAATTCTTAAAATGTGCTATGAACAGCAGGAAAAAACCTCTGGAGTTAATTATTTCAAATTAATATAATGATCATATACCTAAAATGCCTACATCCTCCAGCATCAATACTAGATTTAAGAAGAAGAAACAACAGCAACAAAGAAGCATGAAGACAAATAATTTTTATAAAATTTCAGGCAGGAAGATTTTTTTTAGAAATTCTTTCCACTCCCAAGCCATAGGGTTTTTGAGATAATAGATTTTCCAAATAAAGCATGTATCTCTTCTTTTGTGTCTTCAAGTTTACCTATTTCAGAAGTGGAAAATTTTTTAACAGCTGTTACTCCATTTTGGAGCAGATGACACAGATAATCCTGCTGACCAAAACTGTCCAAGTGTTATCTTAGACCTAGGGTGAGGTTAACAAAACTGGGGCAGAAGATTGTGTCACTGATAGTGGACATGAAGAATGCAGAATTTATAGGTCACAAGGAAAGCCAACTCAGCAACTGTGTTGAAATCAACTCTGACTGGGTACAAGGCAATTCCGTCAGGGGAAGATCATAACCACCGACTCACAGTCCACCGACTCAGGAAATCCACCAACTCAAAGGAAAACACAGACTGAGCGGGTGGATTAATTATCATTAGAAGCAAGGGAATAATTTAACCAATGGAATAAGAAAACTGTGTAGCCAATGAACATTAATTCCTTTTTTTACTAAGATGTTTGTATAGTGAAGAGTTTTGAACAATCTCGGGACCCCCAACCCCGAGAAGCCAAGGGTGAAGAAGGGTGAACGGGACACTGCTGCATCAATGAGTGGTGACTATTTACTGCTTGATCTGTCTCTCTCTACTTTCTTTACGTCACATTCATTGTTAAATAAAATTTGTATTGTTGACTTCTGCATACGGTCTCATTTGCACCTTAATTCGAGCAGAAGGATCTCTTATTAATTGGATCTTGACACCTTCTCTTCTCCAAGTTGAATAATCCCAGCTTTCTCAGCTTATCCTTGTATGTCATATGCTCCATAACATTAGTTATCCTGTTGCCTGTCATTGGCTTGCTCCAATAGGCCAACATCTCTCTTGTACTGAGGAGACCAGAGCTGCACGCACTGCTCCAAAAATATCTCACCACTTCTGAGCAGACATCATCACCTCCAAGGAGGTGGTTTGCCTTCTTTCAAAGCACGTCGGTGGTTCACATTGTACTAGGACTCAACTAATGTACCAGGAATTCCAAGGCCTTTTCTGACAAGATCTTCTCAAGACGATTAGCACCTGTTTTGCACTGGAGCATGGATTAAATTTTTTACAGATTAAGCACTTTACAACTTCCTATAATCAGTCTAGACAAACCAATGCAGATGTATAAAGTGATGAACCACATTCATAGATGGCTCCAAACTGCCTGGAAATGATATATATGTTTAACGGGTTAGTTTCAGTAATATTATTTAAATAAATAGCACTTTAAAATCACCTTTTAGATCTGAAAATTTTAAATATTTTATTAGTATGAATATTCCAATAAAGACGAAACTGTTAGGAGAATCAATAGCTAAAAATAACCCAATTTGAAATTTGACTTTTTTTTTTCTTTTTAAAGACTAGAATAAATTTTAAAACAGTATTTCTGGAGACTATCTTGACTTTTTTACAATTAAACGTTCTGCTAACCTTCAATGAAACTTCATTTCTCCACACTCTTAGAAAAGTTCTGGTTATCCTCAAGATAGTCATCTCCGAATATAACCCATTTAAAATAAATCACTTTTTCAGAATTCAAATGGTCATAGTCAGTGCAGAACTGGCTACTTCCTTTAACTGTTTTGGGCTAATAAAATAAATATCATTTTCAGTCTGAAGGTTCTCTACTACTGGTACTGTTGCAGAAGGTGTCCTGCAAAAATAAGTTCAATGTGGGATTCATCCAAATAAACACAGATATACAGATTTAAATTAGTTATTTCAGGAACCCTTTATAACCATTACATAAAAATTAGAATATAAAGGCATGACTTCTGTCACCTTTAGATGTCTTTGGGATCATGTGCAAGAAATATTTCTTTTTCCCTGGCATTTATAAATGGGACTAGTACCTATGAAGATGTTCATACAGTAGACATCTATTCCTACATTAACAGAATCCCATGAAGAACTTGTATTGTAAAAACAATTCTTTGTTAAATATCCAATGGCTGTTGATAATTTACTAATGCACCAGATTTGTAAATGAGTATACAATTGAAATTATACATTTTAGGAAATTTTAGATTTAGAGAAAGATAACTAGGGTAAACCAATATTTAAAACTAAAGATTTCTTCTAAATGCAATGTTATATTAAATTGAAACCATATGGCTGTCTTAATACCACCCAACAGAATTTTGAATAAATTTAACTTTTTCTTTCCCCATGGGAAGGCCATAGAAGACTGTGTTAATATTAATAGCAAAACACATTTAAATCTTTTCATTAATACATTGTATTCCTGCTCAAAAAAAAGAATGTATGCTGTCCATGTTCCTTTTTTTCTTCTTCTTTCCTTCATGATTTCATCTACTCCTCTCAACCACTTTTTGCCAGCTTGGATACTTCTGAGAAAGGAGAGAATGAGAAAAATGTACTGTCACAACCAAAAGTTCAAAGAATGACATCACTCTCAATACAATAGATAAATAGAATAAATATAGAATTTCAGAGAAAAGACTAGTTAAAAAAAAAAAGTAATGAGTTTAATTAAATTGTGAAAAATTAATATAGATTGCAGGGCAAATAGCTTTATATTGATTCACTTGCTTTTTTAATCTCATTCTTCTTTTATTCTTGACCTCATTGAAATCAATGAGAGGTTTCTTAAATCAAAAGAGAAGAAAATGTATTATTTTTTGTTCCTTCTCTCACTGCACCTTACTGATCTGGTTTTGATGGCTCATTCCAATTTTTCTGAAGCAGCTTTTTACAATATCTACTTTGTTTTCTTTGGGGATAAGCAGGATGTAAGAAAAGAGGAGGAAGAAGAATCTTCAAAACAAGATGTATTCTGTCATATGAATGAGCTCTGGGTTATACAATAGGAGAATACAAATAATTCTTTTTAAATACAAGGCATGTAATACAACTCTAGAACTACAGATCTTTCATAGATGCACATTTTATCAAAACACTTTTTTGAGGAGAAAATTAATAAAAGGATAAGATAGCGATTTATGTATGACTTAGTTTGTAACCATTTAGTTACATGTCTGCATAATTTTCTTGCAAAAATAACAAAGTAATTGAATTCCTATTGCTTTTAATTGTTTGAAGAGATTTTGCTATTTCACTTACAGTAAGAGATAAACAAGAATAGATGGTTTAAATAACCTAGGTGTTAAAATCCTTGAAAGCTTTTCTTAACTAGGGAAAATTAAATAAAACTTTAAATATATTAGAAAAAGCAGCCAGTGGTCTCTAATACTTACGTCAGCTTTACATTTCATTGTATTTTTGTTTCAAATGCATATGCACTGTTCTCTATTGCTAATAGCAATATTTTGCTTTATTGTATTGCCTTTCTCTGCATAAAATGTCATTTCCTTCAAAGTTCAGAGTTTTTCTTTACCAAATTAAAAAATCCTAGTAGCAGTGATCCATGACTTTTAGGTCAGAGGATGATTGATGACTGCCTGCAGGTGTAATAATGTCATTGCCTGAAATAAAAATATAATTCATCTAGTGTGAAATACAGATTGACTTTTAAAGTCTCTGAAGTGTCACATGGATGCTATAGCTACTGCAAATTCTAACTGCTAGTTATTATTCAATTTTTTTCCCAGTTAATATTTGAAGCAATTTATTACATTCCTTAATGCTTTTGTTATATATTACAGTATCCATCACTCAAATTTAGGTCCCACCAAGAAAATCCTAATTTGTAAGTTTACTTCTGACATCATCAACTTTGAAAAACAACTTAAGGAGTTACTATTTACTGTCAGTCCACCAATAAATACATCACACTAGCAGAGGCAAATACCATATAACCAGTAACGTTACAGTTAAATAAAAATGAAGGTGGTTTATGTCAGCATTGTCATTCTTGTCTTTTATACAAGTAAACTACAGAGTGTCTACGTCCAGACAGAATTTACTTGATGTCTGATCATAGTTTCACACTTATGCAATATTTCTAAAAAAACCCCAAAACCAGAAAAGTAGAAGATTATGGTCTGATTAAATATATACACAAATAGGTATACCTGGCACTTAGAAAGTAAACATAGGAAAGACATAAATACTTTCACAGAAGTTGATGAAAAATTTATGGGGAAGTAGAAATATGTTAATTCATTTTAAAGAAATAATTTAGATTTTTGCATCCATAATTCTGTAGGCATTTTATAAAATGCCAAAAAATTCTGAAAGGAAAATCTGCATGGAAGGAGTCAAGGAAAACAGTTTTACTGCAGAAAAGCATTGCAACATATTTAATTCATGGACAGTGTTGCAATGTTGTTATCAAACTCAGATGTAAAGAGATCTGATCTCATTTCCTTACTTCATAGTATTTCTATAACTTTTTAAGATGAACAAGAAATTTACCCCTTCAACAATATGTGCTTACAAACTATCTGCAACTTGATAATGTTACAAACCCAGCTTAAATATCTTTATTCTGATTTTCTATATTGCAAATAAATAAAAAAAAAGAATAGTTAGCAGAGAAACTTCATAGTTAGAAAATGGACTAATAATGTATGAAGCAAAATTTCCATATTTCATAGTAAAGACACTATGAGACATTTCCTCTATGAAGAAATGCTTAATGTAAGTAGGAAAAAGTACAGCAAAATATAATATTCATACATCCATTTCTAGGTCAATTATTAAGTATTATGACTAGCTTTATTCTCATTATTACCGAAAAGATAATGTGAAAACAGAAACATTTTCAAGGAGAATATGTACACTTGTAAGTTACGTGTTTGAATAATTTTAAATACAGAAAAGTAAGAAAGAGAAATTCTAAGAAGTAGGGAAAGCTAGTCATCTGAAATCTTAACTTAATATCCAGAGCATTATTGTGTACATACAAGGTGAATAGCTAAGCCCTCACTAGTGGAGACTTGAGACTTTTTGCATTTGCATAAGGACTGGTGAGTAATACGATTTGAAGCAGTATTTTTCATCACAGAGAACTGCTTTTTGTGATATCCTCAAGGCACTTTCTAAGGCAGGACCTGAGGAGATGTACACTCTTTTTTATCATCTTTTAGTACCTATATGATCTTTATTGTTTCCAGTTTGTTATTTAGTTTACATATGTATTCATGTCATAAATATATTCTCCTAAAAAGTGTCACTGGAAGCTGTTTTGTCCATCTATTTTCTACTGGTTTTACCATTTTATTTACAATAATACATGTTTATTGACATTCAGAGTGAGATTCATCCCAAATAAAATTAAATATTGCTTACCAACAATATTAATTAGCAATTAAACACCTGAAACCAACTCAGACTACCCAGATGATGTAAACTTTGAGTACATCTCTTAGCTCCCTCTAAATAATCTACTAAAAAAAAAGCAATAGATGAACTTTGTTTCACAGGTGTGCCTGACTCTTCACATTAGGAACATATTTGGGACAGGAGGTCACGTGGTGGTAGAAACCCTGGGGAAAATTGGGTTGGACACAGATAACAAGACATCCAAAGTTTGGCTTGCAGCTTTGTGGTTAGCAAGGCTGTTGTCAGTTTATGCCAAGAGTCTAGTTTGGAAAACAAGAAATTATTAAAACGATGGCCACTGAAGAGAGCAGGGGGACACATCCTGGACATCTGTGTAGAAGGCTGAGCTCAAGGTGGAGCCATTACATGAACATCCAGCACCTGACAAGTTTTATGATCAGAAGGAATATCTCATTACCCTGCATCCACGACATTGGTCAGAAACAAATTAGAAGTGCTGGGTCTCCGAGGTGTTTGAGTTGGGGGTGGGGGAAATAGAATTTCTAGAAGTGAAATGTTAACCCACTCACTGACCCCATCGTGCTGAGTAAAGAGATTTTAGGTTGTATGTCAGTGAGTCATGCAGTCGTGACTTTGCGTCTACCTCACTCTCAGCTGCCTCCATAGTCACTCCTATGACAAATATCTAAGAATGAGCTGAGATGTAAGATTCATTTATAGTCTGCAGAGAAAAAGAAGTCAAACTGATATTTTTTTAGTGTACACTTTATTCCAGAATTGTCCTTTGAGTGTTCCTGTTCTTTCCAGTCTTGATGTAAAGCGAAGATAAGTAATTAGATCAAGGCAAAATGTCTTTCTATTCTCTTCTGAAGAAATTACTCACAAGTCAGGTAATATACACAAAAACAGATGAGTACTTTGTAATCTGAATGTTTAGAAATGCAAACACAAAATTAACCCTGCCCTTCCAAGAATGTTCTAGTAGCATCATTTCCCACAACCTGTAACAACAAATCTGCATCGCTACTAGAAAGGAATTACAGACGTATCAATGACAGACAACTTTAATACTATTCAAAGATTTCACAGTTTCTGTCAGGATTTATTTCTAGGCCATGCAGTGGAGAGAAAAATATTTGTCTCAAATTGGACTTCTAATATTTACACACAAAAAAGTTTTAATCACTATGTTTGTTCATGGTACAAAATATTCACTGATAATACAAAATAACTGAACTTTATACAAAAAAAATTTAACTACTAGCATAGAATAGTTAATAATTTATTCTTTAAAAATAATTTTCTGGTAATGTGTTGTACCCAGCATTCAGAAGGTCTCACAGTTTAGATGTGAAAATCACAAAATATCCCCTGCCTAGTTACTAAAATTTTTACTTTATTCTTCATCAACCCTTATGTGTTAACAATACATAGATTTGTGAGCAGTCTGGAGCTAAAAAGACTGTCACTGTTTTAAGAGTGTCAGTATAGTAGCCAAGAAGCTACATTGTGTCTCTGCATCAGAGTAGAACTGTGAAACCAAGAAACAGACTGGAGAACAGAGGCATTTCCTATAAATATGTTCACCTTCTTAAAGTATTTTTAAAATCTGTAAATTATTAAAATAAGAACACATGTTTGCATGTATTTCTTTATAAGTTTACATATTTTTATATATATGGTACAAACCTCTTAATTCAGAAATTTGAAACTGATTTGTAATGGTTTATTAATGATAAAATTAACAGGAGTCTAAATATTTGAAATAATTTCCACGTCCATAGAAGAAAACTCCATAGTTATAACTTTCTCAGGACAATAATAGGCAGTTTATTCCAGCAGTTTCTCAGTGTTGACATTTCTAGTATATTTCAATATAGTTTCAAGTAAAATAATTTCCAGACATCAGTTGAAAATTGATCAACCTGTAGCTTGCACATTTGTCAACACTGAACACACTTTCAACACTGGAAGGTCACCAAATCTGGTTTTTTGAGCTACAGATAGCATTTCTGCTCTAAATCTATCTTCTCAGAAAAAAAAATGTTTTAAAATATCAACTCTCTCAACATGACAGAGCATAATCACTTTATTCATGGAATCAAGCATTAAACAAATAACATAAAAGATTTGATCCAAATATACAAATATTCTAAAGTAATGAAAGAGTCTGTTCTTCAAGTTTCAGGAATGGTAACTTTCACAGGGTGATTTCAGAGGATACTGCTGATCAGCCAAAGACTGCTTTCTTCTTGTTTCACTGTTTTTCAGTCTGATGCAAGTAAGTTCTCACTTGGTTACTATGAGCTTTCCAGGCAGGATGCAGCTGTAAACCTGAAACTATGTTAACACATTTCTATGTTTGAGTTAATAAGTCCTGCTGAGACTAAAAGACTATGGAGACTTACAAAATGGGTGTGAAGTACAGGTCTAATCACAATTTTTCTTGCAGGAAGGAACCTTATCTTTGTTCCATTTATATATGAAACAGGATGGCCTGTGCAGATCTTAATTAATGCAGAGGGGGAAAAAAAGATAAAAAATTCCTGATTGTTTATAATTATTCTGGTTTTTGACAAATAAAAATTATAAGCTTTATTTAGAATTAGTGAAATTCTTTTTAAAGTTCTTTGCTAAGTACATTTTATCAGTGAGAAAATTACATGGAAGTTTGATTTAGCAGCTATAAATCTAATTAAATAAATATGTACTCTTCAGACTTAATTACACATTACAATATCAAATGGTTGAAGGCCCAAGACATAATAAAGTGTAATTGTCACTACCAAGAATGTAATATTATCTTAATAATTTAAAACAGATTATATATAAGAAATTACTGTCAAGACATAAGAATTTGTAAGTAGGGTAAATCGTGTAACCTGCCAAAAGTTGAAATGACTTTTTTGAAAACATGAGCATTCTATTTCTAATTATTTCCATCCTTAGGATTAACACTTCTCTCTGAGTATCAAAATTCACTTTAATTATTTTGAAGCATATGAATGACTCACTATTTTTTATACAAGTATTATTTGCTTACTTTTAAAATCTATTAACATTTCTCCAGAAGAGTAAGTTTGTAGAAGGAAGTCCAGACAATAAAACTAAAACATCAAGTGGATCATGATGAAATCTCTGGTATGTATCACTCATAAAGGTAAAGTTTACCCTTAATTCTATGAAGTCATATGCTTGCACATCCCACCCTTAGCAAACAGCCTGGACAACACCACTTAAATGAATATAAACTGAATGAATGTGAATTGAAAATATGAAACTATCTGAAAGAATGCTTGCCACAAATTGATCATGTTGAAGAGGAAGCCAGACCTCAGTGGGATTAAACAGTAACTGATGAGAGAGAGAAAGAGACTTTTGAAGCAAAGAAACAACTGGAAGAGAAGTCTAAAGGAAACGAAAATACTCAACAGAGGGCAAGAGAGAAATCTTGCAGTGGAAGCAGCAGCAGTCAGACCTTAACTCTACAAGACATCACCATGTGACATCAGAACCAGAGCCCGGTCTAGGCACAGAAGTCTCCCCAAATGTTGCCTTGAGCTAATGCACTCAAGTAAGCTGGGTGGCACTGCAGGGTGCAACACATGGGGATCATCACCTCAGATATGTGTTTTGCCTCATGTGCTTTGCACGGTGGATGTACCATATGTACACTTGCAGGTTGTAGGGAGTAATACAGGTACAGGCAAAGCTTAAACACCCATGCCTTCACTGGAAGCTGTGTGTACACTTTGCATTCCCAAAGAAGGGGGTTGTTGGAAACCTACAAGGTCTTTGAGAAATATAACTGTAATTACATGGGTATATATGTATGTGTGTGCATATGTGTGTGCATATGTGTGTGCGCGTGTTTGTGTTGCTGAGGGAAAATCTTTGGACTAATTTATAAAAAGAAGCATGGGATTTTTTACAATTTCTATTAATATTTAATTTAGTTGATCTATTGCTGATATTTATCTTGATCATGTAGTTCACTGATTGCTGGTTAATTACATGTTAATAAATCACTGAACAACTTCAGTGTTTTAAATATGAGCCAAGGACTATCCCAAGCCAATATGACCTTGGGATAATTATATCATAAAACAGAATGACATCATACAACCCTAGCTAATGAACTCTCAGTACTACTTTTATCTACAAAAAGAAAAAAAAAAAAAATTGGTCATCCTACAATGCCACACTGTTTTATTTACTTTCAATAACTTTGACAGGGAAAACATATAAATAAAGGTTCTTTTAAAAATAAACACATATTATAAAGTCCAAGCTGATGACCTTAAATTTGATATATATAATATCAACAGAGCTTTCTAAAAATGTTTCTATATAAAATCTGAAGAATAAGATAAGCTTTGGGCAATTAACTGGCCTTCTACAATGAACACATAATTACAGAATCCCTTAGTCTACCAGTTGACTTAATTGGCTCATAACTGACACAGAGTTTTCCAAAAAAAGAGATTTATATTCACAGATCATTAGACCCAGGATGTTAAGCATTGTACTGCATGATTCATTAGGGGTTGTGGTTGTTAACACGAGAGAACGCTAAACAGCAAAAACTGCTGAAACTGATGTATTCAGGTCATTCAGGAAACCAAACATGTCCTGTGTCACCATGGAATCACATAGATTCTAGGGAGTCACTTTTCTATCTGTGAGTTACTGACAGAAATACTTTCAACCTCAGCTTTTGAGATAAGAAAATTTCCAGATAAATTTCCCATCTAATATTTTCATCTACCAGACATGCCTTTAGGAAAGATGGCTGCATTTTCTCTGGACATACTGAGAACTGCAATGCAAGGATCAGCTTTTCAGTAGGATCTGGGTATCTAAATTACTTAGTTCTGTCTGAAAATCCAAACTTCATTGTATAAACAATGCAGAATAAAAAGTAAAGCATATTTTCCATGTAAAAGGAGCTCTTTCAGATGAAAACTTTTCATGGAACGTAATAAAGTACAATGATTTTGGGAAAATAATTCCCCTTGAGAAATCATTCAGAAGGTCTCTTGCAAGAGAATAAGTGTTCAGAATATGAGAAAAATATTTTAAAGCTGATGAAATATTTGGAAGTATTGGCACATTAAAAAAAAAAAAAGTTGTATATTTTTTTCATTTCACCCTCAACAAGCTGCAATGCTCCAAACAGAAACATGTATTTGTGTATGTACTCACACATACACTTATGTTTTTAAAGAAAGGGGGTTGTTCTTCTTTCTCCTCTCTTACTGTCATTTTCTTCTTAGGGAGTTAGCCTCTTTTTCTCATTCTCCATGATTACTAGAGAAGGGTTCCTTTTTAACTTGAGGCTATATTTTAGCAATGCATTTAAATATTGCTCTACAATACCATCCCCCCCCCCTCAAAAGCAAGCAAAGTGAATTTGTCAAGGGTTGCTTGCAGCTTTGGGGGAAAGGAGAATCACATACAGCAGCCAACCTACTGCAGTGTCTCTGAGAAATTGATTTTGTTCTGCTGTGTCAGAATAAGACTTTGATGATAATGACATTTTCAGCTGCAGACAAAATCCTTTTTAATTTATTTGAAGGGGAAGAGCCTGAAATGATTTTCTATTCCAGGATGTGCTTTACAGGTTGACTGACTTTAGGACTAAATCTCAGTTCAGGGGCAGGTGTGTAGTTCCTACTGACATGACCCTGAAAAAATGAAAGCATTCCAAGGAGTTGGAGTTTTTTAATTATTCATTAAATATTTTTCCTTAAAGATCACATCCTTCAGTGTTTTACTTGAGAACTAAATTAGAGGAGTAATAGCAATGCTGTAGAGAGAACTGACAAACTTTAGGAAACTGTGAGATATAAATGAGGCAGAAGGGAATAGGAACCACTTAAAAACTGCAAATTATTTTAATTTCTCCCTTGCCTCTCTCATATTGGTGATTTCATCATGTCCAGTTCCATGCCAGGCTAACCATAATCTTCTTCTTTTCCCTATTGACTTTTTGCATCTTTTTCATTATTTTCTTACAGGCAGCTGTACGCTGTCTTAGTAGAGGATTTCCAGAATGCCCTAAGGTCCAACGTCATCTCCAGATACTTGATCCCACTTCAAAGCATCAGCTAATTTTTCCCTCATATTAAAAATTGCTTCAGTTTCTAAAATTACCAGTATGCCACCTTAATCAATAGAGAATAGAGAATAAGAACTTTTTTCATTGTAACTGTGGAAAGAACTAGATGATTTATCTTGTAAATTTTTTTTTTGTCACTGTCATGAAAATATGGGAGTTTTGAGATGTCAATCTGTTTCTGATTCTCCAGACAGAAGTTCCTGTAGTAATTATTATTTTTAAGGTTCAAAAGTGACATTAAAAAGGTTTAATGTGCTTAAATTCATTATTTTTTTAAATTCTTTCTTCTAACTCCCATGGAGGACTGATGAGAAGTAGTTTAAAAATATGTTTAAACTCTTGGAAGATTTTACAAAATCATATTGAACAGGACAAAAATTCTCACAGACTTTTTTCTTTTTACAGAGATTTACACACACACAAAAAAACAAACCACCAAAAAAACCCCACAAAACACAACACCTACCAACAAACAAACAAAAAACCAAAACAAACAAACAGGCAAGCAAAAACCAACACAAAAACGCCAGAGGAACAACAAACCTTGCCCAAGGAATGAAAAGTAATTCTCTAATGACTCATTGCTCTTTAACCCTTATCTCCAGGAGAACTTGGTTCTTTTGAAGGAACAGCTAAGGTACTTTCCTTCTTCAGTTTACCTGATCTGAAGGAAAGGATAGCTCACACCATCAGCTTGCTCCATGCGACATTTGCATTTTTAGCATAGCCAGAGAATTGCAAAAAATGCATCTGCCTAATCACGGTATCATCCAGCCCATGGTTGACGTCTGTGTGTTATCAATACCCTTTTCATTCCACATTCAGTCCATCCAGAACGACTAGTGGAGATCAGGCATGTCAAAGCAAACTGTATTGCTTCACGCTGGGGCCCAATTTCAAGTGAGGACTTGCGCAGTGGTAAGTACAGGAAGCCTTACAAGCAAAACAGTATGTTATGATTCAACCAAACAGGTAGTCTATGCACTATGTTATTATTGTTTAGATATTTTTGTAAATCATTTGAGGAACAAGTCATGTGGATATACAGAAATTTTCTCTCTGGGGGCAAGGCTATGATCAAGTAACCAATTTTTTGATCTTTGAATTCTCCCTGCAAAAATAAGCATATGAATTTTGTTCCTTGTTCAGAGATAAGGTTTGCAAGTATATCCTGGCACTTTGAGGTTTTGCGGGATTGGAATGAAAGTAACAAATGCATAGAGATTGGTTTAATATATTTATGTAAACAACACTGCCATAAAAATACAATTTCATGTTTAAACTTTGTATTTCCATAGAAACACAATTTTTGTTCGTGTCTTTGCAGATATATATAGACAGATAACAGATATAAACTAGATATAAACTTAGGCACTATCCCTTGAAAGAATAATGAGAGAAGGGTACATGTAAAGATCTGAGAAATTCTGAAAATGAGAATTTTTAATAGATGGTTAATTCATTGTTAATGCTTATCTAGGGTAATTGCACTGTAAAGGGAAGAAGTTAAATAATTTCCTATTTCTACCAGAAGGACAAGGCTTATAATAAGAAATTGCCTTTCAGATAAAAAAAATCAAAAAACCAACAAACAACAACAACAACAAAAATCCAAAAAACACAAGTAAGAACGAGGTGCAAAGTACCCAAAAGCACTGGACAGAAACAACACTGACCATCAGAGATCACTTTTACAACAAAGATGCTGATGGATTTCCTAACACAAATAAGATTCTTCTCTATAAAAGTTTTAGTAACCCCTACTTGAAAAATATTCAATATACTGGCTCCACTTTGACTTGTGTACTTTAGCTCATAAGGTCACAGCAACCCTCTTATCAGCCAACAGCAGAGCTGCAGCAGTAATAGGAGATGTCATCTTAGATTAATGCAAGTGAAAATTGCCTGCAATTTTTTATACTTCTGTCTCTTGTGGGCACTTTAAAGTTTCATTTTTATCTCAGAACATCCTTGGCCATACCACTCCTGTTATTTCAGGAAAATATTTAGTAGTCTTTAGTAATTATTATGATCTTCATTAATGATTATTTTTCTAGAATTTGGGAGAAATCAAAAGACAATACATCTCAGGAATTATGTGTTGATCGGTGTAAATATACAGTCTTCTGCCTAAATTGACTCTAAAAAGACATTTACTTATATTTAATTTTACTCTTTTTCTTAGACATTGGCTCCCTTTCAAAGTATCAGTCGAAAATTTTGATTTCTCCTATTCTAACAGATGGGCAATCAGAAACTTTTTGATATGTGGATCATTCATGGAGTAGATAATTTTGAATTCATGCATGACAAGATAATTTTGAATTCATGCATGACAGTTGTATTTTTTTAATACTACATCATGAATGTAATATCTTTGCATTGTCAGCAGTTTGTATTGCAGTGTAAAAAGAAAAAACAAGATTCTTTTATCAATTTTAATAGATTACATAGACAGTAAGAAGGCCAATATATGGGGGCTTTTGTATGGATGCATAAGGGTAGAGGAAAAAATACTGTAAGTAAGAGGTCTTACTAAAATTCAAGAAATATTGTTTCCCCTCTGTCTTTTGTAAATCTGCCATTAAAGTGAAAATTATTTGACACAGAAAATAATACATTAAAATATACATTATAATCTTGAGTTAAGTCTGAGGAGGCACTATTCTTCACTGTTTAAAACCTTTGAACAGATTACCGTCATGTAAATGTCATGTAAATGAGAGAATCTTTATTTCTAGAAAGTTAGTATTTTCGTATTATTAAGGGTGAAATGCAAAATCAAATATTCTCGTAAGTATGCCTGACACATACCTGTTTCAGACCACAAAGTATGCACAGTGGTCACAACCCTCAGTTGGTTAGAGCATGGTGCTCAGAACACCAAGGTAGTGGGTTTGATTCCCCAGAGGCCATTCCCTTAAGAGTTGGACTCGATACTTGTGGGTCCCCTAAAACTCACAATATTCCGTGATTCTATGATTTTGCCCATGCCACATCTCATTAAAAGGATCTTTGTGTACAACTGTGAAGGACAACTGTGTTAAGCCTAATACATTCTGAAGTCAGTATAGTTGGAGGCAGTGACAATTTAATATGGAATCTGCCATTAGATTGCATAAATTATTCATATTTTTAGCAAAATTCTCATGTGTAAAGCAAGAATTGTAAAAAAGAGCTAGTCAATCTGAGGAATATCATAGTAAACAAGTTCAATTAGTTTGATATAATGACACCATCATAGAAATACTAGACTTCATTTAAATAACATAATTATGGGTATATTTCAAGCAGATATTTTTGTGATTTTAAAGAAAAATTCCTAACAAAGAGAAAAAGGAATGACAGGAAATTCAGAGATCTCAACTTGTGTAAAGAAAGATAAGAAGTCAGTATTTCCAAACAGAAAAAAGTTCAAGGAACATATTTTAATGTTCATAAAGTTGTATCTGAACACTTTCAAATTTATTTGGATTATGCATTTATTATACAATCCAACAAAAATAAGCTTACGTTTTCATCAAGAAATTCACTGACAAGAAAAGATGTGGGCAGATCCACATCCAGATTCTGGCTTAAGTAAAATTCAGGCACATTTGAAAGATTTGTAATCTTCCATACAAAAAAGTAGTAATCCTTATCATTCATTACAAAAAAAAGCTGTCTGTCTCCAGTAAACTTCAGAAGTTATAAAAAAAAGAAAATTCAGACATTGAAGTTCAAAATATATGCTGAATCTGATGTTTCTGGACAGCATATGAGAAAATGATCTACAGAATCAAGAAAAAATTAAAGTAGATCCATCCCCAAGCACCTGACCAGAAATGACAAAAAGTCCTCCCAGACAATGCAGGAGAAGATTTAACTGAGAAGATTACAGTGTTTAACTAAACAGATTGAGGGCTTTCCCCCCATGCTGTTACTTCAAATTTTTACAGGAGCAAAATAGTACACAGTGAAGAATCTACTGCCACATCATGGCATGCATGTAAATAGACTAATAAATAAAAAACATTTCAGTTTAATTCCTAATTGTTTTAACTACAAACAAAAAGAAATCTTTAAAATCTAAGTCCTTAATTAAAATTTACCGTAGAATAAATCCTGTCTCAAATTACAATAATACCAACAAAGGCTTGAAATTCTATTGGTTTTGGTTGACATAGCGTTGATTTTATTCTCAGTACTTCCTATAATGTTCTTTTGGATTTGTGACCAAAGCATTGGTAATAACATGGGAGTGTTTTAGTTGTTTCTGAACAGTGTTTTGCAGCGTGTCAAGGTTTTTCTGCTATCTCACACTACCAGTAAGTAGTGTGGGGGACACACAAGAGGCTGAAAAGGGACACAGCCAGGATAGCTGATCTTAACTGACCGAAGGGATATCCCATACCATATGACATGGTGCTCAGCAATAAAAGCTGAGGGAAAAAAGAGAAAGAAGAGTCATTTGGAGGGATGATTTTTGTCTTCTCAAGTCGCCATTAAGTATGATGAAGCTCTGCATTACTGGAGATGGCTAAACACACTGTTTGCTGATGGAAAGCAGAAAATTCATTCCTTGTTTTGCTTTGTTCGTGTGCATAGCTTTTGCTTTACCGGATAAATGATCCTTACATCAACAAACAAGTTTTCTCAGTTTTTGGTACATTGAAGAAAAATTTCGTCATCCAAGACTTTTATCTAACTGCAGTAACATTTTTACAACAGGAAAATCTGAGTAGAACTCAATTTATAGTTTCAGTTTAAACTTTAACTATCTCATCTCACGGATAGAATTTACATCAAATTAAAACTTTCATTACAATCAATTGACATTTAGCCAGTATAGGTGGTAGAGCTCAGTGTTATTCAACTGCCTTGATAATATTTAATTATTTTGCTTAGCCAAATAGCTCTTGACATTAAATTGATTATGCAAAATGGATTCCTACCACCAAGTGTCGACTGCAAAAAGAGGGAATGGATACAAGAGATTATACATTATCTTCATGAGGCACTGTATGGGTAGGGAAGAGGAAGTTCAAAAGACTACTGAATGAAGAGTGGAAGGAGGTCTCAACAAAGAATGTTGAGGTAATGCAAAGGCCAAAAAGTGCTCAGCAGGAGCAAACAGCAATTAGCTATGCTTCAGAGGAAAAAGACAGACTTTAGAGGACTCTGAAGAGTTGCTGCAACTAGGAAATTCAGAAGGTTAACAAAAACAATATTGAGCAAAGACTCAACAACAAGGGACTTCTACAAAGTTGAAGAAAAAAGTGTATAACTCCTTTTTCCTTTTTGTTCTTTCCTTCCTTAGAGATAATTTTAAAAGATTTAAGGATTCTTTTACTTTGATAAAACTTGTATTTTGAATGCAAAAGTTTTTAAGCCTTCCTCTGGGAAACTAACTGTAGAAGAATGGCCCAGAAACATTCACTTCAAAGCTGTAGTCCATTTGGACTCTCATAACAGTTCAGCATTTCTGAATATAATTCCTTTAGCAATATTAATATTAAAAAGAAAAAAAAAAGTTACATTCCAAGAAAAGTCTTATTGACCTCCCAAAATCCAAATTAAATTGAGTCTGTCTCTTCTTTTAATTCTTATTTCTACGACTCATTCTAGCATTTTTGACTGTATAAAACTGAGGCTACCAGTCAGAATAACTAGAATACAACAAACCATACATGTAGTTTTACAAATGAAAGCAGGGGCTAATATTAACTCTGTACCTAAATAAAAATTAAATTACCAAGCATAAGGACCTTGTATTTAGGATGAATTGCACTCATTTCATAGTTAGTGGGAAGTTCATGGATAATTTCTTTTATGGTTTAGGGGATGTATCCATAGCCACAGCAAAATTCTTAAATGTTCCTCATAATCAGGATGTCAAGGGATCTTAGGAACAGTTCCTGCCTGGAGCAGCAGGAAGAATTCTTCCTGTCCAGCTGCTGGAGCCCAGCCCGATGCCTGACGACCAGGAGGTCTATGCCCATACTGAGGCATGCGGCCCCTGTTTCCCCTTTGCAGGTTCAAGCAGTAGTGAAGCTAAACACAATTCCCAAACCCAGACCTACACACAAATACACATAGAAGGCACTAGAAAAGCTCCATGGGTTCCTGACTCACTGGCTGAACCAGCTTGATGCCTGCTAGCAAACACTCAGTACTCACACACCTCTCCTACACACCTGTCCCACAGGCACACTGCATGAACAGTTTCCCACAAATACCATCATAGACCCTTCAGTAATCTGATATCCCTGCCCAGACCAGGGACCTCCCACTCCCTGGCTGGTCCATCTGTGAGTTTGCAGTGACTACAGACCCAGACACCTGACACAAACCTGGTTTGGGAAAGGTACAGACATTGTCCCCAGCGGTGGTGCTTACTGACTTGATGTTGCTCACATTTTATAAAAAAACAGTACTTCACAGAAAGATATTAGTGAACCTTTAGGCTGATTGTTAGCTTCTAATTTTCCTTTTTTTAAATACTCTAAAAATGACATTAGCTGGTTTATGTGGAATGGGAAAGTCTGTGAAGACTCTTAAAGCAAGAAAGCAAGAGAAGATCACAGACAACACATTCATCTTAAGAAAAAAAGATCTCTATCTTAAGTTTATGCTCTGCATATGAGAGAGAGAGAAAAAGAAGGGTGGGGAGTGAGAATGCAAGAGTGAAATAGCATTAAACTTCCAAATTACCATTAATTTCATAAAATTTGCATAAATACAAGATTCTGATTTATAATTGTATTTTTTGGATATATCCTGAATGTAACTGACAGAATAAAGATACTCTGAGTAAAGATGCTTTGATTATGGTAAAAGCAACAGTGTAAGCACAGTCACTACTGGACAGCAAAAAACAACAGAGAGACTCTTAAAGTTGCCCCAATATTAAGAACAAGTTACTGTCTCTTGATAGAAGTTTGTACCTTCTCAGTCACAAAGCTAATCACCATCTAATTGCTAATCCATAAAATCACACATCATTAGTTCCAGTATTCAGGGAACTGCTTAGATGTAAAAAGTTACTTCTAGCAAGAAATGAAGATTCATTAGTGTAAAATAATGTTCATATTCTTTATTTTGTTACTTTTTTTTTTTTTTTATTAAACCCTGACTAATTTCCGGTTTCTCAACAGGCACATATAAAAAAGTTCATTTATAAGATTACATGAATCATAGAATCCTACCTGGTTTGCAATAGAAACCTGTTTATAAAGCCATATTCTGTTAAACTAACACTTTTGAAATACATTTTGTTTGGAGAGGGCAATTTTTGGCCTGTCTGTGTGAAATGCATACAGGAAATTTTAAAAGGTGTGTAACTGTGTCATCTTTAACAATTTTTCTTATTATTAATCCTGTTCTTAGTGGTAATGGTAGATTCATTACATACAAGAGCTCACTCACTGTCATTTTTGAGTGTATATTTTTTCAGTGCATTATGCTTTCCAAAGACTTAGCGGTTTGCATATCAATGCTTTCCCTTGCAGACCCCTAAGGGACTCATTTCTCCATAGTAACACTAGACCCTATAGTATAATGCCTGATTTATTTTTCTATCAACTGTTGTTCTATACCTACACCATCTTTTCTATTCCTTGCTGTCTAGAGGATACAGTACTGACCCTGACTGCTGAATGTTCAGCGACTCATGCCTGCAAGCACTAAGGTTTTATAAGACTTATCCCTGCGCCTTTACTTGTCATATCAGCAGCTTCATCTGCAGAAATACATTCTGACTGAGTAAGCCTGAGGTAGACAATGCTTAATTCTCCATTACGAAATCTTCAAGGAAGAAGAGAGAGAGATTCAGCTGCAGGGCATCCATCCTGTCAGCAACCTATTATCCTAACACACCATTTACTCTGTTACTGGTTTTAAGCTCACCTTATTCAGTCTGATTATCATGTTACAGCCTTGTCCTGGATCATCATACACAGTATATTTTTGTTCAGCTGCTATTCTGAGACTGCAGGTATTTGTCTTTCTTGTACCTGCTTATTGTACCTTCATTACGTATGAACAAATGGACTTCAGAAGATTTACAATACTTAAATAATATGTTACAAGAAAATGTGAGCTAGTTTTATGCTGAGAAGAAAAAGAAAATGAAATAAAATAAACCAAAGGAGAAAAAGCTGTTAATAAAAAAAAATTATATAGTTTCTAGATTTTTTTACTCTTTCATAAGTGACAGAATTGATCCATGCTTTGCATTGATATGCAGCGTAGTCACGTACAACAGATATCTGTGTGTTGGATCATAAAGATCACACATCATTTGCCATTTTCCTCCCCACGCTTTTTATCCCCCAAGGCTTCTAACACCTTAGTACACCAAATAACCTTAGCACACCAAATAAAGTGATCATAGGCCAAGCATTAATATCCAGCATACAGAAATAAGGTGAGATTAAGGACATTAATGACCTATAATTTATTAAACATGCCTCCAATTTTATGCAATTTTTGTCTACAGGTTTCGTGGAATATTTTTCAAAGAAATATATTTTCCAAAACTTCATAAGGATTCTGACTGCATTTAGTCAAAGATGAGGGTGTTGACAAAGTTTTCCAAAACATAACTGAGGGTTCAAAGGAAGAAAAGGCAGAAGAAGTACATTAAATAAAAAGTCAACAAAATGTTGAAATATTACAGTGATTTGAAAATTTTAGATTTAAAATTCTAAGGCTGGTGCTTCTGTTCAATAACATTATTCAGTGTTCAAGCTTATTCTTAAATTCATAGATGTTATGAAATTGTCTTGAGTCTGTTGTCTTCTTTTTCTCACCTGCAAAACAATGTATAAAAGTATGCTAATGCTCTGACAGAGAACATATTTTCAAACCACATTTTCCTTTAAAAATTATAAGATATTGAAGACAATTCAAATGAGCTAACAGTATGAAAATAATGGTTCCAGAAAATAAACTTTATGTCATTCTGGCTCCATCTATTAATCACATATTGAGGACAAACTCCTCACTTGATTAAGATATGTAGGTCTGGTCTTTTGCTTCTTCAAAGTTATAAAAGAAAGTATAAAGAAAAATTATTGCATTCTGAATTGACTTTTTAGTTTATCATGTGACTAGTACCACTTTACAGTCTTAGAAAAAATATCAATACAAAGCTTTACACTGTTACCCAGACCTCGTCTGTCAATATTTTTATGCCATCAAGGGTTAATGACCATGTTTCACGGTGTGTGAGGAATGCACGGAAAATATCCTCATAAAAAGTTTGCATGATTAGGTCTTTAAAACCAGCAGACCTATAAATAAGCACTGCAAATAGGTTTTATTGAGACAGTGTCATTCTGTAGAAGAGGTATAATCCTGTATGCCCAAGCATGCCCTGTTCCTTACCATGAATATGAGTTTCCTAGAAGTTAACTTCTGTGAAGCCAGCAGAAACAACAACCTTGACATGTCCTTTTTTATTTTTTTCTCTCTGTTTTTAAACTCTACTGATCAATAATATCAAATGATGATTAGTGTCTAGTGACTAACAAATCCTACCATGTGATTCTACATATTTCAAGATGATGTAGTGGGAATTATTTAAGTAGCCTAAAGTAAAGAACTAAGAAAACAAATGATTCCTGTAATTAAAAACACAGTAACTGTTATGTTAAGAGGTAGAGTAGATGCATGTTTATTTAAAAATAAATAAATAAATAAATACAGAAATCTACGACCATTGAAGATGAATTATTAAGTCAATGTCCTTATTACAAAGCCCACTAAGATGATCCAGTAGAAGAAGCTGTCTCCAGAATACCATTCAAATGAAACATCACTATTGCGTAAATATAGCACTTACTATGGGGTGTCTGGGGGCAGGTTGTGATTTTGAAACTGAATATTTGGGATTGAATACGATTTTTCATGGGTTTTCTAGGAGAAGGTTTAGGGGAGGGGAAAGACCAGGACAGATCAGGGAGGGGCAGGGTTTGGAAATATGGAGGGAGAGGAATAAAAGCAGACAGTCATTTGTGAGCTGGCAGCTAATCAGGACACTCAGCTGGCTGAGCCCTGTATGGCTTGTCCTTCTTCTTCTTAAACTTTATTTCTAACTTTATTTTAAATGTATGTGTGAATACATTTGTTATTCTGTATGTGCATGTGTGGGGAGGGATGCAGGTAAGGTGAGCCACTACTGAATATGAAGATATATATAGTGATAAGAAGTTTGAGAGCTGAATATTGGGCTTGATGCAGAGACTCTGGAAGCTAAATGCCAGAGACACACCTGAAGAGTTTTTGCTGTTTTGTTTTAATTTGATTTCTTTAAAAGCATGTTCAGGAATTCTTTCTGGCTCTGATGGTGTCTGACATTGAATGACATAATTCCATGTTAGTAAATTTTCTGTTTCTAAAAAAACCTACTTACTATTGCATGGTGCCTGGCCTACACAAACTTCAGAAACTTGTTCAGATTTCTTTGGCATAGGACTAGTTGACTTGTGTCAAAATCCTCTCAGGGACCATTCTAACAACTCCATAATGTAGACAATTAAGCTCTAATGCCTGAGAATGTTCCTAGCATCATTTAATTTCTGAAATATGCGTAGTTGCATTGACTTCATGGTGTGTTGTGCTATTTACAACTGTTCCACCTTATGGATTCTTCTTTTTATTATTTTTGTAGGTTATGTTACTTTTAAAATTTCAATTATCAATTTTTCTTTTCTATTTTTTTTTTGAGTCAGACAATTTAACTGTTATGTATTCAAAATATAAACTTTTTACTTCTTGAAAATCTAAAAGCCAAAATACAATAATAAGTTAAAACATTTCAACATTTTAAAAGGAACTATATAGTATGCAGCATTTTTCTGAGACCCTGATTTGTCAGAATATAAATCAGAGAAATTGTCATGAGATAGACTTCTGAAGGTATTCATACCAATTTAATACAGAGATGTGAAAAAATGCATTTTAAAAATACTTTTCCTTCTGTATGTGATTGAGACTGCTTCAATAATACCTATTAGAAGAGATCCAAGTGCCTTTAGTAACATTCAGAGGATGACACAGCAAACCTTAAAGATTAACCCTCCTTAAAATAATGGCCTTTAAAAAACACTTCAGCTGAATCATAATACTGTTATTCTAATATATTTTGTCAGTGAACTGTGGGCCTGAATGGGAGTTTCACTAATGTTTCATAGTTGGTACTATGTTCAGTAAATGTTCAGAACAAAAGGCTGTTTTTTAAGATTGGACGAGAACCTACTCCTTGTCAAAAAAACACAAAGGATTAACCCACCTTTCCCCAGAGAGTAATAGCTAAATTTCTATCTCACGTATTAGAACCCCTTTCAAAAAGATTTAGGGTATCTCAGATGAAAGAACTTCATCCCTTCTTTTAAAGATGATGTCTTACACGGGCAAAACAGCTAATGTGTAAAGTCAAACTGAGACGAAGTAAAAGGAAACTCATGATCATTCAGGTGAAGCGTAAGGTTCAAGAAGTTTCTGGACTACTAACTGAACAGCAGGGTATAGATTGCACCATCGAAATTATCATCCTATACTGTTTTTGTTCCACACATTATCCCCACAGCATTTTTCCTGCCTACTGTCAGAGGATGATAAACAGTGGATTAGCTGATAGGACTCAGTGTATAGTTTTCCTCTTAAAATAACTTTTAAGTTTTTTATGTGAGAGAGGAGAAAGTTATAGTTCTTATCACTGTTCCCTGGGTATCTTCAGTTTATATCCAATAGCAGTGGAACTGTAAAATGTGCATCTGTTTCTTGAGACTAAAGTAGTTCAAACTGGGCACCTAGAGACATCTGTACTTTAAAACATTTACTATTGATTTTAGATACCTTCTGGAATTAGTTAGCAATTCAGAAGAGAGGAATTGAATCATTACATGAAACCAGAAAACTTGTGGTTTTCTGATCCATAGTTTTAGCTAAAGTTTGAATTTTTTTACCCTTGTGTGTGTTTCAGTTCAAACTTTTACAAAAGTCTGGGCAAAACTTTGGTTCCCTGAGAGACACAATAAGGTGCAGATTGTCCTACTGACAGAGTGGCCAAATGACATCTAAAATATTGGATTCAAACTTGAATGTAGCACAGAAGTACCTAACTGTACTAGTTCGGATGAACTGAATATACTTTGCTCTAGATAAAGACTGCTCCTGGTGCACCAGTGACAGAGAGCTGCACCAGTGGTTCAAGGATGCTGAATATGTGGGTGGGAGGGAGTACAATTCCACCTTGGCAGAACCAGATCTACTCCCTTCCCCCTCTCCCTCCCAGCGAGAGTTTTTTCAAGCCAGTAATAAGTTTTTAATAACTCTTTTTCAGTTCCTCACATACCTGTTACTCAGTGACTGCATATACTTGCTAGACCTCTTATCAAACATAATATTCACAGGGCTAAACTAAAATAAACTATGAATCTAATCTCTGAAAAAATCCCAATTCTTGCAAGCCTAAAACTTCCTTGACCAAGACAAGCCCAGAAAGGTCCAACGCATTACACTGTTAGGTCATCCCAAAGCTTTTCCACCTTGTCTAATGTCAAAATCAGATTATTATACAGTGTGAAGCAGGAAGAACTTTAGAAGACGTAGTAATTCAAAAACATGCCTTAAAGCAACAGTGTCATTATTTTCCCTTTGATTAAGGAGAGAAAGCAGAAAGTTACTCAGTTATTTTCCTTGATTCCAATACAAAGTTAATTCTTAGAGTTGAGAAAAATTGTTGTCAATGTTTAAATTGCCATTATTTCTAGAAAAGTGATTGAACTGTGAAAAAAAAAAAAAAAAGACTATAAAGACTATCATCAGACAGGAGAAAGGGTACCATAATTGAATGGGCTGCCCAGGGATCGGGCACCCACAACATATATTAGGGAAAAGGTCTTTTAATTGGAAAAAGAATTGCAATGATGATGAGAAAGTTACATTACCGTATGAGGAAATGATAGCATAACTTAAGAGTTAGATGATATTTTTTTCCTTTACCATTTTGAACACACAGCAAGATTCACTGATGATAGCAAGGTTAAACTAACTGGCTTATCAGCTGCCAATCAAGTGGCTTATCAGCTCATTTAGCCAAGTCATATTCACAGTTCTATAGATGCTTATTCTCCAAAAAAGCCTCAAAAATCTTAGGGCATTGAGATAAACTTATCTTCAAAGCAAAAATATTTATAACACAATCTTGTCATTTTGTGTCAGATTGGCTACTATAGTGAAAAAGTACAAGAAGAATCTATTCTTCAAGTGGGTCTGGAAAAGACAGAAGATATTTGTCTGTTTTCAGCTTCATATACTTTTTTCTGCCTTCTCCATAGTCTATTTAATGTCAAATAAAGGAATGAAAAATTTCCTGCATATTGGAAAATATTTTGATTAGGCCAAAAAGGTTGCAGATGGAGGGAGGATCTTATGCTAATATTGGACCTAGAAAGTGATTCAAATTCACTGATGAGTAACAGAAGTAATGTTTGACTAAGAATAAGCAAAATTCACTGGACATAGGAAAATTGCGGAGGTAACTCTAAGGTTAAAGTAGTAGCAGTATATACATACCATCCAGACAGAATATTACATGTCTCTGTTACTGACACTGCTAGTGTAAAGCCACTTTACACTATACTAAGGTGTTAAAAATTTTACAGAGCTTTTTGTATCATTCCTCCAAGTATAAAGGTATTTTATCCAGTGATACTATTGCTATTAGTAATGAAGGTTGGGTGTTTTTCTGGTTGTTGTCCCAGTGATGTTGCACACACTCTTAAAAGGTAAATAACACTTTGTTGGAAAGGGTAACCTGCAAGACTCACTTCTTCTTTGTCCCTTCTTTGTATATGGCCTAGAAACTGGTGCAATGTGTGAAAAATCCACATTCAGATTATGAGGCAATGTTTGGTCTTCACTGAACAGCAATATGCTGCATTTCAGTGGCAGATTTTTCTGTGAATTATTCATGTAGGTCATAGACTCACAGAACAATGTAGCTTGAAAGAGACCTCCAGAGGTAACCTCATCTTGGCTTCTGCTCAAATCAGGATACTTTGCATCTCTCCAATGATGGAGATTACACAGGCAACCTGCTCCAGTGCTTGACCACCTTCATGACAAATTTTGATTTCCTTGAGTTCAAATATCTCATATTTCATAATTCCTCGCCTGACCCCCTTCCTGCTCTACAGTTGTGAAAGCACCTGGCTTTGTCTTTTACTCTGCCATATAGACAGCGGTGTCTCCTTAGCTCAGTTGTCTAACACTGAATAGGCTCAGCTATCTTAGCTTCCCCTCATATGCCATGTTTTCCAGCTTCTTGAGCATCTGGATGGGCTTTGCTGGACTTTCTCCAGTATATCCAGTCTTTCTGGTATATGGGTGCCCACAATCCCATGAATCAGTTTTTTTCAGCTGCTGTCTTCACCCCAAAGTTATAGAATCATAGAATGGCTTAGGTTGGAAGGGACCTGAAGGATCAGCTACCTCCCATCCCACTGCCATGGGCAGGGACACCTTCCACTAGATCAAGTGGCTCAAAGCTCTGTCCATCCAGCCTGGCCTTGGACACTTTCAGGGATGGGCCATCCACAGCTTCTCTGGGAAACCTGTTCCAGTGTCTCACCACCCCCACAATGAAGAATTTCGCCCTAATATCTAATCTAAACCTACCCTCTTTCAGTTTAGAGCCATTCTCTCCTGTCCTGTTCTTGTAAATAATCTCTTCAGGTACTGGAAGGTGTCATGACTGACTGGTAGGGGTGTGATGTTCATTGTAAATGATTATCAGGCTGAAAATAGTCACCGGACCATGTGTCAGGGAATTCTTATATTTTATTTTACCAACTTCTTAACTCTGGCAACGAGCCCACTTCTTAGACTCAAAAAGTGTCGGCTAACAAGCCCTTAAATTTTTATAATATCATTTTTTACAATACAACTCACACAAGAGTGGCAGCTAGCAAGTCCTTAATTTTGTACAGTGCACTTCAATTAGTTTTCAACTCCCAAACCAAATTTCTCAAAAGATTCTGTCTCCCAAATCACAACACACAACCAAAACTACTGGCACACAAGCCACACAGCACGCCACCACGCAAAGATGCTGACTTACAATCAACAACATCACTACTCAAAGGTTCTGGCTTGCAAACCACAAATGTTTCTGCAAGCTTCCCACTCCCACAGCAAAGTTCAATACACAGTATGGGGTAGGGTATAATAGTCTTTCTCAGTCAGTTTTTCTCAGGCAAAACAAGGACAGAATATAAAGAATATCACCAGTTCTTAGACACCACTTTGGTCCTGATATGAGGATGGTCTGGAGCTAGGGTTGCAAGAAAAAGAAAGCAAAAGAGAAATTGAGGAGAAAGAGAAGAGAAGAGAAAGAGAGCCAGAGAAAAGAGAGGGAAGGGGTCGGATCCACTCCCTTTTATAGTTCACCTGGTGAATGCCTCCTATGTAAACTAGACTTTTTGTGCTGTTTTGTTCACAAATGCACAGGCAGGACGTGACTGAGCATGAGTCTCAAGGTGAAGCAGGAAGCTGGATCAGAGCAGTGCTGTCCCACCTTTGCAGGACCCTCTCCTCTGATCACATCTTTCCTGTCATAACAATTAGAATGTTTGAGACAAAACATACCCAATGTCTGGTACTCTACCAATTAGGTCACCCCAAAGCCTCCTCTACTCCAGGCTGAACAATCCCAATTCTCCCAGCCTTTCCTCACACGAGAAGTCCTTCATACTTCTAATCATTTTGGTGTCCTTCTATACTCGCTCCAACACGTCCATGTCCTTGTTGTGCTGGGGACCCCAGGTCTGGATTCTGTTATTTGCCCACCAAATGACAAGGACTTTTTCTGGAACAGACTTTGCATTTACCTTTACTGAATTTCATGAAGATTTTTCCTGCACATTTTTCCAACCTGTTGAGGTCCCTTCGTACAGCAGCCCTCCTATTCAGTATGCCAATCCCTCCTTCCAATTTTGTGTCTTCCATAAGTTCATGGAGCGTGTGGTCTATCCACTCTATTGAATCATTCAGATCATTAATAAACATATAAAATGCATTGGCCTCAGCATGGGTCCTTGAGGGACATCATTACTAACTGGCTGCCAGCTGGACTTTATGCTACCGATCACTACTATTTCAGCCTGTCAGTCCAGCTTTCTACTCATCTTATTATGTACTTATCGAGTCCATATCTTGTCAATTTGGCTTTAAGGTGTATGTGTGGCTCTAAGTGGGCCAAGAGCACTTTGTGTACAACCTTTCCCGTAATGATAAGCACCTCAATTTTTGGTTTACAGTTAGATAAAACTAAACTGCCAGAGGAATCATGGCAGTTATTGTTCTTTAAAAACAGCTACATGTAATGATAAGTAATGATCAGTGAAGGCAACTGGAAATGGTTTTCAGAACTGATTGAAAGATCAGAGAAAGATAGATTTGGCACACAGCTAAGGTCTCTTCCTGTCACACATGCAGCCTAAAAAACTATGGCAGAAGGATTCCTCTCATTTTTATACAAATACAAGATGTTGCTATCAGAAGGTGCTGTGATGGTGCACAAGTCTCAAGTATTCATCATTCCCTGTCCAAAAATATTCTTTTATATGTCTAAGCTTTTCAGGAGAGATGAATCATATTGGACAACAATAATTTAAGAACTTTCAGAATTCAACAGTTCCTGGAGAGGTGACTTGTGTAAGAAAAAGAAGTATTTACAGCACACTGAGGTGTAAGGAGTTCAAAGCTTGTCTTTTATTTCATCAAGAGATTCAACAGTTTTCTTGTGAATGCGTGTTTAAACAGGAATTCAATGAAGACTTATCATATGCCCATTTCCTTTTCCCCTTATTTTCAATAAAATTACTTGATAATTCTTACTGCCCTTTCTCAGCAAACATCTAATTTTTCTCCTTGCCTGATCAGAAAATTATTGCTGCTTATCCACCTAGTGATGCCAGCAGAGTCTTCTAACCATTGCAGAAAGGAACAAAGAAATTACAAAGATTCATTGATAACAGTTACATGGGTTTTCTTTTCAATTATATTTCTTAGAAGTATGCTATAGGGAAGGATGGAGTATGAATTCTTATGAATATTTAGTGTAGTTCAGGGAAAATAAATTATGTCAGGTCTGAGGTGCTGCCAACTAAAAAATGTAAAATAGTTTCATGCAAGTTAAGGGAAATTCTAGGCCTTAGGTATAATTTCATAGATAGCATCTGGAGAATCCTCTTTTCCTGTTCTGTTCCAAAAGAATCAGTTATTTGGGACAAAGTCAGAAGGGGATTAATGCTGCTGCTTGTCTGAGAAAGACACCCTAGGGAAGAGGGAACTCTTGAGTATTTGGTGTTTCCTGCTTATTCCCTTGTTGCTGTGCAAGTTATAACCTAGTGCTTCATAAAACCCTTATAAAGATTGGAGCTTTTTTTCGTATTTGCCAAGTATGACTAATAAAGCAAGGCATTTCCATGTACTTAGCCCACAGGGGTTTGAGGATTAATCCCTTATAAAGATATCTGGTCCTCAAGTGTAAAGAAAATTATTCTAGCAGGAACAAGCAATTTCCCCTCAAGGTGAAACAAAGAATACATCTAGAAAGAGATTTAAGAGTAAAGAAAACAATTCTGTATTGAGTCTGGTCCTGCCAAAATAGGATGATATTTAAAGGGTCTCTTGAAAGCTTGTTTGTCCAAGAATAAGATTTGGCATGATTATAAATATCCTGTAGTCCTATATGTAGTTCTGTTTGTTGAAAACACATTGATAGTAATCATATGAAATTAGCAGGAGGATGGTTAAAGGGGTTAATTATACATAAAACTGTAATTTTTAAATTATTTGTTATCAACCATTTGAGTATCAAAGTAAGAGGTTCTTGTAAGTAACAAAATCTTCTGGATGTATTAGCAGTTAATAAGGGTATGTAAAACATGTCATTCAGATCTATCTCCAAAAGTGATGTTACAGTTGCATTCCAATTAATGCATTACAAAGTACGCCCAAATGCAGCAACTGGGATCCTCAAAATAGATGTTAAACTGTTCTCTATAGCATAAGAATGACTTTTGAGCATCAGGGAAAGAGACAAAAAAAATCTTACAAAGTCAATTGTCCAAGATTAGAATTTTTATGTATTTCCAGGTCTGAAATAACAATATAACAGCATAAGTGTTTGGAAAAAATTATATTATTTGGGATTATGGATGCTTGTAACTGGCAAACGAGCACCTATCTTTGCCTAAAGATATTTGTAGTGCCAAAAAAAGGCTTTTAGACATTTAATAACCGTAAAAAGATCGATTTGTCAGGTTTGATGTAAGCTTGACTAATTCAACTAAATTCTGTGATGCGGTTTCAGCCTTGTTTTTTGAACAATACTTCAGTGGTTAGGATACTCACCCCAAAAGCAAACAAATTCATGGGACTTCCATTATCCTAATTTGATTTGATTTCAGCATCCTACAAATGTTTACTAAATACTCGCTTCCTGACTCTTATAAAATAATACATATTACTCTTATAAAATAATACATATTACACCCCTGATCTGAACTGTGGGCCACTGTGTGGCCAGTGCAAACTCTGAAAAATGCTATTAAATGCCCGAATGAGCCTCAATAGAGCTGCAATAAGACATACAGGCTTCTATTAAGGAGAATGGAAGCATCAGGACATTCCTTGATGTTTTTAATCAATGACTTTGTATTATCAAGAAACAAAACCCCTGAACTTACCATTAACAGACACAGTGACCTAAATCCAAGGCTATAGAGTCAGTCACCCATGTCATGGCCTTCTGTGCTGGATCTGTGGATTCTGCACATCTTCTGTCCAACACAGTTTGAACTAGATGAGAGGGAAAAATCAATAAATATATTTTCAGAGGATCATATAGGTGCCTTGTAAGCCAGGAAGCCTTGTTTTGAACTTACATGAGGCGTAGTTCATCAGGGTAATTAGGCGACTGTTTAGTTTAATCATGAGTACTGTTATGTTATTGTCATGCATGAAAGCATTTACTTGTTTAGAAATAGGTACACAGTACTCTTACTGAGTCAAGTCTTCATCTGACTAACTCATTTGTATGCATTTCAATTAAATAAGTTCTTATTTTCTGGCTTTCTTTCAATAGATGACTTTAAAATATCTTCATTACTTTCTAATTACCAAAACTGTTGTCAGATTTTTTGCCTCTTACTGACATGTTGATTTAAAGTAATTCAGCTATTTAAAACCTTCATTAATTTCATCCTTTTCCCATGTATTAATTGGACTAATCATTGCACTATTTTCTAGTCAATATCTGTTGTAGCCCGTCTGATTTTCTCTAACCCTCTGACTATATTAATTCACCTACCAGTTTAGTTGCTTTTCTCTTTCTGAGGTATCAGTTTATTTCTGTATAGGTATTCTTGTCTTGAAGTATCACTTCTTTTTAACTCTTAAGTCCTCAGATACTATGTTTTCAAATCCTACTATCTGGTAAATTTTCCCATTTTTAATGTGTCTATCTACCAGAGGATTGATTAGAAGATGAGTTGGCTGGAGTTGACTGGAACTGGCTGTGTCACAGCAACAACCCCCACTACCAGCACCTGGGTACCTTCACTCAGTGCAACTGCTTTCTGTTTTCAAAAGCTTACTCAGTTGTCTGTTTAGCTGCACAGTGGAAGAAATGGGACTAAGGTCAGCACTAAGGTCAGACCTCATTCGTGGTGATATGTCTTGCCATGGGTTTATATAATACTCACAACAATAGCTAACAACACTGGGAAATAATGTTTAAAAATAACTGTTTGGCTAGCAGTTTTAGATGAGTTGAATTTGTACTGTGAAACACAAGCAAGTGAAATAATGAAATACAGTAAGAATAAAATGCTCTAGGGCACATACTTAGAGGTGCCAGCAGAAAAAAAAACATTTGACAGAAAAGTTCTGTTTTTCTCAGCCTTCAATAACATTTTTTCTCTTCCTCTTTTTTCTCTTTACTCAGTGTCAAAGATAACGCTCCTGCCAAATCTAACCACTGCCTATTTGGATTGTAATTTCTGACAGCAGACAACCCATTTCAAAATCATCTACATATCTGACAATTTCTGTATCCGGGAAAGGTAGTACATGAAAATATGACAGGACTTCAGGACTCTAAGTCTTTTGAGTAAATCTCTGAAAATATATATTAAAATATGCATACAACAAACTATATGAATCTTTATTTACTATAAATTAAAAGCTTTAATGTGAATTGAATTTGTATTGATATCTTTTCAGACTTCCACAGAAATAATGGAATTGATAGAAATGCATAAAGGGAATAGTATAATTAAGTCAGCACTTAGTGTTTTACCCCAGAATGATCTATGTTGCTGATCTGGTCTTATATATTACTGAAGCTGGAGGTCTAACCATGGCTTTAATTTTTCTGGTTTCCAGGCCACACATACAGGTGCTTACAGGCTGTTAAAATGATCATGAGAAAAGTCTTTGCTGAAAGACTGGTTAAGTGAGGAATGAGCATGGAACTCATCAACTGGTTTAATTTTGGGGGGTCCAGGGAAGCAGTGTTTATTGTTTTTACATTGTTAGCAAGCACGTAACTTCCTTATTTCTAACTTTACTGAAAAATCCTGTGATTCTGAACTACAGAGGGCAACTTAGGTAAAAGAAAAAGGTGGGTGTATGTGTGGAAACAAATCCTAAAGGAGAATGAACTATTTAAGGATTTTGAATCCAGATTCTGTTTTATTTAAATTCATTATTACCTTATTTCCTAAGTTATCTCCTGAATTTTCATGGCTAAATTATAAATCATGGTATTACTCGGTTGAAATGAAGATGATAAAATGAGCTCATAGTAATCTCTATAAAAGCTTACCATATAAGCAAATCTTTCCCATTTTTTTATATTAAATTTGAATGCAATGCATTTTCTTCTTTGCTAGAGAGAAATTTGCTTCCTTCTTTAAAGTATGACAATTTTTTTGAATATTGTGAATTAACATGAGTCTACTGGATAGCATGTGGACCATGAGAAGCCCATTAGGATGTTGCTAAATGGTGTGAACAACATTATAAGATTTATGTCTGGGGCAGTACTCAAAGCAGACATAAAATATGTTTTGTGTCTCAGGACTAGTTCTGCAACAAATTAAGTTCCCTTTTTTTTTTTTTTTAATAAGACAAAATGTTATTTAAAAGTCTTATCTTACACTGAAATAACATTGGAAAGTAACATTGTTTACTTGTCAGTGCATTTCCTGAGAGGGTGCAAAAATATCTATTTCCCTCTTGCCCCTTTAATTATCAAATTCCAGTGAAATTATTTGCTGTGTTCATATGTGTTTGTTTCTATTCCCAAGGGAAAATATATCTTTCAGAAATTATTAAGAAATAATATTGTTTTCAGAAGCCAACATTATGTCTGATTTTGAATCATATGTGTCATATTTTGATGCATCTTGTCAGGTTTAATCAATCAAGTTGATGCATGTGAGACTGATCCAATTTCACATGATCAGAATTTCTTCATTTGATGTACCATCATGTGACATTGAAGGTCAAATTCCAAACAATAACAAGCAGACATAAACTTTGTACTGTATTAAAACATTTTAGGAGAACAGAACTAACTTTCTAAACCCTGGTAAGGTATTTGTGCTTAGATTTGGAATACTTGCCTTTTAACTATGGTATTTTGTGGTCAAATCAGATTTTCTGGTACTATGAATTTAACCAATAGTGTAACTCAACACAGAGATGGAACCTGAAGACTCTAAGACAATTTGTTTTGGGTTGATAATTCATCTGTGAAGACTGATGGAGCAACCATGGAGAATGAGAAGGTGTTCACCCTTTTGTTTGTGAAGGTTAGGTAGATAAAGTGCTAAAGAATATATGACAAATTCTTATTACTCCAAAAGTATTTTCCATCATCACATATATGTTTTTATGAAAAAGGGGTGGAATAAGAGACAGAAAACTGATTTCTTCTGATTTCTACAAACAAACCCCAGCCAAACAAAAAAGCTCCAACTACTCATGGAGAACAGATAAGGGCGGGTTTTTATTTATGAGTCTACCTAGTTCACATTTGATTAGTAGACAATCAAACAAGCAAACAAGAAAGGAAACAAAAAGAAAAAAACACAAAACACTTAAGTACCCTTCTTGACTGGGTTATAGCAGATTTTGCTTCATATGTATGTGAATTCACTTGAATTCCTGTGAATGATTTCCTGTGAATGAGTTTACAATCAGTATCCTCCACCTCTAACAAAATCTGCTTCACTTCCAAGTGTGACAAGTCCTGAGCTAGAACTTTTGTTGTGAAAAGTTTCTGGAATATTCAGGGTCTCAAAGTCTTGCTGAATATACTTTACTGATACATTTTCATTCTTTATCAGAGGAATTTAGAAGTTTTGCTCGAACATACCCAGCGCTTCTGAGAAACCTGGACACTTTCACTTAAATTATCCCTCACTGACCTACCTTGTCTTTTATATATTTAGATTGTGACCGAAGGATAGTAATTAGGAAATAAGAAATTTTTCAATCAAAAGTGAGTCCAGGTCTAAAATAATTGTCTGTTGCCCTAGGATGCTGCAGCAGGTAATAACTGCAGTCTGTGAAGGATCCACACCAGACGAGATGGATATTTCTGAAGAAACTGCACCCATTGGGGAGCACATGCCAGAACACAGGGAAAGTGTGTAAGGAAGAAACAGCAGAGAAATTGCTGACCATAACATGACAAGTTTAACCTTCACCATTTACAGAGGATGGAGGGTAGAGGAGTCCAGAGAGAAGGAGTGAAGCTGACCCTGGAAGGGAAGGGGGAAGAAAGCTCTTCAGTCTCTGTTTCTCACTACCCAAATTAAAAATTAAATTTTGGTTTTATTGGAAATAAATAAAGTTATTTCTTACAAGTTAAGTCAATGTTGCCTGTGAGGGTAACTGGTAAATGATCTCCCCATTTTTATCTTGAACCATGAGCTTTCTGATCCCATTTGCTCCCCCATCCCTCTGAAGAGGGAAAGTGAGTGAGCAGCCAGTTGGGTGTTTGGCTGTTTGCTAAGGTTAACTCGCAGATATGCAAACCTTTTTTTCTTTACATATGACATTGGAAGAAGTAGGGGGTAAATGGTAATTCTTTTCTTTTTTCAGTGGCAGAGGTTTTTTGAATAAGAAAAGAAAAAGAAAGGAAGTGAAAGGATCATGGTAGTTGCATATTTGCAAGGATAAGCATTAATCTGAGAAAGAAAATGCTCAAATTTAATCTCTTCTATGAAAACATTCTAAGTTATAATGGAGATGTATCTCTGGAAAGGATTAAAAAAATCTTCTGAAGAGAAGCACCTTTTAACTTTTAAATTAAAATCATTAGTTTAACAACTTTCAATTTGCCAATGCTTCTGTTTATTGGCCCAGGGTTCATGGCATGAGGATTTGGTTATTATATTATATATTTTATATTACGCTGTCTTTATTATATTGCATTATACAATATCATGTTATTTTCCATTATATTACTTTACAGACTATCATACACCTATGTGGTACTTACATAAACAGTCAATACCAGAGATAGCAACATTACAGGGAGATTTTAAAGGAAATTATGGCAAAAAAGAGAGCCTACCAATTTCGGAAAAAAAGGCCAGCTACTCAAGAAGAGTTCAGGAATATAGTTAGATTCTGCTGAAAGAAAATCAGAGAGACGAAGACAAAACTTGAACTCAATTTTGTCACTTCTCTTAGGGTTAACAAAAGCTCCTTCAACAGATACATTAATAGCAAAAGGAGGGACGAGGAAAAACCTCCATTATTTGCTGGACATGGGTGGGAACATAGTTATTGAAGATGAGGACAAGGTTGACGTATTTAACACCTTCTTTACCTCAGCCTTCATCAGTAAGACAGGTTGTCCTGAGGACAGCTGGCTTCTGGAGCTTGTAGACAGGGATAAGAAGCTGAATAACCCCCCTGTAATGAAGGAGGAAACAGTTAG
>VYXB01003402.1:255472-316930 GCA_013397135.1 Pachyramphus minor | reverse complement strand
CTGAACATGAGCCAGCAGTGTGCCCAGGTGGCCAAGAAGGCCAATGGCATCCTGGCCTGGATCAAGAACAGTGTGGCCAGCAGGAGCAGGGAAGTGATTCTTCCCTTGTACTCAGCACTGGTGAGGCCACACCTGGAGTGCTGTGTCCAGTTCTGGGCCCCTCAGCTCAGGAAGGACATTGAGGTGCTGGAGCAGGTGCAGAGAAGAGCAACCAGTCTGGTGAAGGGACTTGAACACAAGTCCCACAAGGACAGGCTGAGGGAGTTGGGGTTGTTTAGCCTGGAGAAGAGAAGGCTCAGGGGAGACCTCATCACTCTCTACAACTCCTTGAAAGGAAGTTGTAGCCAGGTGGGGGTTGGTCTCTTCTCCCAGGCAACCAAAAGTAAGACAAAAGGCCCCAGTCTCAAGCTCTGCCAGGGGAGGTTTAAGTTAGATATCAGGAGGAAGTTCTTTACAGAGAGAGTAATCAGGCACTGGAATGGGCTGCCCAGGGAGGTAGTGTATTCTCTGCCCCTGGAGGTGTTCAAGAAAAGACTGGATGTGGCACTTAGTGCCATGGGCTAGCAACTGTAGTGGTAGTGGATCAAGGGTTGGACTTAATGATCACAGAGGTCCTTTCCAACCCATCTTATTCTATGATTCTAGATATTAAACAAATCTCACATCACATAAAACCAGTTTAATCAGTGGAGAATTCATTTGGATGCTGAACTTTAAAATCAGTAGGATAATAGAGATTCTCATATTTACAGAATATAGGAAAATGGTGCTGTGATTTGTACTTTGGGAATAATTAAATCTGGTTCTGTCAAAGGCTTGTTGAGAATAGCAGGTTTGATTTTTATCTCCTGCTAGCTGAGGCCACTTCTGCAACCTGATGACAATGTTTTTACCAATAGCATCTGAAACAAATTGAGGTCAGTGTACATTTTCTCACAACCTTGCTCTCAGATTTCTTCCATGAACTGGAGAAGGTTTCAATTTACTGAAACACTGAAATAGGTAAGATCCAATCAAAGTGAAAGTAGAATCAATAAATGCTAACCTCAGAGGGCTGAATAGTAGCAACATCAGTCAGGGGAAAAAGTTGCTTGCAGATCCCAAATACTATTGTTCTGTATGCAGCTATGTGTTTTCGTATTACTTGTTTACTGAGATGTATTTAACACGTTTAACAAACAATGAGATGGATTTTCTATCTAGGTTAGGAATGCACCTATATGTTTTTTCAATACAGAAAATATAGACAATCCATGAAAGTCAGACACCAAGTTCTGCTCATCTCTGTAATATATTTCCCATTGTTTTATCTTCTAACATTTAATAGTCGATGTAAATGAATCACAGATTTTTAAACCCTGTGATCAATGCATAAAATGGTCATAAAACATGTTATGCATTGAACTGGTTACACAAATTTGAAAAAAAATTAATTAAGGCATTCAGATATCTCTTCTATCATATTTTTTTTGGTAAATAAAATAACTGTGTACAAAGATTTGAAAAAAATTAAATAGTTTATTTTTATGTCAGCACTACCATATAGGAAATATGATATAAGAGGAAGAAGTGCCATCTGTAGTGATAGAATATTTGTGTGTTTATATATATTTTTAAGCTTGTTTTTAAAACATTTTATTTTTTTTGCTGAATATCAGTTAAACTTCATTATGCTCAGTACAGCTCTGTTGTGTCAGCATTCATACAAACTCTTTTCTCACTCATCAGAATTTTTTACAAATCAGCATTAACCGTGATTTGCCTGTTCAATCTCCATGAATTATAAAAATATTTTTTTTAATCAAAGGTAAAAAGCAGGTTCATACTCTCACTGTTCTTCATTTCAAAGAATAAAGAAAGTATAACTTGGTTTAATTATATTTACTATAAAAAAAAATCAGAGGAAAGTGATTGTTTTGAGCATATAACTGTTGTATAAGATTATTTTTTCAGTGTTTATAGATTTGTACAGATTTAAACACCCAACACAGTATCACACAGGTCATAAGTGACCAAGATATGTCTACAACCACAATTATTGATAAGCTCCATGTTTTTTTCTCCAAGATTTTCCTGTTCCATTTAAAGAGTTAATCTGTCAAAAATGCTGCCTGAAATGACTAAAATGATCCTACCTAAAAGGTCTTTCATTTTGCTGCTCAGAAAAATCATGAAACAAAGAGGTTTCTGTCAGGCATTATGTGACTATACAGTGATATCTTGAGTTTCTTTGGAGCCTGTTTCTGTGTGGATTAGAGGAAGTAAGGCCAAAAGTTCTTTTAAAATCTGACATTTGGCCATGCTGGATCAGACCAATGGTGTATCAGGTTCAACACACTAGTTTTTACAATTGATCCATCTTAGTTTTCAGAAGAATATGAAACCAGGGCAAGCATACATAGTGAAATTTCACTGTATTCTCTCATATCGGAAATGTATTTTTCAAAGGAGTCTGGTTAAGAAATTAAAAATCTGACACATGGAAATCTATGTTTTGATACAGCATAATAAAAATATGAGCATCTCTTCTGAGAGAAATGGCAAGAAGCATGTGCATAAGTAAACACAGCTTAAAACTTCCCATGGAATAAATAAATCTCTGCCTACCACACCTTAAGCACACACAAGAAAAAAACGGATGTTTGGTGAATGTCCATTAGATATCTATATCTCTTCAATTATACTGAAGTACTGATGCAAATAAATTAACAATTCTACATTTGCTATCTTTTTCTTCTTGATATCTAGGTAGACTATGAAAATAATGTTCAAACTAATTTACATATTTATATCTTATCATAAAAAAATCATGACATATTTCCTAACAAATTTGGCATATCTCATAGCTTGAGATATTTGAATTATTTTTTCACTTCTTTATTAATGTATATTTTAAAAAAACATATAAATAGTAGAATGGATGTTATTGTAAATGGTCACTCAGTCCTTCTTTACTAAAGAAGGATGAAACATTACTTATATAGTCACAGATAAATATCGATTCAGTTCTTCAAAAATGTATTCTATAATCACAGTTCACTGCTTTTATTATCAAAAATACTTAATATTTAACAAAAACCTTTTCTTTTGCCAACAGAATGAGGACACCTGTTTATTATCCTTTTCATGGTAGTCTTTTTTTTATCTGTTAAATAAAACAAAACCATTGTCTTTGAGCTCTCCTCCTTACCTATGTTTTTAAGTTTTCATGTTATTTTTCCTTGCTGTCTCTTGTTTTGACTGTACATTTCTTTCTAAGTGGGTCGAGATGAAACTGAAACTTATGACAGAAAAATCATATTCCTTCTTAAATGACATTTTCCTCTTTCATAAAGAGAATCATTTCCTCCTCACCAGCAGTGGTTAATTTATGGACCACTTAGGGCCTCCATCTTTTGAGCAGTAATGTTCCTTAACTGCTTATTCTGTATTTTGTGTTACTAATTTTACATTATCGAACTGTAATGCTGAACTACTGTTAAGTGCTGTTCTTTTTGTTGATTTCAAAGCATCTTTATCTTTCAGACTTTAAAATCCAATCACCTAATGTGTTTGCAAACCCTCTAATTTGATTTAGTCAGATTTGTTGGTGTTGTCAACAAATTTTAGAATATTCTCTGTATTCTACCCATTAACTCAATAAAAGCATTGAACAAAACTGGGTTCAGACCAGAAAACTTACATATTAACCAATCAAAAATTTGGCATCAATTCATTAGGGAGATTTTCAATCAGGTTTGTATCTATCTCTGAGAATTTAATTCATTATAATTCTCTGCTTCAATTTGAAGAATGTTATCTTAAATAGTTCCAAAACTTTTTCGAAAAAAATACATAATTATTTCCACTATTTTAATGTTATCTGCTAGACTAGTTATTCTATCAAAGAATATTTGATAATTATATCCTAATTTGTTAATGAGATCTAAACTCTGTATAATTGCATACTGAAAATCAATTATTAATATAAAAGACACTTTAGGTATAGACGTATTCACAGGAATAACTCTTGGTTCATACAATCTGCCTTTGTCTTGTCAAGGGCAGTTAAATATTGATAACTTCCAGCAGCATGCAGGCATAATTTTGCAAGGAGAGACCAGGCAGCTTAGTGAACCACTTTTATATGAAAAACTTCAACTTTTTTTTTTTTCCTCTAAGGTGTTCAGGCTTCCGAATAACCTATATTACCTATATTCCTATCGTAACAATCCACAGAATATAGTTTATGTTTCTCTTTGAAGATTGAAATTCAGACATTTCTATATATGCAACAATGCTCTGGACTAAGTGTATCAAGGTATTGTAAGGAAAAAAATCAAGTTGACATTTATAATGCAGTAATTTTTTACTTAATTCACATACTTAGCTACATGTACAGAAAGGAAAACATTTAACAGTCAAAATTATTTTATTCAAACATGCACAAGCAAATGTACTATATGCCCATTTTTTTCTCTGTCTCTGGAATAATTTACTGTCCTAAATTAAAATGTTAAATTAATTTTTGCTATGCAATATTTGGCAAAAAATAAGGATGTTTCATACTGAAAATCTACTGGAGAGCTCAAGAAACATTAATCCTAAAATAAGAAGTAGTAAGATTCACTCACTATTATAATAACAATAATTAACTTACTACTAACAAAATGGGCATGAAAATAATAGTAGGTTTTTTTCCCAAAGCCATTTCAGCTGCCAACCAATTTTGTAATGTCCAATAAGCACTGAATACATTTGTAACTTAAGTTTACCTGTGTGGTTTCTGTTTCTAAATTTAAGAGGGACAGTTACATTATCTGCATTAAACATACAGTAGAAGTACTATATCACATTCCACAAGCAAAAAGACTTATGGGAACTCAGGATATGTCATATTTGGTACAAAAGACCATTTTATAGAGTTGTTAAAATAAAAATTAGAGGATCTCATTCACAACTGTGAATTCACAGTTGTGAATGAGATCCTCTAATTTGGGACTACATCACATCATATATATATATATATATAAGATGTGATGTAGTCCCAAATCAGAAATGCCATTTGTTGATGTTGACAAATATTATTTCCTGTTTAAAGAGATAAAAGCTATGGTGTCCCCAGATGTTGAAATATCATGTAAAAGTAAAGCAGACAATGTTCAGACAAATTGTGCACTGTTTCAAGTGGATGGGCAGGGAGGGAAGATTTTGCAAACATATGTATATTTCTGCAGTCATAAAGCCATTAGAGTGTTCCATTCTCTTTGCCGCAATTGTACTTTAGATTGTGCAGCAAGCATGGCATGACAAGGATACCCGAGGGCATAATCATTGTTATACACAGGGTTTCTGTTCAGTGAGGAGGTCTGCATCTGAGCTGCAAAACTGGTAAATGAGAGAAGGTTTTGTGGAATGTAAACAATCAACCATAAAGCTAGTCGAAGGGTGTTATTGGGAAGATGGGCATGCCAGTTCCAGACTCTATTTAGCACAACTTACTTTTTTAGCACTGTGTAATTCATCAAGCATGAGCAATTTAATTTTTTTTTCTTCACAACAGAACCATAAATGCACAGTCATAAAAAGAAGGAGATGATGCACTGTACTTAAGATATCAGCTAAGGCTGTTTGCTGTTCCATTAAAATATTTTTTTCAGAATTTTGTAATAAAAATTTACCCAGGGTTAAATCCTTGTAGTAGTGGCATCTTATTTTAGTATAATTAAAATCAATCACTTAATTTCTTCTTGATTATTGTAATATATTTTTTCTGCAATATCGCAGTGGCAAATTAAATTTCTGTTACATCTGAAAAAAAAATAATTCTAGAGCATAAAAACCATACTTACAAGGATTGTGGATGCATAGTACTTATGTTATCTTGCTACATATCTACATTTGTGAGTTTAATCCCTGCTCTGGATTTGGGTCAAAACTACACCTAGTGTAGTGTTCTCACACCTATGGGTGAGAAAAGACTGAAGAAAAAAACCAATCTAAATATAATGCCAATAGTGTCAGACTCCCTTATGCTGCTGGCTTAAGGTTCTGCTGTGTGTTGACCTTGACAGTCCAGGGACTACCTCTTGAATTCTTTCTGCTCCAAGGCATGAACTTCTTTTTTAAATAGGAAGTCCAGAAAGCACTAAACTTCTCATCTGCTAATGTGGCTCATCAAGTTACTTCAGTTTATCTCCCAAGAGCCACTTCCGCCTAATGAGACAACTAGCCCTTACTTCCCCAAGAAGAAAAGAACTTAGAGGTTTATTCTTTATTATTAGAGGGTCGAGCAAACACTAACCATATGAAGTTTAACAAAGGGAAGTGCTGGATTCTGCACCTGGGATGGGGCAATGCTGGATATACATGCTTACTGGGGAATGAGAGGCTGAGGAGCAGTGGTACAGAAAGGGAACTGTGAGTCCTGGTTGATGGGAAATTCAATATAAATCAGTGTGTCCCAGCATCCGAAAGGGTCAACCATGGTCTGGTGTGTGTCAAGCACAGCACTGAGAGCCATCAAGGAAGGTGATTGTCCTGCTCTGCACTGAGGTGGTGCTGCCTCACCTTGAATATTATATGCAGTTTGGGGCATCACAATATAAGAAAGACATAAAGCTATGAGTGTCCATAGAACTATGAAGATAGTGAAGGGTCTAGAGAGGAAGCCATACTAGGAATGGTTGAAGTCACTTGGCTTGTACAGCCTAGAGAGAATGAGAGACCAAGGAGAGATCTCATCCCAGTTCACAGCTTCCTCACAAGGGGAAGCGGAGGGCCAGGCACTGATGTCTTCTCTCTGGTGACCAGTGACAAGACACCAGAGAATGGTCTGAAGTTGTGTAAGGGGACATTCAGGCTGGATATTAGGAAAAGGTTCTTCATTCAGAGGGTAGTCAAGCACTGGAACAGGTTCCCCAGGGAAGTGGTCATAATACCAAGCCTGACAGTCCAAGATGATGTTGGAGAATGCTCTCAGACAGACGGTGTGATTTTCAGGGTGGTCCTGTGCAAGGCCAGGAGTTGGACTCAATGAGTCCCCCTATTCCTCATGGGTCCCTTCCAACTCAGGATATTCTACAATTCTTCCTCTTAGTATTAAAGATACATTCAAAGACTGTCCCAGCCAGTCATTATACCATATTCCTTGAGACTAGCTGTTGAAAAACTATTCTATAGGTAACTGTATTTTCTCTAGTTCATGTAAGGAATGTACCCATTCATCATTACAGTGCCCCATTTCTACAACATGAGGGTGACCACACTGCATCAGATCAGAATTTTGTCTCCTAAAATGGCGATAAACAGATACCTAGGGGATAGTTGAACCAGAGCAAACATTCAATATTTCTCCCTAATACTTTTCCAATGTCTTGCTAATGCAGCCCAGCAGGCCCTTAGTTTTCATAGTTGCAGCAGCACGTTGCTGACTTCTGTTCAACTTGTTGTCTCAAACAGATGATTTGTCTCTTTTCTGTAAACCTGCTTTCTAGGCAGTCAGCTTCCAGCCTGTACTGTTGAATGGTATTTTGTCCAATGTGGAGGACTACTGAAATGGAAGATATTTTATTCTGCCCATTCCTCTAGTCAGTTAAAAGACTTTTCAATGGTAACCAGTCCTTCAGTGTAAAACCTGTCCTTCTGTCCAAAGACATGCTGAAAACACAATTTCTTTTATCATGCAGACCACTAATGAGGATGTTGAACAGTATTGACCTCAGCATCAACACTGAGCAATAACTCGGGCTGACATATAATATCTGGCTAACAGCTGGGTTTTGAATTGCTGACAAGCGTTCTTTCAGCATGGCAATTTAGTCAATTTTTCACCCAACTTGTCATTCCATGTATCCAGACCATTTATTTCTGATACAGATACAAGAAGGTGTGCTATGCGATACCGTGTAAAAAATCTTGGTAACATAGGGCAGGCACTCCTCTTCCCTTGCCTTCCAAGAGGAACTTTCTGTTATAGAAGGAAATCTGTTTGGTCAGGCATGATCCACACAGTAAATGGCTGTTCTCAGTTGTCCTCTTGTGCTACATGTGCCTTGATGTGGTTTACAGGAAGTATTGTTCTCTAATCTTCAGTTGAATAAGGTTAGGAACACCAGTCTGCTCCTCCCTGAATCCCTTTTTCTTGCCCATCATGAAGATGAGTGTGATATTAGCTTTTTTTTTGTTTGGGATTTTTTTTTTTTTTTGAGTCACCAGAAACCTTGCCTGACTGTCTTAGCCTTTCAAAAGTTTTACACCATTATCAATCAGATCTCTAAGTGTCTTTGCATGCTGGCATTCTTGTGTTGCTAATTTAAGCATTAATTTTCAAGAAAAAATAGAGTGTTATAATTTACTGAGGAAGTTCTCAAAGAGAGAGCATGTCTAGATTTTGACACAGAACTGTTCTTTTGTTTGTTTTTCTCCTGGAATCTGGTTTCATAGAAGACTGCTAATGTTATGATTCACATTGAATATAATTTTCTTAAAGAAGTATTTTAGAAGAAATAAAAATGTGAGGAAAGAAAAATGGTTCTTTTTTATCTTCCTGACTTCAAAGATGAAGTCAACTTTCTGATAAGTCAAAGCAATTCTTAAACAGTGATGCTGGTAAATAATATTCCATTTATGCTGTCTTTCGCTCTTGAATAAAGAAAAAAAGGGTAAGAAAAGGATTATATTTAGTCTTTGGTTTTTTACATGCTATAGCTACTAAGAAGAAATCAAATAGTCTTTAAATAAATATGTCTGCAAGATAAATTGTACACAAAAATTTTAAATTGTATTTCTGATTTTACAATACAGAAGAGAATAAGACAAGCTCTTGGGAATTCTTGAAAGGAATATTGTAATTCCTACATGGGAAAGAAGACAGTAAAATATTAAAGGAGTTGAATAGTGCCAGAGTCAATACTGTGCAAATTTCTTATAAGTAGTTAGCCACTCTCAGCTCATATATATTAGTATTGATATATATGAATGATTTATTTATGTATATATTGGTAAATACTCTTCCTATACTCTATTCACAGTTTCCTTATCTTTAAAATATTCTACCATTGGATAATACTGCAAATTAAATATAAAAACTCTATGCAGTTTGTACAACTAATGGATTTCTCTGCCTGATGTGGAGATACACCCAAGAAGGTAACCTGTTAGTAAGACACAAAAGGAACAAAGTGATGACAAAAATAAAAATATTAGATTGTTTTCACATAAATAGGTACATTGACAGAACAACAAAAGTTCATTTCAGTTGTGTTAGACAAACTTATCTGTGCACTTCCATTGAAGGGGAGCTGTCTATTCCACCACAGTGTGACAAAATATTTCTATATAATTGCAAGTTACACTATTTTAGTATTTGAGTTCAATTTTATAATATTGTATGCAGATTATTGAACTTTCAGTTTATAATTTTCACATGATCCTCTTTAGCTACAGAAAGAAACAAGACAGAAGAGAACTTGTTAGTATATAAAAGTTATGCTGAATTTTCTTTCCCACTATGTTTTTGAGTAAAAAAAAAAAAATCGTTTTAATAATCATTTTTTTTTAATTTTTCCAAGAATTTTCTTTATTTGTTCAATGACCACTTTACAACTTGACAAACTAAATGTAATGAATGTAAATTTTAAAGTCTTTAGTTGGATTTGTTTTTCAATGACTAGGAAATGTTTAAGCTTAAAAATAGCTTGTGCCAGTAAAAAAATTTAAGGCCCAAGGACTTTGAAAAATGACACTTATGGCAGTCAGTATATTAATTGAAAATTTATTTAGGAACCGGTTCTTAACTTACAGTGTTCAACTGTTATAACATGATTATTACCACTATGTCAAAAATCCCCAATTATACTGTGATGTAATAGTTTTCAATTCTTCCAGGTCTTTATTCTAACACATTTGCAATCTGTTCCTTCCTTTTTAAATAATGCATTCCTCTTCTATCACCTCTAATTTTTTTCCCATGTATTTCAGCTTTCTGCCTACATTAACTTAATATACACGTAAAGAGTAACTAATGGTTTTCTGTTTAGTTACATCTACAGTGTATGTAGAGAACATTAACAAGTGATTGAGTCTACAATGTGCACAGGTTTTCGTACACCATTGCATTTTCCCTTATTCTCCTATATTAAAAGTCACATAGTAATTTCCACATGTACAGTCTTAGCAAGGAAATACTCTATACTTCTTAGTAACTGCATACTTAGAAAGAAATTATTACTCAAAGTATTCGTCATTTATCTTCTATCTTTAGATTAATTTCCTGGTTAGATAACTTATATTTGCATAAAGTTAAAGCAATATCTTATATACATATTTAGATCCAATTACGAGATGCAATCCTGGAAAGTAAGATTACAGATTTGTTCAGACATAGCCTTAGCAGGATATTTTTGGTTTATGTTTTGAAGTACAGTCACATCATAGACCTGGTGTTGTTTGGTCATCTGGGCATAGCTGAAATCCGCCAGCTACAGTTAGCTGCTCTGAATAATACTGTGAATCTCTAGGGAAGGTTTATTTTTCACATGCAAAAAACCAAAAAAACCCCTATCTTCTCAATGAATTTTTTTGACTCTCATTAGACACAAGATTTTATTATTATATATTTAATTGAAGGAGATTACTTTGAATTTATAAGCAGATATTTTTTGACTATTCACATTCTTAATTGGCATTAGTAAGGTTCAGATGCATTGGCAATCATTTTCACTGCCCCTAGAATAATAATTTGTATGCATTTGGACTGGAATGTTATTTTTACAGAAATTTCTTTATGAATAAACATTATGGAACTTTTGAGCAATCAATGCTGATTTCTAGGCTGACCTTGACATTGTAGGTGATCATGAACTTATTCACTATTAGAATTTTGCCCCCACACAAAGGACAAAATTATAAGCCATCTACCATGCCATCCACAAATTGTGTCCATAAGTAGAAAAAAGATAACAACAACAAAAAGTAGTAAGTAATGTTTTCTTCTCCCTCATGCAAGTGTCATTTTCGGTGTTCAGGTACCAGGATACATTAATATTCTCCATTCGTTTCTCTCTCTGAGTGAAATGTATGTCAAGTGAGAGGAGGGACAGTTAGTCGTGGACTCAACCAGCTGGAAGTTGATTTTATTTGAATGTCCTTAGTGAATGATAAAAACAGTTCTTGCTGGTTTTTATCATGTCTATTCAGTTTAGAAGAATTTTCACTTTCTCAGGCCTTCCATAATTTTGTCTTTTCTATGACAGAAATGCCACCTTTTTGTGACAAGGTGGTGTGGGGTTTTTTTTCACTAATAGATGCAGTTGTCCCAAAGTGACCTGCATAAGTAAATATTAAACCTAATTAGCCATCAAATAGGAAAAAAAAAGGTTTAATTGGATGATTCCATGAATACTGTACTTCTTGAAACTGTCATAGAAAACATCTAATTAGCCATTGTAAAACATGGCTTATGCAAAGAGATAATATAGATACTAAGAGATGGTGGATCACTTTGTTTTAATTCTCAATAAAGTAAATTAAACTATATTTATTAATATTTAATAATTAAATAATTAAATTGTATTAAATTATATTTACTTTCCTAGAAAAGGACATATAATCTATCTACATATACTACAAGGATGGGTTTCACATCTAAGTTAAGACATGTAAGATATGTCAATTAAAATACTGCATAGGTGTCTATGTGTGAACTGAGTGTCTGGGCTCCCACTGTCGTGAATGGTGATCCAATCATAAGAGAGTGCAGAATGTTATGCAGATTGTCCTAGACATCTACACCTGATTTGCTTTCTCCATACTCCTTTGGTTATACTGGTGAAATACTGGTAACACTTACAGAGAACTCACTATTGCTACATATGAAACTGCCTTCTTGCACAGAAACTGGAGTCAGGCAAGACTCAGTAAGCCATCTCAAATAATACTAAATGTTTACATCAAAGTGTAAAAAAAATACCTTGAAGTTTGAGGTAACTGAGCACTGCAGTTCACCCCTATATAATCTATATATTTGGTGCAAAAATGACAACAGTTTCAATAGACCTGATCATCTTGCACAAGTACAAATGGATGAAACAAAACTGAACTTAGTCAGTTTTTAAAAATTTTCACATGAACTTTCATATGTCATATAATCAAAACAAAACCAGTAGGGCCTTTATTATTCTACTTACAGCTACTATGGAGTTTCTAAAAAAAAAAAAAAAGTAGAATAAAAGGATCTAAATAAAATTTTGACATTACTAATGCAAAACTCTTTACTGTTAAAGTATGCTATATGTATGATGAGCCTTGTTTTCTACACTTATCAGTTTGCTGAAAGAAAATCTTATTAATTAAACCCAGTGTAACACCCAGGGAACTGATGCAAACTGCTTCTAAACACCTTTAACAGCTTATTATGGTGCTATTGAAACTGTCGGTTTTGTATGAATTAATGTCTATCTTAGATCAGGAGTGACATTTTGAAACAAACTCCCAAGAGTTCATATTTCATTGGCATTCATGCTTTGGTTTGCATTGTGAAATGGTCACAAGGTGCATGATCTCTGGTTTTTCTTTCAGGTGAAATTAAACCAGAATATACTGTCTAGACATGTAACTTTTTTACTGCATCTTGATAAGAAACCAGTTTCTATACACTGTTGGTCTTGAAGGGGTTCTGGATGAATGAAACAATGATACTGAGAAAAAGTTTCCTATACAAAAAGACAGAAGAAAACCAGAATGTGCTCTTATCTATATACCAGCAGACTTATTTAGGAACAACTTTTCTCAACATTGACAAAATATTCAAGAGTCAATTCTGGCATCTGAGGTATCAGTTAAATATTGACATAGACTTGTAATTTTCAGAATTACATAGAAGAGTAAGTATTAAAATTTTCATAATGTTCTGTTTGTGTCTTTGCACTTTGGTTGACAGAGAAAAATATTTCTTTACCTTTTTAGCTTTACTGGTTTTCTTTTGCACCAGAATATGTTTTATGTTCTTGACATCAATAATACCTTTCAGAGTATACAACTACCTTTTTTTATATTGGTCCTGCTCCCGGGAAAATATTCAGTATCACAGGTTAGTTTATCAACCATGCATATAATGAAAGACAATAACTGCTCTATCCCAATAGGATTGTAATTGTGTATTCATTAAACCAGCTGGCTCAGTAAGAAAACATGCATTTTTACAGCATTTCTGTTTTGATGATCAGTGTGTCTAGAATAATATATGACACAAGTTATTCTATAAAACTTATTATATTTTTGTAAAACAGATGTGTTCACATCAAATTACACCTCACATATGGTATTAACAAGCAGTCAAATACAGGATAAAGAACCAGCCTCTGAGCTAAAGAAGTCTATGTCTGATAAGGAGTAAATAAAACATAGTATCAGTGTTCAGACGTACTACACTACACTATAAAGCTTTAAGATCTGGGACACAGCTATGATGCCTCTGGTGGACAAGAATTGTCTGGTGGACAAACTCCTTCAGAGCCAACTAAAGCTACTGTTTGATCAGCATGAGGAAATGCTGCTTGAATAATATAAATTTATTTTGCCCTGCTGCTCAGTCACTAAGCAGGTTATCTCTTTAACTCTCACCACCTTTGTATGCCATGCCTAGAAGTGCAAATAAACCATGCAGAGCACATTATAGGTCAGGAAACAACTTCACGTATTCACGTAGGCAGGGTGTTTAATTAAGGCCCTATATAAAGATGAAAACATCTAAATACTTATACACCAGTTATATATGCATAACAAGATAAAAAAATTTTCAGCTTATAGGAAAGAGCTGGAGGTTAAAGTGTCATGGACTGACTCAGGGCAAAAAGCTCCTTTCCCCTACAATCACAAGTTTCCCTGTAACAGAGCAGTGAGAGGTGCTGTCATGAAATCAATTGTGGGTCCCTGATTCTTAGGGCAGAATTGATCCCTGGTGTGTGTTAAAGCAGCTGGAAGCTGTTCAATCTCACATGAGATACCATGTGAGATAACTAACTCCTATCATTCCTAAAGGGTCAGATACCTGGAGTATAGCACACTTAGCTATGCCTTTTTCTACTCATTTTTGCACACTATGTTACTCCAGTTATGGCTGAAGTCAACTATCCTAACTTGAAGAAATGATAACTTTTTCTTAATAGCTTTAGCCCATATGAGTACACAAAAGTATCTCTGATATACTAAGTATATCAGCTGAACAAATCCAGATGTATTCAAAACGGGCTGTAAAACTTCTCAAGCTTTTAAAGTTCTGAAATTCAGTGTGTAACATGGGACTTCATTAGCATTTCTAAAATACTGAAATATTCTAGGATATCCTTATAAAATTCAACAGCTAGATCAACAAAGCTGGAATACAATAAGAAGAGTCTTAGCCAGTATCTCCTTTTATATATATTGCTGTCAAATTAATGCGGGGAAGACTGAAAATACATGCATGCCTGGGGTACAATGAAAAGAAAGCAAGAAGCTAAACAAAACCAGGCTCAATTATTTGAGATTAATAATTATACTCAATTGGTTACAATTAAGGTGGGAAAAGGGGCAACTTGAAAGTGGTATTATGAATCGTGCACTTAGCCTTGCATTCCACTGTTACTCTTTGAAATCTGTGAAGGTCACAGATAAAACAATGTTTTCCAGTCTTTACTTTTATTTACAACAACCCTCACTGTAAAACAACTAAGTCTTTTGCTCAGATTCAGGCTGGTTAACGAATGACTCATGATTCTGACTGCCAGGTTTTCATGGGAAGGTATACACTGCTTTCACCCATTAAACAGCAGAGCTAGTAACTTCCCTTTTCAATTACACGTATCTTACATTTTTCAATTAAAAAGAAAGAGATAAACATGAAAGACATTATGTTTCTTATGAGTTCTATGATACATCTTTGGGAGGTTTTATTACTCCCTAGTTATTAACATTTTTAGTCTTTGTAGCACTTTTGGAACAAGGTGGAGTGTTTATTGTATGAAAGTAAAGGTGTGAGTTGAGTATCCTGGGGCACAGTGTGAGAAAATGTAGAAGTTTTTTGAAAGTTAGGAGTCCTCAGGGATAGTTCTGGAAGAGAGCATAAAATGGAAAAAACGGAATCTGGTGCAGTTTCATCTATATACACTTTTTTTTAGAAGTAAGTAACAGAAAAATATCCAGAAATTGTCTTACCAAGAGCTAAATGGAGTGGTCCAAAACAGAATCAGGGTTTAAGCTAATGAATTCATAGTGAACAACCCTATTTTTGAAGTATGCTTCTTGGGCTCAGTTCCTGATTATGTCTAATTTCCAAATAATCTGAGACTGATCACAAAGGGAAAAGTAAAAAAATATTATCTCAAGTGCATAAGGCAGATAAAAAAAGGAAATAAGTCAGTTTGGATGAGCAGCATGAGGAAGATCAGGCAGTGTGGATGTAAAAGAAAGGGAAGCAAAGTGAAACTAGCTGGACTTGAAAGATGTAACTGTAGCTAAAAACATGACAGTAAATAAAGAGAGCAGATTTGGTTTAAATGGAGAAACAAGTTCACATGAAAGAATTAGTTGGAACTTCAGAGAGAATGATGGAAGTTTTAGCAGTTTATGGACTGAGGGGTCTATCTGGAACAGGCTTGATGTATCCAACCAAGGCAAGAGACATTGACTTTGGCTGGAAAACTACTTCTTGTAAACAAGTTATCATTAAAATCAGAGTATTTACTTGATAGCTTGAGAAGTACATCACCTGTGCTCCAACCTTTAAACTGTCACTTTCAGTCAAACCTGAATGACATGACTAAGCACTGTTTTTGTTTCTGCCCCCGTGCTTTCACTTGCCTCTCTTTCTCTCTGTCATATCATCTCTCAGGAAAGTACTATCTAGTGTAAAATATTGACAACTACTTGGATGCAATTTAAATGAAACAGCAACTTATACTTAAGTTGTTACTGTTTTCTAATTGAAGTTTTATATTATGAAGATTTTATTGTCCTTTATTAAAATTAAAAAATGTGATAATAAACAGAGTCTTCAGAATTAGTAAATTAAGGGATGTCATTTTGAATTTAATAAATATATTAATGCTTGAGATCCTGATCCTACATGAAAAGGCAACAGTAATCTGTATATAGATAAATTCCTTGACCCAGTACATAGACACTTACACATGAGTATATCATATAACTTATATTTTGGAATATGAAGTGTAATACAATTTTAAATGTTTTTGCAAGCAGAGTTGTTGGTTTTTTTAAATATATTTTGCACATAAGCATACGATTAAAACATATAAACAGAAGGTGCCTCAAATTTCTCAGTGGTAGCTTGATTTTCAGACCGAAGAAAAAAGGTTACTTTTAAAAAATAACAGAGATACAACGACTTTATAAGTTTTAAAAACTAAAAAAAAAAAAAAAAAAGAAAGAGAGCATTTTGATTGCCTGTTCACAAAAGTGAAATACATTATAAGAGAGAGAAAAAATGAAATATTAATACTTTGTTGTCTTTTTGTCAAAACATCCAGTTATTAATGTCTTATTCTTTAATATTGTAGAAAAAATGTGATGCATTCTTTCTATTTTTCCTCAAGTTTAGGATTAAAACAGTGTACAAGATTTGTATAATAAATTAAACACACAAAAAAGAAAAGATAAAACATTTATACTCTTTTATATGTTTTAATGAAATAGTGACATACAATTTAGGGCAAGATACCAGACTTATAAAATGCCTGGAAAAAGTGTGGAATTTTTGAAGGAGAATTTGTACACATGTAAAAAAAAATGTGCTATATACCATGAAATGTAATTAGACCTGTAAAAAGCTAGATATAATAGGAAACCAAGCACAATTTGGATTCAGTAAAGATAACGAACAGAAAGCAATATGATGGTATTGATAGATCAACTTCTTCTGGTAATAATTAGACACAATTTTTCTTTTATATTCCAGATGTCTCTAATCTTTCAACCGTATTGGCAATAGGTAACTCTGTACTCACTTGAGAGAGGGGAAGTGAAGTACAGGACAGTGTGACTAAATGATGATGATAATCTTCTCTACTGCCTAACACTGAAACTAAACTCTTTAACTATAGAGGCACTTTGGTTTCTAAGGTATGCATCTGCACCTAGAAGTGATGACACAGGATATTTGGAACACCCACATTTTTCTGAACAGGCAGTTTTAAGTCACTGCAGATCCACTGCAATATATCAAGTGTCATCAGGCATCTATGACTGGGAATTTGAATGAAGTCTTTCCTCTCTATTATGCACCCTGGTAAATTAATCATGAGCATGACAAGTAGACAACTATGTATAGAGATCTGCTTAGACATAGACTCATGCTTTAATCTTTTTATGTGGTCTAAATTCCACAGCTAGGAACTGTAGGAGCTTCTAGGAACTGTAATATTTCTAGACTTTGCTTCAGGTCTTGATTTGGCCCTGTATTTAAGCTAAAATTCAAGTGTAGGTTTTAGGCGATTGCTACAGCATGGATAGAGAAAAAAAAACAAATGAATTTGCCAAATTTCTTAATGTGGGCCCAAAAGTATCAATGTAGTAGTGAGCAAAAGAATGTCCATAAATGTTCAGTCTCTATCTGGCACTGTAATTCTCCATCTGTCACTGTAATTCAGTGACTAATAGCATCAAATCAGCTCAGAGGGTTTCTTTTCCTTAGACAGTCCATGTTGTACTCTACAAAACTTAAGAACTCTATAGGCAGCTGAGCTACAAGTCACATACTTTTCCAGTGGACGTGTGTCATAGCTACAGGAGGTTTTTCTATGTTATTCCCTTCTCCAACATTGTTTTGGATGGACTGTCTCTTTAAGAACAAGTTCTCCCCCTCCCTCCTGCCGGGGCCATTCGTGGAGAAGACAAAAGAATGGCCATGTAGAAAATGGAGCTCTGTTTCTCTTCCCCAGACCACATGTGCTGGTGGGCCTGCAGAGTGCTGCGCTGCCTTTTCACCTCAGAGTCGAGGGGACCTGAGCTGTGTCGGGATCAAAGCAGCCCGGGGTTGCCTATTCCCTCTGCCACTTGCCCGCAGCTCCCTCTCTGCTCACATCCTGCTCCCCCTCCCCTGCTCGCTTGCTGCTGGACCGGTCTTGGGACCAGTGCTCTTTAATATGTCAGTGACATAGACAGTGAGATCAAGTGCACTCTCAGCAAGTTTGCAGATAACATGAAGCTGAGCTGTGCAGTTGACAGAACAGAAAGACAGGATGTCACCCAGAGGGACCTGGACATGCTTGAAAAGTGGGCCCACAAAGACTTCATGAGGTTCAACAATGCCAAGTGCAAGGTGCTGCGCTTGGCAATTGCAAGGCAATCCCAGATGTGAGTGCAGACTGGGAGATGAACTCACTGAGTTCAGCCCTGTGGAGAAGGACATGGATGATCAGGTGATGAAAAGCTGTACATGAGCTAACAATGTATGTTTCCATCCCAGAAAACCAACCACATCCTGGGCTACATCAAAAGAGAAGTGGCCAGCAGGTAAAGGGAGGTGATTCTCCCCGTGTGCTCTGCCCTTTTGAGACCCCACCTGGAGTGCTGCATCCAACTCTGGAGTCCTCAGCATCGGAAGTTAGAGTGGGTCCCGAGGAGGGCCACAGAGACAATCAGAGGGGTGGCAGGGCAGCACTAGTGCTGGAGTCAACACATGGCAGAGAACAAAGAGGTCCTGGACTAACTACACTGCTATAGTCAAGTCCTGAACTTGACTGAGCAACATAGAGCGAGCAGTTTAATAGTATGACTTATTGTGAACAACACAGTTTTCCTAGATTTTTGCTTTTGCCCCTGTTTCCCATTGCTCCTTTTGTTTAGTTGGGTAGAGGGGAGTGGTTGGCAGGGAAGACCCTTTGCCATTTTTTTCCTCTTAGTTCCCGGGGGCCGCATGGGGTGGTGAATTCCTCTCTTTGTGGGTAAACCATTTTCTTTTGTGACCAAAAATCAGGGAGGTTCTGAAATGCAGATGAAGTTTTGTATGTAAGGAAAATAAATTAATAAATCTGAGCTATAGGATTTAATTTGCTGCAAGTAAAAAAGTGCCAACTATACTATATAGTGACTAATTAGATGTCATTTGTAAACAAAGATCTCATTTGAACCTGAATCAGAAAGTAATTTAAGGTTCTTTCTTTCTGTTAACTTTTCAACTCTCTTTTTCTACACAATAAAATAATTATATTATTCTGTCCAAATTCATCTATGAAATACATGATGACACAAAAGGTTGTCTATAGAGCTTTTAGAGGGAACTTGAAGTATAAAGTCTGTGCCATGATTTCTAAATACATGCAATAACTTTTGAGATAGTTCTGTAAGAAAAGAAAAAGAAAACTTTCTCCACACCCACACTCACACACTGAGAGAGATTTATAGAAAAACTCAGGTTGAAATGTTAGGGATATTTTAGGACCTGTCCTGTGAAGAGCTAATGGCTTTTCCTCATTGATTGTAACACAACGAGACATGTTCCACTCAGACATTGAAAAGAGTCAGAATTTTATTTAAATTACATGTCTTAGTTATTCATCTACACTGAAGAACATACACTAAAAGGCAGCAGTAAGAGGCACGGTTTTTCTGCAATTTTCATGGTAATGCGCTATACCTGTCATATTTTTGCAAGCTGCCAATGCTCACTCTCCCTTAGAATATCTTCAGAGTTACCCATTTTCATATTCTTGAAGTGTATTTTACTTCAGTGTGTGTCACACTCTGAAATATGCTTTCAAATATTACATATAACAGTGTAATCTGGTGCTTGAATTTGTGAGCTCCAGTTTGTAACCTAAGGAACACAACAGTGATACAAGGATTTGACTGGTATCTCACAAGAGGACTCAGTGCCCTAAGATGATTAATAGCAGGAATTAATAATTTGAAAACACACTCCTCCTCTGAAAAATGTGCAGAAATTGTGTCCTTTTTTTCTGTTTGTTTTTTTGTTTCTCATGGCTTTGGCAAATTTCTGTGCTGGAGTTGTAAATGAAAAGTTTTATTTTCAAACTGGTAGCTCTGAAAAATTACATAATGCTTTTTTTTTTTTTTTTTTTAAGTTACTCCATCTCCCTCCATTTCCCCAACAGCAATAATCATATTGAAGCCCACATTGGCTCACAGGTACGCCTCATCCTGCAACACCTCTTCCTCTATTATTCTAGTGATAGAGTGTAGCCATACTTTCTTCCATTATCTTGTTCGGTTGTAACTAATAGGAATTTATCAAGGTGTTCTGTGATGATGGATAAACTGAAATAAGAGATCCTTGATGGATAAACTGAAATAAGAGATCCTATAGTTCATATGATCCTTAACTCATAAGATCATAGGGTTGATGCATGAGATTTCATCATTGCACTGACTTTATCAACTGAAATTGATTGGTGAATAAAATTTACCAGCCTTTCCTGAAATTGTTTTATACCAGATAAAGATTATATTTGTTACAAATTATTTTCCTCTAAAGCTCCCTGTAAGTTTCTCTTCATTCTTTTCATGAAATAAGATTTAAGTAATTTGAGGGTTTTAACATTATCCCAGCTTTCCCATTCAAGGGAACTACACTGCTATACATTGTCAAGTTAGTTGTGAAATAAAGCTTTTTCAGTTCTGCTAACAAATATTATGATGATATAAATGCATTTAGATGACAAAGTTCAACTCAGTGGGTCCCAAATTGTTCTACTTCTTATTCTTATCTGATATTTACTAATGCAGTAAAGAAAGAGCCACTTCACTGAAATAACCATGCTACATCAGTAAAAATCTAATGTAAGCATTGATCTTTAATTTATAGTGATACATTAAACTTACTACTTTTCTTTCTGCAAACACATATAATAAAAGCATTTTTCAGCAGAACACAAAATGCAATCTGTAGCAAACACTAAATTCAAAATGTCAACAGTTTGAGAAATTTAGTTCCTCAAGTTGCATGAAAATAGGGTCCTGAAAGGATTTGATCAATCATCTGATTTTTGTTTCAAAATGTGTGGTTCATGCTTCAAAATATCTGGTGCAACTATTAATTTTTATATTACTTCAACTTATTACTAGCTGTTGAGCATCTTTTTTTTTTTAATGAGCAAATAGCATAATATCCAGGCACATAATGTTTACTTTAATTGATGCACTGCATCCAAAACATTAATAACAAATTTTTTTACAATTTAACTTTAATTACCTGAAAATATTAGAAATTGTACAAATGTAACATTGGCACATATTAAATCTGAGGACAACAGGTTATATACTGTTTACCAGGCAGTTTTGTTCATATACAACAAAAATTGGTCATATAGTCTAACTTGTAGCTGAAATTTATAAGAAGTAAACAAAATTGTTATATTATTTTAGTGCCAAAACTGACTATCAATAGTCACCAAAAAATCTAGGAAATCTGTTACCTATAAAGTTAAGGGAGTTCATGCTCCGTTAACCATATTCTTTACTAGGACTACTTCTATCTTCAAAAATACATGTGTAATTATTGTCTGGGTCCCTTCCAACTCAGCATATTCTATGATTCTGCTATTTATGAATATTTCTAAATTGCACTAACAAAGCTTGGGCAATCTTTTTCTTACTTTATGTCTTTCACAATTACAGCAGGGGCCCTTAAATCCTCAACAATCTGAATGAACCCTGTTACAGTATGTCACATTATGTATTTAAAAATGAATCATGTATTTAAAAATTAATGCATTGAGACTCATGTAACACAAGATGGCATGATACATAAGGTTAGAAATGTGGAGATTTTAAAGGCTTTTACTTTCTTCCTTTAAACAAAATACACCCGACATTATTTTAATTAGTTTTCAATAAAATGATCGTCTTAAAATTTTGAGTAAGTAGTGTTTATTACATACTTTGTAGTTGAAATGTCATTAAATTTACAAAAAAAAGTTTGTAATATTTTGTAGCTAATATTTGTTAAAGTTAATTATCAATATCATTGAACTGGTAACAAGATGTTTTTTGCCACCATTTAAAATTCAGTATGCTAATTAATCCCACAAACCTGATGTTTGTTTTTGCATATAACAATGAAAATTTTGGTAGGTTTCTGTCCCTTTCTTTAAAACACCCGAGATATCTTTTCACACATACAATGCCAATATATTTATTAGTAAGATCATATTTTGACATGGGAGGGGGAGCAAAACACAAAACAAACAACCCCAAACAACTACAAACTGATGGCATCTGCAGAATTATATATATAAAGTAGCAAAAAAGGATATACCAGTAGGAACTAGCTAGATTACTCTATACTCAGCCAGTATTTCATTTTCAAAGGAAACAGCCTGACTCTGTAAAGATTAACAGCCCGAGTTTTAGGAACTTGGGTAGACTTTGCTACTAGGGCTCCTGTCCCTCTTGGTCTGCCTCATGAAGAAAGGAATCAGTTACCGTGCTAACATACTACTTAAGGAGGCAGTTAACCATATATTTTAGCAGTTTTGCTCATTGCTACTCCAACTATCTTCCCAGCCACTGTCATATATGTCATGTCAGGCTTACTAAAAAACCCAAAAATATTGTGCATTTTGGCACAGAAATATCTTGTTTGTGGATTTGCTCCTCTCCACCCACCTTTCCCCCTCTCCCCCTTTTGCTCCCCAGGAAATTGCAGATTAGTTTGTTTTCCTGTTGAGTTAAAACTTCATTTCCTAGCAGCAGCTGCCTGAGAGCTAACTCAGAACCACCTACAGGACAGGAGTCTGTTACAGATGAAACCATGGAAGGCAGCCTCATGTGTTTGATTCATACACTCGGCTAAAGCCTCTTGACAATAATGTCTTGGTTGTTAAATTGCCTTTCCTTGTGAAATGTGTAGCCAATTCTACTGCTTCTACTGCTTGTTTACCCCTTGTGATTTGGGAGCATAATTGGACTTTCTGTACTTACCTTGCAGGGGGTTTTAGCCGCATGAGCAGTTCCATTAACTAGATTATTCGTGTGAGAAGGTGATAATGTGAAAAAAAGGTGTCACATTTTTACCTCAAAACAGCAAAACACCTTTTTACATGGAGTTTCTGATGCATAATGGTAATGCATATTTATAGGAAATGTCAGCTTAATTAGTCTCAGATATGAGAAAAATAAACAGAGAATGATTTTCTTCTGATTGTTTTAAAACAGTGCTTTCCCACTGAGACAGCAAGTGGCAATGTTTCCTGCTGACCGTCCAAAGTAGCCAAGCAAGGCAGCTTAAGGATTTTGTAGTTGAAAAGAAAAAGAGCAGCTAGACTTCTATGATCATAGTGAGATCTGAATTTCAGGTCTAGCCTATCTTACTAAAGATAGAAACTCAAAGCCTGGAGAAGACACTGAAGAGGAATAAGACATAGTCTGCGATTTAGAGGGGATTATTTGAAGCACAGATAAACAAATGAAGTGTTAAATGAGACAGTAGACATATTTTGCATCTGCCTAAGTAATAAATTATTTTTTAAATTTGAATTAGTAATTATAACTCTACATTGATCTAATGTACATCTGACTTTGCATATGAGAAAACACATTTTATGTCTTTTACTATGTAAATTTGAGCATGTGTTATTTTCAAAGGCAAAAACTATGCAAAGCAAATTAAACATAGCCAGTACATGTAGCATAAAGTAATGTTTGTAATTCAAATATAGTTAAATTAAAAAAATCTGTAAACCAATCTGTAGATCTCCCACAAGTGATTATTACGTTAGAAATAGAAAGCTGAAGTATCCTAAAACCATTCTTATGCTCTCTTTTAATGTTCTTTGTAAAGAATGTTACACTGATATTTAGTAGAAACTTGATTTAGATTTAAAAAAATACACCTATATGAACCAAAAGTAAGTTTCAAATGGAAAATAATACAATTACGTTAACACATGTTATTAAGAAGTGTGCAGAGTTGAATATGTTGTAACTCACTTTAAAAGAGGTCCAGCTCATGACTCTATAGACTTGTGATACTTTATTTGGTACTAGAAAAACATTAAAGATAAACCAAACAGAAACAGAAAAATTATAGATCATCAAAAAAAACCCCCAGCATGGCTTCTCAAAGAGAATTTATATATTCCTGTATGTGTGTGTATGTATTTGTTAAGTACAGAGAAAGATGAATACTCTCTATTTTTGAATATTTATTTTAGTTGTTTATTAGCATAAAGAGGGAAGGGATAAGAAGAAAAATCCACAGACAGGTTATTATATAAGAGAATTTTCTAAGAGTAAACAAGCCTCTTAACAAAAATGTGGGGTTTGCCAGACACAAGGATCTTTATTCTTAGATAGGTGCTGTTACACAGTGGTCTGACAGGTATTTAGAATTAAAATTTATCTTCCCCTTTCAAAGCTCTTGCTGTGGTGGGTCCCAAACAATAACTGTTTGTGTAACTTGAGCACAAACCTTCTGTAAATATGTTTACTTGTGAACAAAGTGAGGATTGAAACAAAGTTTTCAGTTTTGTAAACCAAAAGTCATCTTAAAAATATCTTTGTGGATAATGTAAAGGAATAGAATTCTAATGGAATTAACTAAATATTAATTGGCTTTTCGCTATCCTTAAGCCTTAAGTTTTGGAATTGGAAGCTCCACTTTCCTGATCTTATATCTGCTGTTTCTGAGAATGTCCCAGACATCCTTTCCTCATAAGTGGACTCTACTTTGTGCCTCATGGAACAAAGCAGCTAAGGAGACATAGCCCCTGTGTTTGAACAGGAGCAATGTAATTCCTCATTTGAGTTTCACCTCATTTCCAATCCCAGATTGAAGTCACAATAAATTTTAGGTAGTCCTACAAAGAGCAGGAAGTTGGACTCAATGATCCTTATGAGTAGTTTCCAACTGGAGTTATTTTATGATTCTATAAGAAAAATCATACTTTGGGGGGAAAAAAAAGGCCATGAGGTACATCCAGCTGCAGTTTTATACATTCTCTGGACCTCATTCTAGTTAATTGATATTGACTTAAAGTTCATGATTGCCAGGCAAAACCAGACAGTAATAACAGATTAAAATATAATACTTTCAAATAGATGCACAACATCAAAACAAATAGTTTTTTTTATAACCCACAAAAATTCAGCGATTTATATGAAGTGTTAGTGACAGAAAATACGGAAACCAATTATCTATGTTGTGACAATGTGAAACTTGCTTGTCTGCATCTTTCCACGTTCATTCCTCTTTTGTTTAATCTTTTTTCTCTGATATTTTGTGCCCTCCTTTCAAACACACTTTCACCTTGCTTCCCCATTGTTTCAAGCAAAGAGCAAGACTGTTTGTATGAGATTCAACCTAAAAAAACAGAAAGAGAACATCTGTGCTCCATATACCTACACAGATTAATCAGGTAGAGTGACAATTCCATTGGAAATCAATACAGAGAAAACAAGAAAAAAATTCAAAGGTTGTCAAGCAAATGGTTTGTGCAGGCAGAATCTTCAGAAAAATAACCCAGTTTATGACTGCTAGCCTATCTGAGTGAACTAGAGTATGATCAATTACAAGTATGTCTTAACACATCTTTCTTGACCATTTCTTTCCATTATGGGCTCTGCATATTCTTACATTTTCAATCAAATAATGACTAGCAATGATCACAGGTCAAAGTACGAACTAGGCTCATATGCAGCCATTTCAGCTCCTGAAAGTAAAACATATTTATCACCAAAGTAATGAATATCTATCATAAATTTCCAATCTAACATTTTAAGGTGGCCTGGGTCTTTACAGGCTGGAGAACTCTGCAGCAGCAATCATGAACTTCAACAATGAGAAATTATTGTAATACTCCGAATAAAATGTAAGAAAGGAAACTGATTTGATCACCACTCCCATGAGCCATTCAATAGGTAATCTTGAAAGACATAATATTTAAGTAACATACAAAATGATCTCTACTTATATCAGTTTTATTCAGCTATTACATCACATGTTTAGCTATGCCCCAAAAAAATCTTTATCATAGACCTCTCCCAGAAATAGGAATGGACAGATGTGATTTGTGGAAGGTTATGAATTTATAGATTTAGGAGAGATTCTAATAATTTTAAATAAAACTGAAATAATCAAGGGAAAGGAAAAATCAGCATTCTAAAGATTCTTCTAAGATTTAAAGTCAAGTGAATAACTATCATTTAACATAAAAAATGCAAAGCGGTTTTCAGGACCAAAAACTGATGTTTATTTTCTAAGCTTTCCATACTTCCATGATTTCATATTCTTATGCTATATTTCCAATACTAAAGCATTAGATTGGGCAGGGTCAATTTAGTTCTTTCTTTCTTAATGACAGTGTACTGATAATCCTAAGTAAGATATAAATCCTGGCTCCAAAACACCAACTGAAGTAAACTATGATTCTTTTGATCAGTCTTAGAATATGTTTGGTTTATAACTTGACAGGAACTGAGTAATAGAAAATTTCTGTATTTATTTAGCAGGTTCCTTATCAAAGATACCTTGCTGCCACCAAGCTGTGCTCTTCTGCATATCCATATGTCTTTTTTGAATTAATTAGATAGAGAATCTAAAGTGGAAATTTCATCCATGTTTTACCACTATTCTACCTCTGTTTCGTTTGATTTCCTCTCTCTTGTTGTTCGCACACTTCCCAAAGCTATTGTGACAAAACAATGTACCTAACAAGACAAATTACTAAACACATAGCAAAGGGGGGAAGGTTGAACACATTCTTCTCCCATTCAGTCTGCTGTTAATCTTGAATTTTTTAGTCCCTTTTCTTTACATGGGCTCCGAAGACCTTGGGAATCTGGGAAGTTCTCCAGTGATGGGAAGCTAGCAAACATTATTTCAATTTAAAAGAATGGTATGAGGGAAAATTCAGGAAATGACAGACCTCTTAGTCTAACCTCAGTACCTGGAAAAGTTACAGAGAAGACCATCCTGAGTGCTATTGGAAAGCCAGGGTTCTCAATGCCTTCTTTACCTCAGTCTTTGCTGGTAAGACTAAAATTCAGGGTTCATAGGCCTCTGAGACAAGAAGGGGTTCTCGAGCAAAGAAGACTTACCCTTGCTCAAGAAAGTCAAGGTTAGGGAGTACTTTAAAAAAGCAGACACATAACATTAACTTTCAGAAAGATAGGGCTTGGATTTATCCTTCTTAGCTTTAGGTATCTAAAAGGTTTTTTGTTGTTTTATATTATTTGTGTTGGATCATTTGTTTGTGGGTTGTTTTTTTAAGTTTTGTTTTTGTTTTTTTCATTTAAGGTTAAGATAGTCATCTAAGCTCCTTTATTCAACAAAGAAATAATTCATACAGGCAGCTATTTTAACCCTTTACAAAGTCAGAGAAAAGTGGTCTACCATTAATAGGTTGGACAAACCATGAACTATTAGGTGAGATGAATTCCAGGATAAATTCTTTGAAAGGGAGAAAGTTGCAGCATTGGGGGAAAAAAAAAAAAGCTTTTAATCAAAAGCTTTTCTAGTTTAGATCAATTAGACCTGAACTACAAACAAAACTGTTCAGTAAAAACAATTCCTATGATTACTTGAAGGTATTTTGTAGCTTAGTTTAAATGTAGCGTCAATGAACATTTCTGCAACAGTTTATGACATCAGAATATCTAATAAGTATTATTTATAGGCCTTAAACCATCAACAAAATGAAAATACAGCGTATTTTGTTCATGTTTAAAGTAAAAATAAAACTTAGAAACAAAATTTATTATATAGAGATTTATATAATACTCATTATTTCTGTTTACCTAATTTCAATATGTGATATGAACATATTTATTTTTGCTGAGAGAAGAAATATTTACTGTCATAAGCAGAAATGATGAATTCAGGTGGACTGCTTGGTTGAAAAATGATCACATGTTGGAGGTCTGAAGTCTTACTGCCACAATAGATTATCCCATATTTCAATCTTTCTGTTTTGTAACATATTTCTCATTTTAAAAACTTCTTTCATATCCAACACTCTATAGTGCTATTCTTTAAATTCTCAAGTGAGAGAGAAATCATCTGTCCTTTAATATTCTGATTTGTACATGATTTAGTGTTCCACTCTAATGCATTTGAAACAAAGCTTTCCTTAACCATATGTACTAGTAGATGAATATGCATTTGTTTCTTTGGTCAGCTTTGCTGTCCTGACTTTCCACAGATAAACAGATTGCCACTGCATATGATCTGACATGAACTGAAGGAAAACACATTAAGGGAGAGAAGAGATCTGATTAAAATAGATAGATGTCACATTTGATATTTAGAGGTTTATTTTAAAAACACATTCGTATTTTTCATCACAGAGCTACAGTAGATTTTCAAGTTTACTTAATGATACCTGAAATTTGTAGTAGAATAATCCAAAACAAAATAATGTTCTGTAATATCCGATATATACATGGACTAATCTCATAGTTGCTTCTACAAATATCTAATTTTAAAGGAGTAATTTAGGTGTAAAAGTAAACTAATACTGTACACAAAAGACTAAAGGTCAGAGTCCAATGCAATACTCTAAGAAAAGTCTAATCAAGACCATAACAACAACAACATTTGTTATTAAACTGTATTTAATCAGAAATGGGAAAAATACACTTTCAAAAGTTTACTTAATAATGAAATATGGCAGAAAAATTTCCATTCATAATCCAAGTTATTATTTTCTGAGATGTATTCACTGCTAAAAAATGAATAGGTACTGACAACTAGAATGACACAAATTACAAACCAGCAATTGGCATAAGGCTTGATAAATAATGTGACCTTTAGTATTCCTATTATTTCTGTCATACTGCAACACAGTAAAAAGCATTTTAGGAGATCTCATATTAAGTTGTCAATATTAATTAACATCACTAATCAAAAAAGTGCATTTTCCAGATTTGTTAGCCAGGAAAGAATAGCAGCAGACTGGTGTTAAGTATATACTAAAAAGATTATACACACATTTTAAGTACTGAATTCAAAAATCTAATTTTGGCTCAAGCATATCTTGAAAACAAAATAAACCAGAAAGCTGTAATATCTGAGAGATCACAAAAAAACCCAAAACCAACAACAAAACCCACCACATTTTCAGTTGTTAACAACATTTATACCATTCAACTACAAACAAGTTTGCTCTACAGAGGAAATAGGAAACAAAAGAATGTTTATAATCATATTGAATGCTTTACCTTTTCTTCAGATAATTACCTCAAAGCACACACACGTTGTTGTTATATGAGATTTAGTTGCCCACCGGGCACAACACTGAATCTATCAGTGTTCGATAACAATTATTATCAATATGATTCAAAAGTATCCACTGAAAACATATGGGAAAAATTAAAAAAAAAAAAAACAACAAGTAGGCACGTGGTATCTTAAACCCTGAAGGATATTTATGTTTTGGTTTTTGTTGTTCGTTTTCAAATTTTTCAGTAAAAAATTGTACCTGAAGGTAATCTTATCTTGTGATAAGCAAATTTGGTCTTTGAACAGACTCCAAGATTCTTGGCTTCCCAATACCTTTATGCTGCCCTTCAATCACTCCAGAAAACCTTAACTCTACAAAAAATTGTTGCCACTACTTTCGAAGTATGACACTTTTTCATTTCTTTGAAAGTGCTTTGTCCCTACATAAAGTCTATATAGGAGTTCTTGAGTTTTTTTCTTTCTTCAACAGAACAAGATTATGTGTAATTTCATTACGTTTCCTCTTAATTGTCTTCCTCTTAGTCAAATAATGAAGCTTTTATGAATGAACATACTATCCTACCTCATATATCATACATTACATTGTTTGTCTGTATCTCCCATTCCCTCTTACTAGCAGTCCTATTCCCAATGTGCTTATTACAAATAATTTCATGTTTTTAAATTCATTTCTTTCTTCACATTAATGTAAATGCTTTCTTTTCCAGAGATTATCCTTTACATAAAAGAACTGATATTGCTGCCACAAATTACTTAGCATCTGTCAGCTCAGAAACTCCTTTTACAATAAGCTGCCTTCTGGTTTATCTCAGTATGTCAACTCATACTTCTGCTCCCTTCTCCCTGACTTTAAAGAAACTGAATATATAAATGCCACATTCAATATTTCCTTCCTCTTTTGAGACTACAGATAACTATATTAAACATTAAACATTGATCCTTGTGATGGAAAAGGATTTTTTACTTTTCACATTGGTATGAACTAGTCATTCTATTCCCTGTTCTTTCTTTTGCCAAATGTATTTGTGTTTTATATGATTATTTCTTAGATGAACTCTGATATAACTTAGATGAAAACACAGATTATTGAAAAAAGTATGTTGTACAAATTTCTTCTATTTTATTGATTAAGTTTAGACATTCTAAAAAAATAAGTAACTCTTTTATTTGGCTATTTGTGAAAGTTAGCTCCAATAGTATTTTTTTTAAATACTGTTAAAGGAAATTACATCAGCAGTAAGAGTTATTATCATTTTTCATTTTATCCCATCATAATATTTCAGATATTTTTTGAAGTACCAAACTAAAACAAACAAACAAAAGAAACAAAACTATCAACCAAACCAAAACTTGGAAACTTTCAGTATTTGTATATAGTAGTTTGTTTTTCTTTTTTACTTATTCTTGGGGAGTAAACAGAGGTCGGGCTGTGTGAAAAATAAGCAGTGCATCTGTCATTGCACTTATGCTCAATTTCAATATAATGAATGTTTTATTGGAGTGGGGACTACACACAGAAGTTCCCCTCTTTTTGAAAATGTTGTCTCTAGGAAAGGGATGACTGCAGAAAAAGATGGATCACCTCTGTCTAGGCCTATGATAACTTGTGTCCACATAATGTCTCACGTTGATGTCAATAACTTTATATAGTAGTATAAATATTATTAATCAAATAGAGCATGAAATTTGGAAAATATATTGAAGTTAATGAAGGAAGGACAAATAAGACTTGGTTTATTCTGAGTACATCTTAAAATTAAATTTCTCTTCTTGATAAATATAGAAAAGGAACGGGCAAAATCAGTGGTGGCTGTTTTAAGGACACTATGTCATTTGGAGTGTAGCAAGGACTAGATCTGTTCTCATGAATGTCAAAAGAATTTTGCAATTAACTTCACAGCATGAGGAGGCCCTGGGTCTTTAAAAATAGAGTTGTTGTATAACTCACAAAGTTCTCAGAAGTTTTGATTTTTTAAATTATTTTTTTCTATCATGTTTTTTTATAAGAAAGACACAGGCTAACACTTCAGCTATATATTTTTTTAAAGCTAGATATTTTAAAATATTTCATTCTGTTCTTTTTTCCCCCTCACCAATTATTCTGCAATATGTAGTGTGCTATTTTTCTTACTTTCATTTTCCTGACAGTTTCAGTTATAGTTCCAAAGAAACACAGCAAGACTGAGATTGAAAAATTTCTGTGATTTCATTGGGTAACTGTTTTATTCAAGCAGAAAAATACAAAAGGCAAAAGTGTGCCTTAAATGTCAGCTGGAAATAAAGCGTGTTTGTTCTGCATGTATATCTGCCTTGAGAGAAGCAGAATAAAAGGAGGAAACTTAAAAAAAAAGTCACTTTTGATTAAAGAGATTGTGTTATATTGAATTCATGTAAATTAATAATCAAAATGCACACTATTAATATGATACAGTGCATTATACATAGAAATAGTCTGCACTTTTGATATTACCTTAATAGTTTAATAGTTACTCTAATTAGTTTGTGATATGCAGCACATTAAGACATTTACCTTATAAAGCTTCAAAAATGTTTTAGCAATGATTGATTACAAGTAGATTAAGCATAATTTTCAAATAAATACCAATTCCTGTTCAGTATTTGCTTAAAATATGTAGCAAAGCCTTCAGTTGTAAAATACAACTAGCCTGGTTAAATGAATCATTTTGGTACCTGAAACACAAAAAAATAACCCCGAAAGAGCATCTATAATAGCCTTTTTTTTTTTTTTTTTAACACTGATAGTGTTTCTGAAATGCTAGTGAGCTATACTGCCTCTAGACATCACTGCCCCAAATATAGTAAAGTTTTGGTCACTGTACATTAAAGCATATGGGTCATTATTTTATAAAGACTAGTTAAGCTGGTTGTTAAAATATTTATTCCACTGCAACTGACAACACAAGAGAATGAACTGATTTATCTGAAAAACAACTAAGTAGTTTCTAAAGTTAAATGGAAACTGAAACTGGAAAAAATCCAAACCAAAATGAAAAAAACGAAACAACAAACCCACCCCCAAAAATCCCCAAATCCCTTTACAAACCTCACCAAACTTCTCCAAAAAACCAGCATATATTACCCATTGTTTAATAATTATCAAATATATGTGCTATTGAAAGGGTAATCAAGGTAATCAAATTACCTTTCAAATCCATATCTTCTATTTCCAGCAGTCAACTAAAAAATTTAATGTAGAATTACAGTTGGGCAGAACTGACTGAAATGAACAAAAGGTCCAAGTTCTTTTCTCTCTGAAGAACAAAATCAAACTAGTTGGGTTTTTTTTTTTTGGAGTAAAGGCACAAGAATACTGTTCATAAGGTAAGAAGTACTGCTACTTTTCCTTTTTCTAAGTGTTTGTGTCTCTGTGTCTGTGTATAGTTCGTAAGAGGTGTGTGCTTTTTTCTTTCAAGAAAGTGATTATAAATACTTATCTTCAAACAATATTCAGTGTACTCAGAGAGTACCCAGCCAAGAAGGCTCTTTAGTTTACAAGGTAACCTAGTAATTTACAGATGAGTCCCTCATTAAGTAATAATTTCATTTAGTTTACCATTGGCAAATTCCCTTATATGTCAACAACCAGTACCTTAGATACTGAAACGGGTGCATGCATCCTACTCTCTGATTCTAAGAGCAATTTAGGAGCAGTAAGTTACTATGTAACATGAATGAGAATTTTGATACCTAACCTAGTGTTAACATCTAGAATATACATAAAATTTACCTTTTCTATTTGTATTAACCTATTTAACAGAATCCTTCATGTACCTCAGTGTCTTCTCTAACCCATGATACTATTACCAGGTCAAAACAAAGCATTTCTCAAAAATCTGATTGAAACTTTATTGAAGTCAATGGAAAGAACTCCTTTGAGTAAGTTAGGATTAGATTTAATACACTTTGCAAAACTGGTAGTCTTGCCCAGATTCTACAATGATTACTGAAGTCAGTTATGATTTCTGACCTTCTGTTCAGTCTAACCACATATTTTTGGTTTGAATCAGAGGTTCACCATCACATTAAAAGGTAAGCAAATGAGACATTCCATCTGTCCAATAAAATAATTTAGAATCTATGTCAGAACAAGAATGACATGATGTAGAAAAAATTTACAAACTCGAGCTTAAAAAGCCAGGAAACAAGACTAGCTGGAATATAATCTTTGTTATCATTGGTTGGAAATAATTTTCTGACAAGTGTTAAAAATTAATAAAATGTGAATTTTAGTACCATTATTAGTAACAAAAGTAAAAACCCTGTTCATGCACACTTTTAAATAAGCATTGTAGTCTCAAATTTTAATAAGAAATACTAAATTTAACTCGATTGAATCAGCTCGCTAGTAGATAACGTTAAACTACACTAAAGGTTCTTCCTTTATGTATATTTTGTATTTCTTGAGTTATAAATAAGCCAGTCATCCTGTAAACATAACATAACACATTTCAAGCCAGGTAAATCTCTAGAAAAAGTGGTGCTCAGTTATTTCTCACTGATGTAACTGTCTTTTGCTAGCTTGTTGTTTCTCTTTCTGAAGAGTTTAAAGATAGGCAAAGCTGTTTCAATTTAACTTTGAAAAAAAGCAAATAAAATAGTTTCATTTGTGAATAAATTTTAAAAAATACTGAATACCTTACAAGGTTAGAAGTACAATGCAAAGCTTTCTTAATAAGAGAAAGGTATTTCAGCCAATCTGCAGACTTAATGTGTATCTTTTGACATAAAATATTGGATTTATATTGCAAGGTTTAAGCCGCTTAGACACTATCTGAATTTCTCAAATAGGTTTCTTTATAGTTAATAGACAGACCTCTTCTGAAACAATGTCTTAAGATGGAATGTAAAGAACATAGCTAGCAAGCTTAATTATGTTTAGACAGTAAGACAGGTAAGGAGGCAGAGGTAACAGGAAATTTGTTTCAGAGAGATTTAGGGATATTGTTTGGAAGATTGAAAGGAGATTACCTTTCTCACATAGTCCCTTCTGTGGGCTTCCACAAGAAGTGACAAGACATCAGAGCCACCTCTTTAGAGGAAAAATAACATATCTCCCTCTATAAATGGGAGGAAGAAACAAGCAAGCATCACCAGGTGAAAGTGTGTGTCTCCAGAAAAAGAATGCACAAGTGATTGGGCAGGTCATCCAAATAAATAAGGAGAATCTGTTGTGTATGCAGAAGACGAAGGAAAGTGTAGAACAGAGAAAGTGTGTGGAAGAATCTCAGGAAGTTAATGGATCTGCTGACCATAACTGCGACAAAGTCCAAACAGGTGCTTTCCCAGTAGAGATGGTCACAGCTTCCTCAGAGTCTCAGACCTGAGGACCTGGTTGTTGTGTCTGACTGACTCTGAAAAGAAAACATCTACGTAATAGACAGTCAGGGTAGATGATAAAGGCTGTGCCATCAAAACCTGAAAAGAGCAGTTTATAAATAAAGAATAAATTAGCTAGAACCTAGTATTAGGTTTTACCTACTGTGGAGTTTAGGTTCAAGAACTGATCACTTTCATTAAATACTCACTTAGGTATTTTCTTAAGAAAGGTACTTCACTACTAGGGTACTAGTATTTAACTACTTGCTCTGCAACTCAAAAGAAACCTAGAGAAGTTGACTGCTTATTATCTTTAACCCTGACAGTCACTTTAATAAATTTCCAGATAAAATGAAAATTGCACTCTAGATTTCTTGCATGCTACCCATTCATAAAATGAATGACATTAGTTTTTTGCAACAGGCTAGCCTGTGCCTTTTGTCACATTGAATTTACCATTCTGTGACTGAAACCTTATTAAAAGTATTCACATTCTATATTTCCAGAAACAGAATTTTGATTCAATATCAGACTGACATGAATATAACTCATGCTAATAGTTTAAGACATAGGAGATCAAATTCAATTTTTTTATAAAGTAACAAAAATATAGAAAAATAACAAAGGTCCCTCATGGTATACATTTACTTCTCTAAATTAACACTGGAGGAATTTTTACATATACTTATTTTGTATCTTATGAAGGTGGTGACTTGATACTGTATAACATGGAGGAAATTTGTACATATGCAATAACCTTATTACGTAAGTTTAAAGTTTTACTCCAAAGATATGAATATAGAATAAACTGGAGGAGGTTGTTGAGTTAAAAAGACACAATTGTTCCTAAATCCTTTTTTTGAAGTATAGTCGTTCAGTTTTCTCTCACTCCCTCCTTTCTAATTCCTACTCAAAACTCCATGCATATTTTTGTTCAAGACAAAACCAGACACAGCTGTCACTTCTAATTAAATTTCAATAACTCAAGTTGAGTATTTGTGAATGTGATTTAATTGCGTTAGCACTGTTTTCAATAAATACAGAGGAAAGCCTTATACTTTAATGTAACAGCAAAAGATGTCTACCAAAAATATCTTGGGGGAAAAAAGAAAGGTTTTTTTTTTCCTCTGGGATTATACTGTCAAAATGAAACATAGGGTTAGTATCTTCTATTTAGGTTTTGTGGCTACACTGCCAAGCAGATCTTTATTTCTTAGAATTTAGCCCTGCACTCACTAACCTTCTACATAATACTTAATAAAAGGAACCTGTCAGTTTTCTAAAACAGAAACATATAGAACACACACTTCTCTGAAGCTGTGTTTAACTATTTTTTATATGTTCCTAAAGAGATAAGGTTTGGTTTATAGGGTATTACTTTCATCACTAAAGATCATACATAACACCATGTAATCTGTATCATACTACTTTGAATCTGATTTTGAAGAAAAAAAAGTTAATATATAATGAAAATGAAACATTGTTTTCTATTTTGTTTTACATCTTATCTGTTAAAGTGTTTTAGATTTTACATTGAAATAGTCACATTCCTGGCAAGGTGATTTAACAGTTGTAATTACGCAAGCATGAAGTACTTAACTGCTCCAACCCCATGCAATTCCTCAGCTGAGAAGTTTGAAAGGAAAATTTAAACAAATGTTATAAACACCAGTCTGAAACTGTTGAAATCAATGGGACAGTAACAAAATTTTAGTGAATTGCAATATATTGAAAAAATTCTCTACTGACTTAGTTGTGATACCAAGTTCCAGTAGAGGGATAGACTGAGCAACACCAAGAGCTAATACTAAAATTCCCGCTGATTAGCTAACAACATGACAGTGGTAGACAGTGAGACAATGGTAGTGTCATTGTCTCAACCTCAACAGCTTTCTTAAATATATATTTTTTTCTTCTTCTTTGATATGGGCTTTAAAGATTATATGGGATTGGGAAAGAGTTATGGTTTTCCCTAACTGGAAGGAGGACATCCCCTGGGGCCCTAGAACACTTCTTCTTATGGTTCCTTCTGTGCTATAGACAATTTCAGTCTGCTCAGGCAGATCTTGTCCATATGAGTGAAGAGCAGAAAATTGGCAACATTCAGAAAACAGTTACAGAACTAAAAAAAGTCTTTAGCGAAACACTTTATGTTTAGCTGACTGACTGAATTAACATATTTAAATTTCAGATACTAAAATTACTTTATTACGAATAGACTCCAAATACGTCTATCTTATCACACGCAGATGTGTATTGCTACATCGTACCGAGTCATTTACCATAATATACCTGGCTATTATGATCTTCCAAGACATGATTTATCTTACTGAGTGGTTATCTGCTTTCAGACAGATTAATTTCAGTGCAAAAATTCCTGATTTTTCTCTGCTGTTTATTAAAGAAGCAGAAGTGACTAGTTATTAATGAAGACATTTTAAGCTTAGATGAGGTTAATTTCTCCTTAAAAAGCTCAGTTCAATTATGCAGACATGGCTGTCAAATACCTTTTTATATGCCATACTATCTCCTACCTGACCCCCAGTTGGTGTTCCAGAATAATGCAGATTTCCATAAATCCTGTGTCATAGCTGATAAACCTGTGTGAATATCTTGAATACCCCAAGGTACCTTAAATTGCACTACATGCCCTATGTTTAAACAACTGAACTTAGCCTTTTTAATGTACATGGCAATTGCTTAATTTTTTTAATCCATTCAAAAAGTTTCAGTGAGCATTACCAACTGTATGCATTTTATTTGGAATGTGAAGATAACTCAGCTAGATATAGCAAACCACAAACAGCCTGGATAAATAGATACCAATCATAATTGAAAGGCAAAACCAGCATTACCAAAAAATAATATGCTATTTGCGTTTCTTCTAACTTATTGATAACATAAGCAAGAGGCAATTTATAAAATCACCTGAAAGAATGAAGAGTGATGGTTAGCTGTTCATAGTGGATATGATAAAACCTCTAAATCAAAGAAATACTTAATGCATTGTTCCTCAAAGCCCCGGGAGATTGCTGGACGTCCAGTTCAAGGGACTCATATATGTATGTGTGTGTATATATATATATATATACATACACACCCCTATACATATATATACATATGTGATATCTTGAGGGGAATTGAGTGGTGATGTGTAGACATGTCTTTCTTTATTTGTATAAAGAATTATAGATTAATTTAGGTTGGAAAAAATCAGGTTGCTCAGGGACTTGGTCAGATGAATTCTGAAAATCTCCAGGATTGAAGATACCACAAACTCTCTGGGCAACTTGTTCCACTATATCATCGTGTTCACAGTAAATGCATGACAAAAATAAAAGATTTTAAAAAAAGAAATTAAAAAGAATTGAAAGAACCTTGTCTAAGAAATTTCTGTGTTTGGCCTTTTGTCCACTGCTGTCCTCATGGTGCACCTTTGAGAAGAATTTGGTTAAATTTTCACTCTTCTTCTAATTTTCTCCAAAAACGTAGCTCTAGACAGCTGCAAGATTTCCCCTTAACCTTTTGTTTCTACCACTGAAAAAAAAAGTAAATTCAGTGTAGCAAATACTGAGTTATTTAACATTTTCTGTAGTTGCTTGTATAGTAAGGTCAAGCACTGCAAGCCAGTTGTCATAGAGTGCTGCTCTATATATAGTTTGAGGTGTTCTTATGAACCTGGGATATTATAAATATTTTTCTGCTCACCCACTTTGATTGGTAAGATGAACAACTGGTTAACAAAGTGAAAATATGCATTCAGTCTATTAACTTGATTGGTATGCCTGAGTCAGTATGCAGCATTAATTCCAACTGTGGAAAAAAATTGTGGTAGATTACTTTTAATGTAGATAACAGAATAGTCCCTCTCATATACCTATACAGTAAAGCCCATCTACATTGAAGAACAAATTCATCGAAATGGGAAAGAATTATTGAATAATAAAATCATTTACTTTAGAGGTTTTTCTTTTTCTAGATCTACTTAATAAAACTACAAATAAGTTACTAAATACAGTGACTCTCCTAGAACTGAATATTTAGGATAAACCAGGTAGATCTGAATGCATTAAACTTAAACAGGATGTCAAACACACAAGAAAGAAAACACTGGTTTTGCTTTGGTTTTCTTTCTTTATGATATTGATGAAGACTATGATTTATAACTGGAACAATTTATCAAATCCATTGTGAGATTCTGCAGGACTGAACAATTAATTTTTATACAGACACTTTCAAAAATAAGTATATCTTCTGGTATTGATATATATCAGAATACATATTTTCTTGATATATGCTCCTGTTGTGTTATCCTCATAATTTATTAAACCATCTAAACATACACAAAGATGGATATTCTGAAAACCTGTTTACTGTTTCTGTACAAATAAATAGATAATTCTCTGTCCACCTACATACAGGGGTCATAATTATATTTTTATTTTCTATTATTTTGACCTTGAATTAATGTCAAACCTATTGCAGTATATCTGTGTTACACCCACCTCCCTCAAAAACTTCCCAGTTTAATCACATTTACAACTATACTGGGGGTGTGATCCAAATAAGGATCTTGTAAGGCATTTGTAAAAACTTTCTGCTTCTTTTAAGGAGAAAAAACCTGGATCATTATTTCTGACGGGGTTTTTCTATTACTGTCTGAAGGTCAACAGACAAAAAACCCACTAATATCTTTTACCAGTCTTAGTAATACATTTTATTTGAGGATAAATGATGCTTAAATTTAATATCCTAGACCTCCAAAAGAGTGCTTAATCTAAAGTATATTTAAATAGTTGGAAATATTTTAAATTGCTGTAAATCTTGCCATTGGTAACAATAGCTTTTGGATCAGTAATTAAGAAGCCTGAGCAGTTTCATTTTCAAAAGCTCTGTGTCTGCCCCTTGATGTCAGGGGCTAAAAAAGAAAATAAATTGCTAATTTTGTCTAAACATAGGAAATAAATAATAAGGCAAAGTACTTGTTAAAGGGAGATCAATAGTGACCTCTTTTTTTAGTTTTCTGTCATTGTTCTTTGAAGTTACTTGTATACATTTGCTCTCCTATTTCCTGAGCATTGTATAAACTACTGAAAAGTAGTGATAGGGAAGCACAAGCTAGAGAAGAACTGACCTGTGAGCAGCTGCCTAGGACTTCAAAGCTTTTTTCCTAAAAAAAAATAAGTTTCATAGAAAGAAGAAAAAAGTCAAACCCCATATAGGTAAACAGTCGTAGACACCCTCAAGCATAGGACACCTTTTATGACAACTTTTCATACTGAATTGTATGGGTTTCTACCTACCTACACAACTAGTAGGATCAGCAGCTAAAGCATATTTCTCTGCATAGGTATTAGTTCTGTTGAAATACAGTCTTAACTAGACTAATTTGAGCCACCTTTTTTGTTCCATTATGCTTTCTCTGCGTCTTAAACATGTTATAAGTAATAAATTTTGTCCATTAGTAAACTAAATGAAACCCCCACCAATTAAAGTAGACAAAAGAAGAGCAAATTGAAAGAAATTAATTCTGGACCAGAAACTACACCTGCAGACAAAGAAATATCTAAAAAAATAAGAAAAAATATAAGAAAAATATTTTTTGTAAAGTATTCTGGACTTAGTCAAAACCATGGCATCTTGATCCAGTGTGTCGGAGTCACTCATCTGCTAAAGAAGGTCAAAGTTAACAGATGTCTAAGATGATAAAGAAATGAATTATTAAAAGATGAAGGATAAGGCAGGACAGAGACTACAACCTGGTCTTGGGAAGCATCATTTAATGACTAATATAACCACAAAAACTAGGAGAATACCAGATTATTTACTGTGGACAAAAAGGTGAGAGACTGTCACTTCAGGTAATGAGGAGGAATGTGGAGGCTGACTGAGCACCTGAAGTTTAAAGATGCACAAAGTAGATTTGTTTTTGAAGAAGGAAGGAAAAAAACAGATAGAGAATGGGGGACATTTAGGTGTATAGTTTAAGTTGTGTATGTGTGATGATACTGTCATAATCTTGTGCTTTCATTTTACTTTTTGAGGCAGAGATCTAACCTCGGCCTGTGAACTCTCTACTTTTAAGGACTGTTGTGTACTGAAAATAACTATAATGTATTATCTGCCAGTGTTTCTGCTAGGTCAGATGTGATTCGAAGTAAATGACAGAGGAACAGTTTGGAGCAACTTGGCAGAGCACTCGCTGAATTATGAGGTGCCTGGATAATATTTTTTTACCTGGGCTCTGGATACAAATTCTCATGTATCATGTACAGTGTAAAAAATACAAATAGGCTTTATTTAAGTGGACAATTTCATTCTAACTGTAGAGGTCATTAGCAACAGGACATGTCAAATGTGTGATCTGCTGATTTACTGATTGAAAAGCTGTAAGACCCTAGGCTGTTCTCACAAACTCATCGAAGGGGGGTTTACATTAAAAACATAAAAGGTTCCAAAGAATCTGCCTAATGAATTTATTAAAAAGACCTTTTAAAAAAGACCTTTTAAAAGACCTTCTTTTATACCCTGAGACCACACACAGGACAAGTGCTATGATGTTTTTCAAGGAGTCAAAATAACACAGTTTTACTGGCAAACTTGGGAAAGTAAGGGAACTTGGCAAAAGTTTAAAGCAAGCGTTCAATCAACATAAAGCATTTCACAAAGCATTCATTTACGAAAATCCACTCCATCTAGGTTTAAGTTACTCAAGTATCAAGAAAAGGAAATTAGGACAAGAAGAAGAAGCAAAGAGAGAGAAAGAGAGAGATAATTATATCTTCTGCCTTGGATACAGTGTAGATCCAGCTACTGGAAGTCCAGGAGGGGTAGGGCCGTGAGCACTTGAAGGCCGTATGGTGCTGATTTTATCGTTTTGGACTCCTGTGACCACCCTCTCCAGGTGGGTCTTCTGGTGTGCCAGCCCTTCGAGGGCTGGGTTAAGGACTTTAGGGGGTGTGTGGGGGGGCAGTGCTCCTGGTGTGCCAGTGGCTGATATCTGAACCAGTGGCTTTCAAAGAGGTGAGGTATGGAGGGAGACAGAGCATAATCACACCTTGGCAGAACCTGTTCTGTTTCCTCCCACACGGTCAGAATTGTTTCAAGCCAGTAATAACTTTTGTAACTTTTTTTTTTTAGTCCCTCACACAAGTGCAGTTGTATTACTAGGCAATGCTATGGATGCAATGCTGAATGGATTTTGTGAGAGGTGAAGGCAGTATATTGACTGCCCTATTGGCTAGAATTCCATTCCAAAATGTAAACATAAAAAGAAAAGGAGAAAATGTCTAAATGTAGCTATGTATACAGGAACTATATATCTAAACTCCCATTATTGACAATAATGGTGTAGGGCTCAACTCTAGTGAACACAGAAAGTTGTATAGATTAGAGTACCCTTTGCAATCTACAGTCACTAAATCACCTGTCATTAAATAAAGTTCCTCATCATCTCAGAAAATGGAGTTGGATAACTAATCATCTCAATGAATGCAGATAACTATTTAAGAGTCAAATTAATCTTTCTAGTCAACATTGCATCTTCTGATTTCATTAACTATAGTGGGAGTCCACACCTTTAGCAGTCATTGAGAGACTGTGTGAGATTCAGATGTCTGCACATTCTGAAATTTCAGAGTATTTGAGACATTTACATGGTAGATCTGGCAGATGTGACACGGAGCCTGAAAGAGGCCATGGATTTCTGGAGAGGCAGATAGAGGTATGGCAGTATCTAATATGTTTTCCTGAGTGGAGGTGCACTCTATAATCTGTGTGTGCAACACTTGCAAGCTTTAAGCCAGAGTCACAGGTAAGTAGCATGATCTGGAAGCCAGGAATGGTGATACTATTGTTTTGGGTCCTGATACTTGAGAAGTATCAGAAGTATCAGAAGAGTATGTCCAGGTGCCAATGGCTGGGGAGACTGGGGATCTAAGGCCAGCTACTGGCCCACTGATGATGCAATCCATATTTTGCTGTACAAATTTACATATATACATTAGCAGACTTCTCTTCTGATCATCTAGAGACAAGGAATAGGACTGAGCCGCAAATGTTATTCACATTCATGTGGGTGCTGTTGGCAAGTGGGTGCTTGAAGATAATGCCTTCTGCCTGTGTGTGGTCAGATATGTGTCTCTATTGTGTCAAGGAGTACGTACACATCTACTAGAAATTCATGCACAGCCTTGTTTCTGGTGGCACGTGGAGAGTCAAAGCAACCTTGCATCTCCTGGGTGCCTGGTTAGGAAATTCCTTATAGTTTCAAATTAAATATGTGAATCATTTTAGACTATAATAGAAACTAAACCTTTTCCCAGAGCCAGTTTTAAGATAATAAACATATTCTGTGTTAGGACACTTACTGTATTGTAAAGTATTAGACTCTTAAATAGTAAATATTCAGGTTCTTAAAAAGTTAGGTTGGCACATCTAAACAGAACTAATAGAGCATAATTTTCCTGTAAGGGTCTTAAATTAATCACTCAGATATTAGAAGCATTTTTATGTATAAAAACGTATCCAGGTATCACTTTATTTTATTCCCACTTTCTCCCACATTCTAGAGAGACAATAGTAATTATATAATATTTTAAATCTCTGTATGGAGGATTTTCTTACCTACTTTAAAAAAATATGACCATAAAAATCAAATACTGCTAATGGTGAGAGGAAAGATGCTTTAATTAAATTTCAATTATAGTATCATGGAATATATCAAGTTGGAATGGAACCATGAATATTAAGTTCAACTCCCTGTCCCTCACAAGACACCTAAAACTAAATTATATGACTAAGAGAATGTCCAGATGCTCTATGAACTCTGACAGGTTTGGGATTATGTCTATGTGTTCAAATATTTGGTTTTCTCTACTGCCAAAATGGATACTAAACACACCTATCAGTGGTTTCATCAATTATCTATTGAGTATTTAGCAATCTGCTGTAATGTTTCATGTTTCCTTATAAATTCACTCATTTCATGTGTAAAACCACTTAAGCTCACTCACTAATATGTCAGGGTAATAAAGTAATACCGTTCTTTTTTCTGGAAAAAAATCTGAATATTATTGTAAAGATATAAAAATATACTTATATTTTTATCTTTTTCACAAATGTCATTATAAAATGCAATTTTATATTAACATTTCATCTCTATACTTTTCATTATCTGTGAAATATCTATGAATTATGCCTTATGTTGACATTATCATAGAATCATAGAATATGCTGTGTTGGAAGGGATCTATCAGGATCATCAAGTCCTACTCTTGGTCCTACACAGGACTCCCCAGGAATTCACATTATGTGCTACCTTGAGTCCTATGTTAAGTTTTGGGTTCCCTCACTACAAGAAAGGCATTGAGGTACTAGAGTGTATCCAGAGAAGGACAATGAAATTGGTGAAGTGTCTGGAGCACAAATCTTATGAGGAGAGGCTGAGGGAGCTGGCTTTGTTTAGCCTGGTGAAAAAGAGAATTAGGAATTTTTTCTTCAACAGAAGAGTTGTCAAGATTGAAAGAGAATGCCCGGGGAAGCAGTCAAGTCACCACCCCTGCAGGGACTAAAAAGATGTGTAGGTATATCATGCTTGGTTTTTACATGATTTAGCTGTGGACTTGGCAGTGTTAGGTTTGTGGTCGGACTCAATGGTCTTAAAAGTCTTCTACAACCTAAATGATTCCATGATTAATACTAACCTCCATAGAAAAGGAGAAGGCTTACTGGTAGAAAAATACAGATCTTTGTTCCTGTCTCTTCTATCACTGTCTTGTCAAGGAATTAATAATATATTAGGTCTTTCTCAGATCAGGACATCACTTATGGATGTTACATATTCTGATTGTCACACAAAGCTTTGCTAGGACATGAGACATAATCCAGCCTGCTTTGAATGTAGCTGCTCTATACTCTTATGTTTCTTTATTGTGCAAATCTTTTTTGGCTTTAAGATCTTATTTTCCTCTGGGATTAAGGCCATTTTCTGGAATGTTATTAAGTAGAGCTTGGAAAAATTTTCATCAGAAATATTCTTTTAACAGAAAAGGATCTGTGAAATGTCCAAAAAGACTGTGGTTGTCTGATTTTTGGGAAAAAAAAAAAAGAAAAAAAATATATATATGATAACCACAAAACTTATACATTTACCTAGGACACTACAGAATTAATTAATGTGTGACTATCAAAACATGAAAATAAAAACAGAAGTTTGAAGATTTGGCAGTAACTAATTCCAACTCTTCCTTATATTTGCCACTAGAATCAATAGTTTTTATAATGAGAGAACCTAAGCAAAAGCAAGAATATTAATTAAGTCAGTCATAAGAAAACTTTATTTTTCACAATAAAACAGTCTGGCATAGAACTAATTCATTTTTAGAAACTAACTGTAAATCTCATATTCAGCTACAGTGGTTAGCAACTTTGACATGAATACTAGGACTTAAGCAAATGAGTAAAATTATAAAACATTTTGTGTAATGAAGAAAAAAAGCAGTTTAATAGAACATTGCCATACAATTCATGTTTCCTGCTTGAGAATTGAATATTTTACCCAACATTTGGAGAAGAAGAACAAGAAACCATGAACAAGTGACAATATTTCATTCTGTTGACATTTCCTTATTCCCCTGGTGGAAATACGTTCATAGTAAGTTGTTTTATTTTTTTAAAGAGAATTTTAATATTTATTTTTTAGCTTACATCCCTGAGTCATGTGTGGGGTTTTTTTTTATTCGTTGGTTGTTTTTTGTTTTACTTCTCCATGACAAAATGATTTATTTGTTTGCTTACTTGTTTGTTTGTGTAATTAAACTGGAATTAATTACTTTTAGAAAACTAAAGAGCAACTGTAGCAAAAAGAGGATACCAAAGTAGGTGATAGTTTAAGGGGTAATCAGTGTCTTCAAAATGTATGGCAATTTCCCTTTCAGGCTGTGATCTTCTCACAGCCTCACAGCTCTGCTAGAACTAGCAATAAGTTAAATGCTAGGATGGAAACTAAAAAATATTGTTAATGGATGAGGCTTTTGGGATATGTTCATGTTCTTTGTGTTTTTTTTACTTACAGTAATCTAAAAGGAATAAAACTTGAAAGTAGGAGCCAACTTTCTTTTGCAATTAGCTTTTACTTACTAGATGGCTGCATGCATATCTAACTTTTTCTGGGTTTTTTTGTCATTTTTTCTATTGTCTGGAGCCAAACAGGAACCTCATGGGACCCCTCAATCTACCTAAATTAGACATCTGCCTTAAAATAGGGTAAATTGTTCACTGGTGGTCTATTGACTGCAGAAAAAAATTGTGGTTGATTAGTTGTGTGCAGACAACTGAAGATTTAACTTAGCTCTATTTTAAAAATCTAACGTTTCTTCAGAATTGTAGAGAGAATGTCAATGATGAGACTTCAGCACTATATTTTTCAGCAGCTGAAAACAAGTGTGTTAAATCGGCATGTTCTTGATTCATTTTACTAAAGCTCAAATTCAAGTTTAAGCTTGGTGATGTTTCTCTGAAAGGACTATTTTCCTTAATATTTTAAATATTCCTAATTCTGTTTGAACTTCCTCTTTTTCTAGAGCTTTCACTTAGAAAATTCAGAAATGAAGTTGAGGAAATAGTTAAGGAATGTTAAGAGCAGCCTCCTTCTCCAGCTGCTCTATCCCGGGACCCCTTCTGCCCTGCTGCTTGAATCCAGCCTAGTGTGTGTACACACACACACAATTCCGTGTGTACGCGCATGCACGTGCACACACACACACAGAGTGTAGCCTCGGACAAGGTGTTGCCCACAGCAGCACCCACATTTGGGACTCACAACAGACACAGGCACAGGTGGACATGTCCCTTCCTCCTGTTGGGCTGGCAGAGACAGACGGTCACTAGTGCAGCACACACTTAAATCAGTGAACTCTCAAAATAACTGTCTCACCTGCTCTTCCTCAGGTTGTTCAACATGTCTTAATTCAGACAATACTCCATTCACCCACAGAACTTCAAGAATAGTCTAAATATTCGAGTGTATATATAAAATACAAAAATGACTTGGCCACTGAAACATATGTAAATGTTTTCTTAAAAAAAAAAGAAAAAAATATGTGACAAAGATTTTATGTTCTCTTATACTAACTTCTATGATCTATTTGTTTTCAGTTCAAAAAAATAATCTTACTTAGGACAATTTCTTTGACATTATTTCTGGTGAGGACAATCTTTTGAAATAAAATGTTTCTCATTTTCAAAAACAGATGTCAGAACATGAGTACAAAAAGTAAAAAAAGCCCTAAAATTGAGATTTAATTTTAAAGAGCTGAATAAATTAGCAGGCTTCAGAAAAGAAAAACAGAATGAAAAGACACCACCCAAAAACGCCTCCTCAAAACCCAGGATTCCTTACCTAAAGAATGGAAAACAAATGATGCAAAAGGTGCCAGGCAGAGTGCTTTGCTATTACTATTACTGAAATATCTCAAATTAGGTAGTGTTTCATATTAGGTATTGTCTTGAAGTGTGGGGTTTTGCAGACTAAGGCAAACTGTCAAGATTCCTGCATGGTGATATATACCCTGTAATCACAGGGCTCCCTGGTAGCAGCAGAATACATTCAGCATAATGAGAAATAGTCAGCTGTTTTAAGATTAAAGTGAAAATGAAAGATAAGAGTGCATTTGAAAATTGTAACTCGCTCTTACAGATATATAGCATGGTTCTTTAAGATTTGAAGATTCAATAAAATTTATTGAATTTATATATACTGAAAACAGTTCTATGTATAGAAGTCTATATATGTCATTTTAGAGGAAGGCTTAGGAGGGGAAAGCTGAAGAAATAGAGATGCAACACTGCATTTTGTTTTTTTCAGTGATAGCATGAGTTTTCAGGTAAATATGACCCAAAAGTCAGCAATAAAATCTTCCACTCTGTTTTGTCATCTTTCAGGATATGAGATGTATATTATTAAAAAAAAAAAAAACAAAAATAAAAGGAAGACGGGAAGGTTTTTGAAGGGAAGGTTTGGGAAGGGAAGGTTTGGGAAGTCTTGGGAAGGGAAGGTTTAGGAAGGTTTGGGAAGGTTTGGGAAGGGAAGGTTTGGGAAGGTTTGGGAAGGTTTGGGAAGGGAAGGGAAGGGAAGGGAAGGGAAGGGAAGGGAAGGTGGAAAATCTTTAAATTACAGAAATGTGTATAGATAATCAGACAGATAGTAGTTTTGTTTGTCTCTTTTGTGTAAACAGAAAAAAATGACAGTTGTATAGCCCATGATGACTTTCTAGGGCTTTTGGTGCACCACATATAATTTCTCTTTGCTATAGGCTGTGAGATATTTTCCTGTACTTATTAAATCAAATGTTTCTGTTTGAGCTAGTGGCACACTTATTTCCATTACTTCTGTTGTTCTTTTTGATTTTTTTCTTGATTGATAACAGACATATGCACATTACTTTAAATTTCAGGTTAGTGTTACATTTTGTTTGAAATTTTCAACAGTTAGGTCAGTCAAGGAGCAATAAAATTGAAAATTATCATTTCTCTAGAATAATTTCAGAAGTGTGTTCCATGGAGATTTGCCTTCCCAAAAACTCATGCATTTTTATTTTTATTTTTATGTTTTTTCCAATGCTTAGAAGCATTGCTGGATGTTATTTGGAAACAATAACACTAAAATAACCCATATATATTTACTGTCTCTAGGAGTTTTCCATTGGAACACAGAGGTAGAATATGCAAGCAAAGATAAGATGATACCAGCAGTCATCATATCTTCACATCCTCGATTGGGAAGATATTTTTGTCTATATTGTACCACAGTTTTTGTCTCTCTTTTTGAAGTGTCACTTCCCAAGGCTCTTATTATTTACTTATTACAATTCTTTTGCATACCTGAAACACAAGACAAACTGCAATAGGTTGACGGTAATTTCACCTTCCTCTCACCATTCTTATTGAGTTACAAGGATACTTATAGTGGCCTAGTAATCTTAACCAAGATTTAAATTACTGCATTAAACTTTATTCTGGAGGAGGATTTGACACACATATGTTGTCAGTAATTGTAATTCACAGTTGAGTATTCATCCCTGCATTGACTTCACTTGTTGTTTCCTAATAGTTACACATGACAAATGTTTCCAGTTTATTCCTCTGTTTCTATTGCATGTTTAGGTTATAGTTCCTTCTCCTTCCACAAGGAGAAGGAGATAGCAAAAAATGCTCAGCTAGAAAAAGTCAATCAGAAAGGTAGAATCTTGTAATTTGGATATATTTATATGTTATTTCCTTCCTCCAATTTCCTATAACTTTCCCAAGCTGGGGAAAGTTTATCCTTATGAATGAAAATATCACAGAATCATAGAATGATTTGGTTTGGAAGAGACCTTCAAGAGCATCTAGTTAAAACCCCTTGCCATGGGCAGAGGCACCTTCTGTTACATCAAGTTTCTCATAGGTCTATCCAGCCTGGTCTTGAACTCTTCCAGGAGTGATGTATGATAAATGATGAATTGTTTGGTTTTAGAATCATAAAATCATTTATGTTGGAAAATAATTTTAGAAGGATTGCTGAAAACATCAACCACATATTTCATTGTCTGCCTTTAAAAACATGCTATTTTTGCCATTTCCCCATCTACATATAAGCTAGTGTATAACTTTCTTCATCTTACCTGGGATATCATACTGACCAGTAATCTGAATGATCAGAATCAAAAGTTAAGACTGATTATTCTTGGTATCTCTACAATTACTGTAAAATTGTAGAGATACTATGTTCTTAACTCATTTCGAATACCATTTATTTCACCCATCTTCAAGCACATGAAGTTAGATGTCTGGTTTAATTCCATTTTCTAGTCTTTTTCTGTGCACAGAAGACAACTTATTTCTATAAGGGAAGAGATTAAGTCTTATGAGAAGTTTAAGATATGTGGAAAGAATTTTGGCAACTCTCATGACAATGTAGGATAATAAAATTTGCTTCGGTTGGAAAAAAAGATTTCTTATATTGCTGCAATTGTGTTATGAAATGTCTTACAATTCTATAAATCCCCTCAGGTTTAATACCTAATTCTGAACAGGAGTTCTTTCACAAATTCAGAGGAAATAATTTACATGACTTTAGTGCCAATGATGTTGTTGGATTCCCTGTCCCACATATGCCTTTTGAATATAATTAAAAACTAGCAGTTTCTGTAACTGCATTACTTTAAAAGACCCACATAAAACAAACTGGGGATTGAGATCAGCTGTATTCTTGGTAAATCCTGTGGATCACAGAGGACTGCCTCTCCTCAAATCCCTTAGCAATGCTTATTTCTTATACCTTAATTAATATACAGTAGGAAAAAATATTTTGACAGAAAGAAAAGTGATGCTGAAGACAAGCAAGTCATGCTGAGAGAAAAAAATGCTGAATATATTAAAAGCAGATAGAAATACATTTATTTCCTTTATTACTTAGCCATAAAATAGAGAGACACCTTACACGGCATAAAACCCCTCAGATATTTACTCAAATATTGTCAAGAAGATCTAAAAAGCCTGAGTATTATTTTATGTAACCCTTAGCCTTCCAAAACAGAGAAGAAGCTACTTTGACTCAATGTACTAAAAAAAAAAAAAAGAAAAAAAAAAGAACTAATAGTGATGTCTACAATTTTATTTTAATTTCCTGACACTTTTAAGCACTTTAAGCCTATTACTGCAATAATGATGCTATGATCCGATTAGTGAGAGATGCCTCTGCCAAAATTAAGGTGCAAATGAGACCATATGCTGAAGTCAATAATACAGGTTTTATTTAACAGTAAATGTGAGGTAGAGAGGGATAGAAAGAAATAGGAAATGTGGAGGGGGGAGTCGGGGTGGGGAGACAGAGAGATCAAGCAGAAGATAGTCATCACCCATGGATCCAGCAGCATCCCGTTGGTCCTTCTTCACTCTGGACTTCTTCGTACTGGAGGTCCCAGAGTCATTCTTACGGTGATACCATCTTTATACAGTCCAAGTTCTGGGTAGCCACAGGGTGGTTGCAGATGCCATTCTTAGGGGGTATATGTATGAGCAGTTACTTCCTTTCCCACAGTTTGCCACAGTGGGAATTTTTGTCCAGATACCTTAGCCAAGATATGCTAAACAGATCTTGCCTCTGCCAGGTGTGGAATTAGCACCTTCCTGTTGCAAATTCCTCCCTTCAGTGCTTATCTCAAGTTCCTGTTGTGGTGGCTTATCTTATGGCAAGTTCCTTCTGTGGCCTTCACAGTGTTTGAGAGAGTACGCTGTGCTCTTAAGTCCTTATAAATGATTCACCTCTCAACGATGGCATCTGTTAGTTTCACAAAACTAGAATGACTTTCATATGATGAGGATTTTCTGTAGTTACCTATAATTCAATAAAATGCAGGTGGTAGTAGCCAGATGCTATTAAAACAAACAATAGTGGAACTTTTGTTCCTTTAGTTAACAGCAGAACTTAGTCTACTTTTGGGCAATGACAAGTCTTTGTTGTTTCCTTTGCTATGGATTTAATCAAATTTCATCAAGGATTTTTATGTAAGTTTCCTCTGAATTAAACTTCACTGTAAAAAAGTCTGACCATCAAAAAAACCCTTAAACTTAACTAGTACTCTGAATTCTTTGTTCACAAATTCCAATTTAAACACTGCTTCCCTTTTCATTTTCTACAAAATGTTGTTAAAAATAATTTCTTTGAGGGAGAACTAAATTGAAAGTATCTCCAATCTAATGATAATTCGTTGGGAAGAAACTTATTTTTCTCAATACCATCATGCACAAAAGCAGGTATTACATACTGCCTAATTAATATTGAACTTAAAAAAAAAAAAAAAAAAGAACTGAGGGAAGCACCCTCTATAAGGAAAATAAGCAACTGTCAGGGATTTTAACTTGACTTAAGTAGAGCTTAATTTGAAATTATTTGGACTTGATCTATCAAAAAGATATTGAATCTTAAAAAGTCAAATGCTCACTATCTTCAAAATATATTAAATTATTGCTAAGAAATTAATTTCCTACAAGCGATTTATTTTCTTGCCAGTCTAGGGAGGGAGCATGACACCTTTTCTCGCTGTTGTGCAGTGATGTAAAAGTAATCTGCTGAAGAAACTTTAATTGGAGTGAAGTATGCATCACAAATTGTTCCTACTTTTGAATGTGGTAATTTTTGGCAATGAATAGGGTTTTGCTGGAAAGGCTTCCTAGGAGTTAACTTCTGGGAGACTGTTAATTGAGCACGGCAGATCACATACAGATATTAGTACTTTATTACACATATATACTGGAAACCTATAAAGCTAGAACACATCTACAGATTGTATAACTGAGAGTAGCTGAGAGGTTTCACTTAGAAAATTAACATTAATGGTTCTTGGTAAATGCCATCTTACTCTTGTTTCTACATATATTCATGAATCTCCAGAGGGTACTTAAAAAAGTTTTGTGCAAGGTAAATTGAAGATTCTGTCACTCCTGTCATTGTTTTGACAACCTAAATCAGACATTTCTTTGAACGTTAATGGTGAGCACTTCCACTTTTTAAAATGATCCTACAGGGAATATAATTAAATCAGCTTTTTAAAGGACTTCTTTAGATATTGATCCGTATAAAGACAGAAAAAGTAAAAAGGTAGGATTCAAACTCCTTCTTTTTTTAACATGGGTTCTCAGTCCTTGCAGTCTAGTAGGGGAAACTGGTGTATAATACAGGGGGATTTTTTAATAAATTGAGAGGAACCTTTGAAAGAGAGTGTGGAAGGAAAAACACTAAGTGTTCTAACATTTTGAGTAATTGGCAAGGAATGGAAATATCTAAATTAACTTGGCCTTTTCTTATGGTTTTACAAATAAAAAGTCATTTTCTCTTTTACAATGGAGAAAATGGCACAAGGAGCGGGAAATAGGTTTAAAATGTCCAGAAAACACATTACCTTCATTGAAATATCTGGGAAACTATCATGTAATGCAGTTTGTGTCACTCGAGTCATTTAGCAATGCCATGCTTGCACAAAATAGCAATGCAGATTTCTTTGGCTATACTAGACTCTGGAGGAATCTGGAGGTCTACAGAAGAAACATCCACATTTCAGTCAATAACTTTAGATGACCTTAATGTTCAAGAAAAAGAAACAAAATTTTCAGTCATTATTCTTGCAACCTGTTTTAGATATGAAAGTTAGTCTTAAACATATAAGCTGATATCTATAGTATGTTAAGTTGGTATAAGAATTCTCTCTATTGGCCATAAAGCAAATCTATGTAGGCTAACTCAGATGTCATAGGTGTCTATATTTTTGATCCAATGTGGATTGTTTAGACGAATCCATGTGCCATAGCTTGCTGAGATTCACAACCTGTCTTCCCTCTGTCTTAGATTCTGTCCCTCAAAACTGATTCCAAGGTCAGCGTTTTAAGGAACTAGGTCCCTTCACAGCATCAGAAACACCATGAATTATCAGCTCTGAGCTTATGAGAAGATAAAAAAGTTGCAACCAGGCTAGTAAGTGAGAGGGATATGCCAGACTCATAAATACACATACTGTGATCTTCACAGCAAGACCTAAAAATCCAGGCTTTCTTTAATTACAAAATGAGAAAGTCTGGAGCTGTTATGCTGTGATTTTTAGGCACCAGATGTCCTGGAAAGGGAAAAAGAGTTTAGAAGCAAGAAAGTTTAAAATGAATTATGAACAGGAAGAAAGTATATACTCACACATGGCTTATTAAGTCATGTAAGTTCATCATTCTGATCATAATTTCAAAATATAATCTTATTTTTGGACTTACTGTTAATCACGCAATCAATGTTGCAGTGTCTTATTCATTGGTAGTGTAGATCTTTATTTAAAATATTTCAAGGTAGATGAAAAATTAGTTATTGATTTCCCTGGGTTTAAGATTTCACTCTTTGAGTTGTATTTTTACATAAAATTTTCATATTCTTTATACATTACAGACACTGACAAAAGAGTGAACAGAAATAATTAAAGTAATAATATTGTTATATGATTTTTTTTCTCTTGGAGTCCATGCGATACTTACTTTTGTCTTCAGCATTTTCATTTGAACTCCTGCCCCCAGAGGTTTTTTTTTTAATTTATTTTGGGTCTAGAAAATATGATGCCATTATTTCAAATGCAGTCGTTTTATTGACCTGACAAAGAAGACCCTCAGAACTTGTCTGTCTTGTCTGAATCTGAGCTGCTAGTTTTAATTCCTCTAGAAATTATCTGGGAGAAGGTGACTAATGCCCAACTTGGTTTTAACTTTGGGATTTTCCTCTGTGGTAAAGGTCTGACAATCCTATGTAGTCACTATGACAAAACAAAACAAAACAAAAAACAAAACCAGCAAACAAACAAAAAACCCAAACCAAACTAAAACCACCCACAAAACCAACAACAACAACAACAAAACCTAAACATTAGCCCTTTATAACTAATAGCGAAATAGTGCAAACAGCCAAATGCTTGATGGAAACCAAAGTGAAAAAAAAGATCAGGTAAAAAGATTGTAATAAGAAAATTCATAAAAAAACCCCAAAATGGAACCAAAACAGGTAAACTTCCACCATGAGCATTATATTCCTCCTGGTAAAGACCTAATGAAGCTGATGACTCCTCTTTATCTACCCCCATACTTTGAGAGGAGTGAACTCAGAGGGGCCCAAGGAGGGAGCATAATTTCAAGAAAAAGTCATTGATGCTAGAAAGCCCATATCTTCACTGTATCAATGATTTATGAATATTAAGGTAATTGTAATTAGACCAATAATAGCTGTTTCTTGTGTTTTAATTAGACTATTAAGACTTTGGTTAGGCTAATAATAGATGATTGAAAAAAAGTTGGCCATAAAAAAAATTTAAAACAACTGTTTCAATAAATGACAATTTTCTGTCTAAATTTCAAGAAAACCCCAGTCTTCACTTAGGTAACTGTACTTGGTATTCATTTTCATGGTCCTTGAATCAGCTTACTTGAGAAAAGGTATATTGTTATTCCTTTTCTCTACAAAATTATACAGTTGTCATTAAAAATTGGGGGGTTTTTCCCTGTTAAAAAATTGTGCTTATTCTCCTTTGCTGAGGAATCTACCCTTTATTTAGGAATCTACTACTGCATGAGCACTGTGGAAGAACACAAAAACTACATTTAGGCTTATAAATTAAATATGTCTAGGACTGTTGTTTGCTGTTGAGGCCAGCTGGCATAGAACAGCTTGCATTCATATTATTAAATTCTCTTACTCTCCAAACAGCATGGCCACATACTAATTAAGAATCCTTCTTCTTCTGTGATATCTCCCAGAACACGCTTGGAAGCAATTTGGAAAAGTGTTACTTGGGGTATTCTTTTTTTTGTGGGAACATTTGGACAGTGGGTGGGGCTACAGGGGTGGCGACAGAAACAGTGAGAAGATGCTAGAAACTTCCACCATGCCCAACAGAGCCAACGCCAACCAGATCCAAGATGGACCCATTGCTGGTCAAGGCTGAGCCAATCAGCAATGTTGGTAATGCCTTTGGGATAACAGAGTTAAGAAGTGGGAAAAGTTACTGTGCAAAGAGCAAAAAGCAGCGAGAGAGAGGAGGAAGAATGTGTGAGAGAAGCCAAGCAGGCATCAAGGTCAGTGAAGGAGGAGAAGAGGTGCTCCAGGTGCTGGAGCAGAGATTCCCCTGCAAACCATAGTGAAGGCCATGGTGAGGCAGACTGTCCCTTTGCAGCCCATGGAGGTTCACAGTGGAGCAGATACTCACCTGCAGCCCATGGAGAACCTAACATTGAAGTAGGTGGATGCCCAAAGGAGTCTGTGATCTCATGGAAAGCCCGCAGTGGAGCAGGCTACTGGAGGACCTGTGGCCTCATGGAGAGAGGAGGCCACACTGAAGCAGGTTTGTTGACAGGACTTGAGACCCTGCAGGAACACTGGACCAATCTGTTCCTGGAGGTCTGCACCTCATGGAACTTCGTGAAAACTGTAGCGTGTGAGAAAGACTCACATTGGAGACATTTGTGGAGGACTGTCTCCTGTGGCAGGGATTCCACACCCCTACAGCCCAAGGCGAAGATTACGGCAAGGTAGTAATTGGTGAATGATCTCTCCCTGTCCTTGTCTCAACCCGTGAGTCTTTCATTGCACTTTTTCTACCCTATCAAGTTGAGAAGGGGAATGCTTTGGTGTACGTCTGATGTCCAGACAGGGCGAATCCACTACCCTTAGTTCAGGCAAAATTATGCCAGGAACTGTTCTTGCAATTGAACACTATAAGAAATTGATTTCTAGTGACTTGGAAATGGTAATACAGATTTAGGTTAAACATTTGATCTACCTCTATACTTACATATTTATTTCATTGCATAATTAAATATTGTCCTACAATAATAAATGAACCTCTCAATCATCTATGTAATTAGCTGCTTTGTGCAGTAGAAAAGTGTATTTATACTTACTATATTTCAATGACAGACAACTAAGGCACAGAGGATGGGGCAAAGATCTAGTTATATTGTTAGACTACATTTACTTACCTGTTTGAACTTGATCCAACAAACAACTCTGATTTGTGCATAGTTTTAATTGTATTAGATATGGCAAGTAATTTTTTGTGTTTTAGTCTGAAGAGCCTTAAGCAGAAGTATTAAATCTTTCCTTTTTTTTCAGAATCGATGTAAGTAAAACCACACAGAATAACTCAAATCCCTGGAGATTCACACTCACTCACATCAGCTTGACTCCACCACTTCTAAAAATGCCAAGAATTTTGCAAATTTTAACCTTATTACATCTCAACAAATAGGTCAAGATATGGGTAAATTGCTTATAGATTAAAGTGTATTTACAAAAGAATAGAGGTGAGAAAAACAAAAAATCTTGTTCTTAAAGGATGTTTGTTTCATAAAAAAAAGAAAGAACTTGATATAGACTATTTTTCAGAGTCGTCTGTGAAATGGACATACTGCAGAAATTTCATTTCAGAATTTTTTTTTCTTCAAATTTTAGATTTCCACACTGAAAGTGATATATTGCTTCATAGATTCCACACAAAAAAATTGTCTGGATACAAGGCATGGTGGAAAGGTAGCAAGCAAAAAATTTGGAATCAGCTACACATGTGAATGTCTATTTATCATAGAATTAATATACTGAAATTCAAGCCAAAATTAAGTGTGCATCTATTAGGCATCAGGTTATAAGGGGCTATATGCCTATACCTGCCTAAAGCACAGTATGACTTTTTTTATTGCAAATTCGTTATTTCCAGTGGCATAGTAGCAGTATATGGATTCATTGTTCATACCATACACATATTCATAAGAAGTTCGACTTATGTGAAGCACTCAAACATGTAACTGACTTAAGTAAGGAATGTTGACAAGCATTAAGCTATTTTCTAAGTAGGACTAGGATTATACACATTCTTAAAACTGAGAACATACTCAAGTGTATTGAATGAAGTCTTAAAAGGGGACATTACAATTTGCTGACTCATCAGCAGCACTTACTAAAATATTCAGATTTTTTTTTTTAAATGCTTTATTCAAATGCTGATTAGGTTAATCCCTGATCTGCTTGCTGCAGTTTATAGATTGAGGTTTCATTAAAGAATATTCAGACTAGTTCAGGTAAGAAAATTAAAAAGTTTGACAACTTTAAATCTGAATAGTCTTTAAATTGATTTATCACAGTCCTTTTTGTGCATGAATATGGTCTGTTCACACGGGCAATGTCTATCTTGCCCACATTTCTCCACTTTCTTTCTCTGAGAGTTGAAATTTTAAAAAATGTTTTCTACCCACATGGCCTTGTAGAACTGATCTCAGAATCTCCTCATCAAATCTGTTTCTTCTCTTATGAAACTTTCATAGGAGAGATGCTCATAACTAATGTATAACTCACAGCCCTGAGTCATTTTAATTCTCCCAGTTTTGTTCTCTGTTGTTAAACATTAGTAAAAGAAAGCAGAATAATTTTCTAAAGAAACACACATTATGCTTTCTAAAGAAGCATAACTAATTCACATTATCTTATTTTCTTTTTTATGGGGACAAATTTCTCAGGAAATGCAAGATCAATATTCAAGTCTGGTGCAGTGACAATTCAGTTTCTTATCCCTTAGCATTTTCCTAATCACTAGCCTATTTATCCACACCTCCAGTTTTCATATTGATTGATTTTCTTCTGGAGAAAGTTGAAGCAAACAAAGTGTCTGAGTTTTTCATTCATGTTTACAGTGTTGACAGATGCTTTTCATGTTTCCATCCCTTAGTGTGGGTGAATTCACAACTGAGCTGTGTCTGAATCCAGCTTTTTCCTGTTCCTCTTCAGATGCCCTCATTCTTTGAGAAGGAAACAGTATCCTGGTATATAAGGAATCATCACCTTAGAAAATTCCTCTCTGAATATCTGAAGACCAGTACTGCAGGCAACAATGTGTCGTACACCTACCCCATAGCTGGGACATAGCTGAGATTTGTACTTAGCAGGATGAATGAACACACAGCAGAGCAGTGTGTTCCTGGAGCGTAAGCATAGGTAGTCACTGCCTAAATATCAGAACTGGCATCAAACATAGCAATTGTAAAACCTAACACAGTGGTTTTGGGGCTTTTTTGGGGGGAGAGGGTTTTTTTTGGCAGGGGGAAGGGGAGGTTTGGGTATGGTTGTTCTTTCTTAGTGAAATACAGACAAGTTGCTTTAGAGTTTCATCTCTGTAAAAACTGAATAAGGACGTTTATGATCTTTTTGGACTGGATGAAGATCATCCAGTGATTCTATGATTAGTGAAAACCTTGAAGGTACACTCAGCACAGGCAGCTGCTTACAGAAAAACAAGAAGAAATGTGGAAAAAAAGAGAATCTCAAAACAGTCCTTCCCACCGTTTGGTGGTTTACTCAAGGTTTCAGAGTAAGTAGCTGCTCTATTTCCCTGAGTAGCAATGTCCAATTTCTTTTGAAAACAACTGACAAATTTTTTATCTTCAGAATCCACAACCAGTAGTTACACTGTTTCTTGTTTTTCATATGTTAACCTACCAGCTGAAAGAACTGTTTGGGATGGGGATTACATTTATTCAGTTCATGCTTTATTTTGAGTTGAGCTAATCAAATTTGCCTTTTCTAGGAGATTGTTTTAGTAACTAAATGATTTGTTGGAAATTTTTTTCTCCTTTTGGCACTGTGTTATAGTGCAAAAGTAGTTCAAGAATCTTGTGGTAATGGGAGAGAGAGGGAGGGAGGGAGGAAGGAATGAAAAGATTCTGATAAAAATATCAGGCTGATGACAAGGGCATTCACCTGAAAAAATTTCTATGGTAACTAGCCTCTTGCTTGTTTTAAAAAGAAGAGGAGTGTAACCATTTAATCTGAATTTATCAGCCAAATCAGAGATTTACTCCAATACACCAAAGAGAAACTGCTGTCTGTTCTTGAATTTACTCTTTTAAATCATTACAGTCATATGCTGCCTAGTTGGTTATATTATACTCCGTAACACACTTTCTTGCTGCCTAACATGGTGTGGAGTAGCTTGATTAAGAGCAGATTAAATGACAAAACAGTCCAGGAATTTATGACAACAGCATTAACCCGAGTAGAACAGAGCCATTGGTCTCCAGCCCTCAGGGATTATCTCTAAAAGATAAGAAAGAGCAGCTTAATATAGCCTTAAAAGGGTCAAAGTGTACTAAGTTATTTGCTAATGAAAGTGAAGAAATTTGCTCTAGCTGTATTAACAACTAACCTAGGAAAGGAAAAAAAAAAATTAACTAAAAATGATGGTTCAGTTAAAAAAAAATTTTAAACTGGAAATTCTTGTTAAGTTTTGCAAAACAGAAGCAGATAGAAAAAGGAAAACAAAACTAATCTGCTCATTAGTAAGTAAATTTCTAGAGCAAAATATTTATTTTTATGCATGTAGATACAGATGAATATGGTTTCACTAAAATCAATTTGTATTGCCTGAGTTGTCCTATGATAATATATATTAACACACAGTTATGTCTGTTACTATTTACCTGTATTCTAATATGATAATGTTACACAATAATTACAAGAACAGATATGTGTTATTGCTACTTGTTTCATGATATGGTAAAAATTAGCAATATAATATATTTTTCAAACCAAGTATTTATTATTGCATATGGTAGGAGAGGAGTGTTGTAGGGAAGGAAAATGAAGGCAAGAATACATACCAGAGCTTTCAAATCATAAGCAGATTTTGGGATTGTAACTAAAATATTAGGGTCTTTGGAAATGGGAAGAAATGCAGAGAGAGGTCAAAAAATGGCAATCTTCTTGAGGTACTGGACCATTTATCCAAATGTGGAATCTTTTAAGGGCAAGAAATAAACAGTAAAAGTTTTTCAGCTACTGTCTTCCCTGCAGGCGAAAGTATTCTCATACCATTTGTCAGACAAACAATTTTAGAGGCCATTAATCCATGATGCCATTCCACTGGGGATTCTCTTCCCTGCAAGACTAACCCTGCCCCTGTGTGAAATAACAGTTTGCCATTGACTATTACTGGATCCAGAGTTCCCAGTAAGTTTTGAAAACTTTACAGGAAAAGTTTAAAAGACGTCTATTAAGAGAGACATCAACCCTTTAAGGTAAGTATTTAGAAGGAATTGTATCGCTGGTCATCTAAGTGCAGCTCAGCTTTTTCCTTTCTCCTTTCATCAACAAACTTAACAGCTGGGGCCTCATACAGGACACAAAATTGACAGATAAAGGACTCTGATGCCAAGGTCTAGAATAAATTTTTTAGCAGCAACATCTGTGTCTGTTGCAAAGCCCTTGGCTGATTTCTTGGCTGGCTGCTTGGCTGCCTCTGTTCTGTCTGTGACTCCAATGCTGGCTATGCTAATGGCCATGTAATGGCCTCTGTGCCCTCTTGGGGAATTAAATTGCTGATAAACTTACTGTCTTGCTTTGTCCCTAGGATCTTTTTTAAGCTTTGAGTGACCTGCAGCTGGAGGGGTTTGTTCCTTATTTGAGAGGAAGGTCCTTTAACAAATGCTCACAAATTGTGTGTGCAAGGCCAACTGATGCTGCCAAAGGAATATTTTGGAGTCTGCTGTAAAGTCATGTTCTTTTTAGATATAACATCTCCTCAAGCCACTAGAAATACTGAAGATATCAGAAAGAAAAAAAATTCAGAGAACACAGTCTGTGGATTAATCATTCATTTTAGTGTGTTATGGATTTCAGGAAGAGCGTTCATTATCCTACAGAACATATGCCTAAAAAAAAAAAATGGAGAACTGTTTTCTAAATGGGTGGCTGGCCCATCAGAAGTCAGGGTAGGTAATTCTTTATTGGCAAAAATACATGCTTATACTTGCATTATTACTACAAGGCATTCTGAAATAGATCCTTAGCACCAAAGGACATTTCCATGTGTTTACACCTGAGTGTCCTGTGAACACTTTCTTTCTCTCTCTGTAGTTACTCAGACTCTCTGGCTTCACTGTGGACTCATAATGAGTATTCAGCTGAATTTTAGTCAAAATACTAATATCTATTTTCTGCAGACTTATTTTTCAAATGTGTTCTAGAAGATGAGTAATAAAGACAGAGTGATGCTCTTTGCTTAGGAGAAATCCTGCTGCCCTTATACACAGAAATATAGTAACCCCTCAGGGTATGATTGTTCAATTCCCCTGGGTTTCTTTATTCTTTTGGGTGATATAAAATGCCTGCAAATATAGCAAACATTGCCAACAGGGAATATTAGGCCATACGGAGCAGGTCAATGGAGTGGCTGAGAAAAGGGTGTGTGACTGAAAGCCTCAAGCTATTGGAAACAAAATGAAACAGCAGTGTTTGCAGAGCTCGAATTTTCTCCAAGATTGGGCAAGCAGGGTTTTGGCTTGCCTCAGAGTACAGTTTCATCCATAGAAAAAAAATAGTAAAAATTAAAAAAAAAAAA
>VYXB01003402.1:148559-255451 GCA_013397135.1 Pachyramphus minor | reverse complement strand
AAAAAAAGTAAAAAAAAAAAAAAAAGGGATTAAATTCCATAACTTCTAATGGATTCTTTAAACTGAGAGGAAAAAAAAATTTAAAAAAATTACGAAGATACATGTGAAGGAGAAGAATACAAAGAAAAGCAGATATGAGTAACTCTAATATCTAATACCCAGTGAAGGTGAGATTGACTCAAGACTGAGGTATCTAACTCTTAGGTGTCCTTTCACCTAGGTTAGATACCTGAGCTATTGGCTAATGTTATCTACTAACTGCAAGACAAGATTGATGCCTCCAAGAATAAGGTTCATAGATATCAATGACAGGCAGCTAGGTAGCTGTTATATAGTTATCAGTTCTAATCACTGTTCAGTTGTGAAGTGTCTGTGTTGGACCTCTTCCAGACAGTTAGGTTTTTGAACAGGATTAGAGAGAAATAATGCTTTTTCCAAATTGAGTCATATACCAGATCTAATTGCTTAAGACAAGTCAAATTTTTACAAATTTTAATTACAATCTTTAGCTCTTCTGCTGTCTTTTGATATTTTACTGGTATTAAGGAGAGATAATAAACATAGAATCATAAAATATTTAAGTTAGAAAATACCTTTAAGATCGTCAAGTCCAACTCCAAATGTGACATTGCCAAGTCCGCTGATAAAAACACATCCTCAAGTGCCACATCTACACCTCTTTTAAATACCTCCAGGGATGGTGACTCCAAACTTCCCTAAGCACCCTGCTCCAATATCTGACAATCCTTTCGGTAAAGACATAATTCCTAATATCCAATCTAAACCTCCTCTGGCAGAATTTGAGAACAATCCGAAGTTAAGCAATTATAATTTTTTTAACACAATTAATGTTTTGAGTCCTTCAAGAGCCTGAATCCTTTCCCCAGAGAGTAGTGGTCAATGGCTCGGAATCCCAAGGGACATCAGTGACAAGTGGTGTCCCTCAGTGGTCCATATTGGGACCAGCGTTATTTAATATTTTCATTAATGATATAGATATAGGGATCGAGTGAAGCCTCAATAAATTTGCAGATGACACCAAGCTGAGTGGTGTGGCTGGCACACCTGAAGGATGGAATGCCATCCAGAGAGACCTGACCAAGCTTAAGAAGTGGACTTATGGGAGCATCATGCGATTTAACCACACCATGAGACATGAGCCAGTAATGTGCCCCTGCAGCCCAGAACAGTACACTGGACTGCATCAAAAGAAGCATGGCCAGCAGGTTGAGGGTCACATCTGCTCCTGGTGAGACCCCATCTGGAGCACTGCATTTAGTTCTGTGACAGGAAGGACACTGACCTCTTGGAATGAGTCCAGAGAAGGGCCACAAAGATGATCAGAGGGATGGATCACGTCTCTTACGAGCAAAGGCTGAGACAATTGGGTTTGTTCAGCCTGGAAGAGAGATACCTTAGGGATGACCTAATTTTGGCTTTCCAGTACCTGAAGAGAGCCTACAAGAAAGACAGAGAAGACATTTTTATAAGAACGTATAGTGACAGAACTAGGGGTAATGGATTCAAAATTTAAAGACAGTAGGGTTAGATTAGATATTACAAAAGAATTCTTTACTATGAGGGTGATGAGGCACTGCGACATGTTCCCCAGAGAAGTTGTGGATTCCCCATCACAGGGGGTGTTCAAGGCCAGGCTGGATGGGGCTTTGAGCAACCTGATATAATGGAAGGTGTGCCTAACCATGGCAGGTAGGTTGGAACTAGATCATCTTTAAGGCCCTTTCCAACCTAAACCATTCTGTGTTTCTATGATTCTATGATATGTATTATTACAGAGCCTATGTAATACAAATATACTTTTCATTCCCTTATTGAGTTTCCAAGTTCTACAGTGTTCAGTTGCCAAGCCATTTTTACATTATATTTTATATTTATTCAAACTTTTTCACTTCTGCGCACTAATCAACTGTTAAGTAAGAGACAGATTACTTATCTTCTTGTTAGCTTTTCTTCTGGAAATGTGAGTGTAATATAAGCATTACTTAATTTATTTTTGCAGCATCCCTGAGAGATAGAGTGGTATTATTTTACACGTGATGAACAGAGACAGAGAACTCAAAATAATTTTTTTTACATTTTTTTCATCTCTCTACATAAAATATACCTTTGAATTACTTGTGTTTGAGCTCTAGACTTGTCCTTTCTGCAAATCATGTCCCTGAGTTTTCAAGTCAGACAACAAAAAACTATGGGAGATTTATTTATTGGCTATATGTGACCTTCAGTGAAGAATGCCAACCATATACTGGACTGTATTATGAAGAGTAGCCAGCAGATTCAAGGAGTTCAGGGAGAGCCTTACCCTATATGCAGCAATTGTGAAGCCACACATGGAGTTCTGGATCTCACCAGTACAAGACATATTGATACATTAGACTGTGCACAGCAGCGACTGCGACAGTCAGGACAGTGGAGTACATGGTGTACAAGTAGAATCTCTGTGTGATCAGTCCTAGAAAATAAATCTAAAGGGAGATCTGTTTTCAGCTATCCATGGAAATGGTATAGAACAGATGGAGCCAGACCACTTCTTGTCAGAACACATCAGAGAAGTGCGAGAACTCAAGCTGAAAATGGAGAATTCTGGTAACATGATGTAGTTGTCTCTTTTGCACTGACATTCCATGAGAGTGTTTTAACTAAGAATTACTATCTTGTTGTTCATTATTTCCAGAAATAAATATTTTCACAACCCAGTGCAAATGGACTGTGGACTGTGCAGATGGTAGGATTATCCTGTCTAGGTCACATGCTTCTTGTATAGTGCAAAAGCCGGAGTTCCACTTAATATCACTAAATAATGATTTTAATGACAAATGCTGTTGTAGTGTGTAGTTTCAGGTAGTAAGTATACTCTTGCTTGAGTAGTATTAATGCAAGTCTTTCTTAATACATCCATCCTTGGTTTTAAAAATTTGATATAGATACAGACTTTTTCTGTATTTCCTGACAACAGAGGAAAAACTCCCTAGATTGTAAGTAGAGGGTTGCACTAGTTTTCAGAGGTCTTTTCAAGCCTAATTGATTCTTTGATTCTGTAATCAGCACGAAAGAGAGATCAATGGTTTAATCAGTTCTGTTAAAACATTTTTGTACTGAATTTTACGAGTTCTTTGGAAATTGTCTTTTTTTTTTTTCTTTTAGGATCCAAGTCTTGCTATCCAACTAGAACAGTTTACCAAAAAGTCTTAGCCTATAGCTCTTCCAGCTTCCCTTCTTTCAGGAAAAGCAATTGCTGCCACTAGCCTTCATTCTGCCCCAGTTGCTCATCACTACCATGTCAGAGCTGCCAGTTAAGCTCCTTGTTTAAGCTCTCTGTGACCTTTTTCAGGGAAAACAAATCAAAGTTAATTTAAGCCATTTAAACAGTACATATTTGCCAACTGAACTGAAATTGTTTAGGAAGCTAACACACAGCTAACAGATCAGAAAGGTGATGTGTGTTCTTGGGGACTGGAGCTGAACTCCTGATGAAGGAAAGAAGTAACAAGCTAGTTCCATTCACACAGCTGCTGCTGGACCAGTTTTACCTTCTTTTACATTCTGCCTCCTCGTTTTATCTAGAACTTCCAATGGGGCTTTGCTGTGAATTGGACTGTGTCGAAGATATTCAGTAAAGATCATAAAATTCTACCAAAAATCAAGTCTGGAGAAATCTTAGAATGAGAGCTTTATGAAATAATCTCAAGACTTTTGAACTAAGACCAAAACTCCTATTACCTCAGTTGCTATCAGTAGAACTCAAATTCTTGTAGTATAAAAGCAGGTCTTTCATCAGGGAAATAATATAAAAGAATGTTTATATGTAATTAGCTTGGCTTCATAAGAGTTGTTTGCGATTGCTCTCTTAGATCCTATTTATTATTAATATTGCAGGGTGAAATCCACGTGAATGTGTTAGAAAGAAAAAACAGGACTTATGGAGCATCGAGAAAAATGCCTGTCTTTTAACTTTCACATAGTCATCCTTTTAAGTGTCATTTTAAAAGAACAGTCTCAAGTATTATAAGTGTGTACATTTTCTTTCATTTACGACTAGTTCAAAGAAATTGCTTATATCTTAACCCTCATATATTTTTATTCCATAGATGGATAGTTAATATGACTAATATGTTGTTTGAAGAAAACAGCTTTTATAGGGTATAGGAATCATTTGGATGGCATCACAGATTTTTGATGCCAAGGCCTGAAAAATATTATTCCAAACACAGCATCTGGCTTCTTGGCACATATAGCCTGTAGTTTCTCAGTGCCTCTAGGTCTGTTGTGTGGTTGGTCACATTTGAATGCTAATTTTAGTTCTCAACTTCTCAGAATAAAGTGGACTTTTGACTTTTTGTGGCATGTATTTGTAAGCATATATATAGTGAACAACTTGTACAACTTCTGCAAAGTATTTTTAGTTCTCTACACTAATAAGTCTGTTGATTACTTGCATTCAAACTTATCTGAATATCTGTACACATGGCAAAATGCATACCTAAATAATTATAAGGGAACTTTTTTTTCCCCACATGTTCAAATCTTTATCATGTATGTTGATGTCATCAGGGGTTAATTTTATTTATTCATCCTTACTAAAAAGAATATTTTTGCAAGTAATCACAGTTGTTTCCCGTGTTCTTTAACACCTATAGAAAAAACTTTTATTTTTTTGTAAAGCTCAAATTTTGCTCATATTCAGCTGGATCATTTCTCATGTTTCAATTTTTTTTTCCCATCCCCTTCTTTTAAAGAAGTCTTCTTGCTTCTTAACATTCATTTTTCTGATCTATCTGCAAAAAATAAAATTTGCACCAGCAAATTTTGTCTTTTGCCATTATTTCATTGTGACCAAACTGATACCCGTCTCTACTACCGTTTTCTTCCCCACAACTCTGTCTTTATTCCCAAGATCTTATACTTTTCCTTCCTGCTTTAGATTTCTCACTGCTCTTTATTCACCTTGACATAGCAATCACTTCTTCTACTTTACTCCAGTTATGGTTTGGTCCAAATCTTGACCAAAGGATCTATAGTACCTAAGAAAAGTAAATTCTAGGGAGAAGTGATATTCAATCTACTCTACCAAATCCTTAATATCTTCATTTTCTTTGGCATTGACTGTACCATGTATCAGCATGGTGGTAACTAAGACATCTAGGACAACTAAGGCTAGTGGTAGGCATTTTATTCACTAATTTGCAGAAACATGAAACAGTAGGTTTATATGAATCTACATGGAAATTGAAGATTTAATTGTTTCAATTTATTTTCTTAATAATTTCTTTGAAATAATTATCTTTAGGAATCTTAGTCTTCATCCTGCCATCAGAAAAACACTTCAGCTTGTGAAACAACATATGCTGTTTTATTACTTGCATTTAAAGGAGCCTAGAAAGGGTGGGATATTCTAATAACAGGACATGTCACATTCAGCCACCAAGTTTTAGAATTCCCATAGTGCATTTTAAATTCACTCCAAAATCCAGTCCTTGACATAGAAATCAAATCTTAATTCTGTCACTTTCCAGGGAATATGGATTTGAATGGGTTTTAATGTTATTACGGTAATGTCTTTCAGAGCACTGACTTTAGGGGAATTAACGTTGTCATTTTGTAATTGGCAGAACTGGGACAGTTAGCTAAAGCCCAAGCAGACACTGTTCATTTTATCAACAAGGGCCCTGTCGCTGATATAATGTATTATGGATTATATATGACAGTTTTACATCTGCTAAACATCTTTTCACAGCAGAATTTTTTCACTTTTGTGTTATAACTGGTGGAAAATTATTCTGAACTAAAATTATCTCCTTTATGATGCCATATACAAATATAAATTGGCACATATGAGTCGGAAAGAGGTTTTTGGTACAGTGCCCCAGTAAAAGAAGCTAAAAAAAACCCCAAAACAGAGTACTCAAACACACTTATAGTATTGAAAGCAGTTTAATGCTTTACATTTTAGTTTCCATACTTTTTTTAAAAAATATTATCCTAGAGCTTTTCCTGATGAATTAAGGTAGTTTGGCCATTTTTGTTTAGTTAGCTAGTTATTAATTTTATCTGTTCCAGAAAACAATCTTAGAATAAATGTGCTAGACCTCTGAATTCATTCAGGTTGAAGATCCTTTAAGTTACTGCAGTCAAAAGTGGTTTAAATGACATGTTTTCTATTATGGAATTCAGAACTGATGTCAAATCAGCTCTACTAAATGATGAACAACTTGCAGCCAGTCTGCAGGGATCTCTTGCAACACTAAAATATAATCATGATGAGACTTAATTTATTTGTAATAAAAATTACTGTCAATTCCAACTAGGGCAGAAGTGTTTTGTCTGCAAAGTTAAGCAAAAAACATTTCCTGTAAAAATACTAAGGAATTTTCTTATTCCTTCAGTTGTGTTCTGGGTGGTTATAATTCCCTCTTTCCATGGTTACAGAATTGATAAAAAATATTGATAGGTGTTATTTAAAATATTATCTCTCATTAAGTTTTTATATCTCTCTTTTTAAGTGGCAGGCAAATCAAGACCAAGAGAAGTTAACTGAAATATTCACAGCTAGAGAGAGCTCTTGAGGGGTTACAAATATGCAGGATATTTGTAAAAACTTAGTTACCTCTCCTTAAATGCATTCACTGTTAAATAAATCATAATGAAATCTGGTCCCCTCTGATGCCATATAGTTCCTCAGTTTATGTTATGCTTTAAAACATAAATGTAAATGCTGAAGGTACTGATTAAGAAGGCCATCAGTACACAAATATATGATTCAAAGTTAGTGACTGCTGAAATGTTGGTTTTCTGATTATTTTTCCTGTCATTAGGCACTTCAGTTCTACTGAAGGGTACGTTAAGTCTCTCTTTAAGGAAAAAAACAAGCATCTTAACTCTTATTTTTCTTTCCTTTCTATGCTGTGTAATAAGAAAACATATTTTACTAAATAAAGTATAACTACTCGTACGGCAAAAATTGAACTCTGACGGCATTTACTCATCTAACAGTCAGATGATTAGGACTCTTTCTCAGGCAAGGATTTGTATCTTTGATCTCATCAGCATTTGAGTCTTCCTACTGTCTTTTTTTATTGTTCCATCTGCCAAGTTATTGATTGATCTTATTCAGAAAGTGATTGTCCTAGTTTCAGCTGGGGTAGAGTTAATTTCTTCTCAGTAGTTGTTACAGTGCTGTGCTTTGGATTCTGAATGAGAATGGTGTTGATAACACACTGATGCTTTGTTTTCTGCTAAATCATGTTTATCCTAACTCAAAGACTTTTTTTCTTGTCTTATACCTGGCCAGTAAGGAGGTACACAAAAGAAACTGGGAGGGTCCATAACTGAGAGATGACCTGAACTGGCTAAAGGGATATTCCATACCATAGAACATCATGACAGTATATAAAATGGTGGAGATATCCAGAAGGAGGGGCTGTTCAAGGTTTGGGAACACGATCTGGCATCAGTCAGCAGGTGATAACCAATTGTATTGTGCAACACTTTTTTTGTTTGTTTTTTGTTTTTTCCTTTCCTTTTTTTTATGATCATTATTAATATTATTTTCTATTATTGTTTTATTTTTCCTTGTTTTCAATTATTAAACTGTTCTTCTCTCAAACTACAAGTTTTACTTCTGATTCTTCTCCCCATTCCACTGGAGTGGGGGAGAGAGAGGCAGGGTGAGTGAGTGGCTGTATGGTGCTTAGTTGCCAGCCATGTTTAAATCACAACAGTGATTGAATAGATCTCACTGTTATAGTTCAACCTGTCAGCTGCAGTCTTTAGTGAAGCCACTCACTTCTTCCTGTGTTGTCTAGCTTTTCTATCGTCTATCTCCTTGTCAGGATAAGGCACCCTTCCCCAGACAATGTGTTTAAAATTAGTGCAGGGACTCCTGCAGAACGGACCATAGTTTTGTACTATATTTTGATTGTAAAATCCTCAAAATAAATTAAAGAGTGCAACATTTATTGCATATTATAAAATATTAATAAATATAATTAATTAATATATAATGTATAATATAATTAATCAATCATATAATTAATCAATATATTAATTAATATACAATATTGATATTATCAATATTAATCAATATAAAATGAATCTTCATTGAGGGCTAATTAGAATGCCACAGAAAACATTTTATCCACAGTATAACAACAACCCCTAACCTTCGTTTTTTCATATTAAACCAGGGACCTAATATCAGGGTAAAGTTCATAATCTCAAATACAGATAGGTAGGACATTGACTGACTAATTTTGTGTGTGCCGGATTCTTCTGTTTTCATTTGTACCTCAGTTACACCTAGTTAACTTCTTGCTTAGTTGGTTTCTGAGTTGGTAACTGAGGTTTCTTTGGGGTAGTTGTACAGGTAACACAAGAATAATGCCTTATAGTATCGACTTATTTTCTGAAATCTGAGCCAAGATATCATAATGAAAAAAATCCAGTTTCTATGTCAGCTATGTCAAGAGCAGCGTTCGTGTCTGTCATACTGGAATTTTACTTAAATGTGTGAACATAAGAGCAGGTATCAAAGTCTCTTTCCACCTTCTATCTTGCCGAACTAGTATGGGAAAAAACCCAGTTTATTCAGAGAATAAATTATTTTTTGGAATACTATAGAGTGCTTTTTTCTAAAAGGCCATATGGTTTTCATATGGAACTACAAAATTTTATCAATAAACTAGTAGTGCATGAGGAAAAAATAACAGAAAGTTACCTGTGTTATATATTATTAGGAGGTGCTTAAAGTGCAAACTGACAGAACAATTATTTTGTTAATAAATGAAAAAAGACAAAGTTTTCTCTATCACATCTTGTAGGCATTGCATAAATCATTATTTACTTCTTTTGGATAATTGTTCCTAGATTTTTGTAAACCTATGACAGATGTGTTTATGAAAAATTATGCCTGTCACAGAAAATTCGGAAAGAGTCCTAGGCTGCCCAATTATGCAAGAGTTATAGCTCGTGTAAGGGACACCTACTGTTCTAAAGAGGAGAGTGGGAATTAAAATTTTTCACAAAGGAAGTTCTGTCTGGAAGATTTAGTGGAGCTGGGACTTGAACAAAAGATGTTTAGTCAGGGATTTTTGTTTTGTTTTGTTCTTTTCTGACACATGTTTTTTCAACAACAATTAATATTAAGTGCTGCAGTGGTTTGAATCCAAACATCAGCATTTTAATCACATTCACTGCTTAATGTGTGCTATATAAAGAAGAAACACAGTGAAAAAAATAGGCATATTTCCAACTGCTTGGTTCTTACTTTCTTCCTGAGGGGATTTTTTTTGTTGTATTCTGGGAGCATGCTGCTAATATTCATATTTCTGTATTTGTTTAATTACCAGTAACTATAAAGTATAAAATACAAATAACTTATTTATAACTGCAGTACTTGTCCAAATTATTCATACAATCAAAGCCAAAAGTTCTGATTATGTACACTTAATTTGAGCCCATCTATTGTAGAAAGTGGTGTAGGCCACTACCCACATTTCTACTGCAGGCTTGTTCCATGTAATTTAATAATTTTTGTTATAGTTACGCTAATTAAAATTTTCATTTTCTGAATTTATATAATACTAATTTTACTTGACTTTTCTGTAAGTCTTTAGATGCACCACAAGTGTTTCCAATTAAGTAATGGAATGACATTTTTAAAAAAATCTAATTTACGTTATAGACTATCAGAAGGAAAAGGTAATTTATCTGCCTGAAAAGCAAGATAAAGATCTGACATTTTATCAGCACCTTTTATGAATATTTAAGATGTAGGAGGAAATACATTTTGAGAAGTAGATAGAAGAGATAGTAGGGAAATAAAGGGAGAAAGAGAGAAGAAGAGACAAAGTCATAGAGGTTGTGAGATACAGTATGCACTTAGTTGTATACTCACAGTTGTATTGCAATTCAATAATAACTTCAAAAGATAGAATTAAGTTTATACATACTCATTTAAGAACCTACATATAAAATTTAGTAATTTCTAAGGTTCATAAAACTGCTAGCTATTTCACTGATGTATGTAGCAGCTTTCATCTCTGGTCACCTAAATGGTCTGGTGTAACACTGAAAATGTAGAAAAATAAATAAATAGTAAGTTAAGTTACCATCCAACCTGCAGGCCATTAGGTATGTCATATACCCTTTGAATAACCTCAGCCAAGAGACCACAAAAATAGAGTGATGGCATCTTTCTAACGCTTCCTAATGGCTTGCAACTGTGCAATTCAGCAAATGTATAGGACCAAGACTTAACTGTATTACCCAATTCTGAGCACATTTGAACTTGGATTTTGGAAAAGCACAAAAATATTCCACATTTTCAGTCATGAAATATATAAATGTAGACTTCTTTCAGTTTCTCCTTTTGAAGTTGTTTTAAATGGAACAAATTACACACTTGAATACATGATTCTGCCTTTTAATTCTTAGAATGCACAACTAAAAGGAGAACAATCAGAGAACAATATCTGTATTAATTAGACTGGAGTTTTTTTGTTGTTGGTTTTTTTGTTTTGTTTTGTTGGTTTGGATTTTTTGGTTTTGTTTTTTTCCTTGTTGTTGTTGCTCTGTGGGTTTTTTAGTTTGTTTTCTGTGGGTTTTTTAGTTTGTTTGTTGGGGTTTTTTTAATAGGGAAGATATAATCTAAAAAGCTGAAAACACTTTTGAGATGTTTACATGTTAATTTCTGCTCCAATAATCATTAAAACTAGAATAGTTTCTGCAAGAAAAGATTGGGAAGCCTTCATTCATAATATCACATAGCTCAGTATTTGAATACTGAGTGATAGAAAAGGAAATAAAATCAACCAGATCACAAACCTTGTCTTGTCTCAGAAAAATAATTTATTTTATGGAATTTAAAAGAGATTGTGCAATGTCTTCAGTAAGAGAGAAACATCTAATCTATTTTAGGTTCTTTAGGATAAAATTAATTTTGGAATTCCAACTATAAAATACATTTTAGACAAACCTCTCTGAATGTTCTCCTTGGCTTTTATAATGTCGTGACTTCACTGTTACTTTCTTCGTTGTGCTGGTTTCTGTAAACTATATTGCAAGACGAAGTTTTATAGTGACAAACCATCCTGAGAGTTAAGCATTACAATGAAACCTTCACCCGCGTGAAATTACCCAGAATGAGGCCATTTATGGTTTATTTATTACACCTCACTGTATGTGTTCAGTTTAATACATACATAGCTGATTCTATTTCATGGAAACACAGAATATCTAAGTTGGAAGGGACCCATAAGAATCATCAAGTCCAACTCTCTGCTCCCTACAGGACTAGCTAAAAACAACCATAAGACTAAAAACATCATCCAGATGCTCCTTGAATTCTGACAGTCTTGGTGCCATGACCACTTCTCTGGGGAGCCAGTTCCAGTGACTGACCACCTTCTCAGGGAAGACCTTCTAATGTCCAATCTGGCCTTCCCCTGACATTCCATTTCATTGTGTCCTAAATTTAAAGTAGGACCTGATATGTTACTGGTATGGACTGTTAATCTGGTTACCATTTAAAAATCACTTACTTTTGAAAAAGTAAGAGGGATATTTGTTCCTATTTCAATCTTACAACACTAACAGAATTTAGTGGTGATTTGATTAGCCATAAAAAAATACTTCGTGGACAAGTAAGCTATTCTTGACATTCATAGCACTGATGTGATATTTTAGATACATCTGGGTCAAGGTCTCCTCAAGGTTGCTTTCAGTTGTTCTTGTCTGAAAGCCTTAACTTCAATTTCAGGGAAATCATGAAACTGGTCGTGAGAACATAAAAATAATGGGTATGTTATTTATCTAGCTCTGCCCCCTCTTTTTTTTTGCCTTTTTTTTTTTTTCTTCTCCTTCTTATTCTTTTGAAAGTCATTTTCAAAATATCCACTGATTTCAATACCGACAAGCATGTATACACTAAGAGCATTACTCTTTTAAATAGAGACAAAGAAAGAATAAAACAGAAATCAATGGGTTTTCAAAACCTAAATGACCTAGAAAATTGCAAGACACTCTTCAAGAATACCTATGGGTATTTACTAAATTTCCAAAAGCTATATCGTAGGATCATAGTTAAATTTTCTGCAATGCATGGAAGTGTGCTTAAAGCCATGTTATTTTTGGAGACTTTAGAAAACCGCATGAATAGAAAATGTTCTTTTAGCATAAATATGCAAGTTGTTTATAGTGAAAAAAGTACTATAATAAACAGATATCTGAAATAAAGCTAAAAACATTAGGTGGACAATTTTGAATTTTTAATTCTTCATCATCAAAATTATAGTAATTCTTTAGCAAATCCTGCTGGTGTTTGATGCGTTTGCTTCTGTCTGTATTCTAGTATTATAGATATGTTTTTATAGAAACAGTTTATTTGTAAATGTCCTTGTAATCTCTTGTACTTTTTGTTTAGCAAGGACACTATAATCATAGTCTCTGTATATGATGCAGTCTTGGAATTTATCTCTGCAATTCATGCTCAGTAATTTGTAATTCTATTTAGGTCCTATTTAGGAAGATGACCAGTTGCAAATACTCCAACACATGGAGAATGCATAATATTACTCAATGAATTAAATGTAGTCAAATGTTCAGTTACATTCACTGTAAAAGTATAGACTATATTATGCTAATATGTTTTCAGAAAGGAAGCTCATTGTCAATATCTTCACAGTGTCATAGTTGGCAAATTCTTGTCCTTAAGAACATTCATATGCAAGATCACCAATAGAAGAGGATTTTTTAAATCAGTATCTTTCAAGGCTATGTCATTTATTCCTCTTATATATCAAATTTCTTTGAAAACATTGTTCTAAATAATAGTATTTCTACTGACATAAGGGAATCAATGACAGTATCAAGAAAAAACAGAGGTGAACTACCTGTTTTATATTTTCAACAGCTATTTTGAAATTGCTAATTGAGTTTTGTCCCACAGCTGTTCAACCTCCTTGGCTTAAATCAGTATTAATTCATTAATTTTCATTCTTTTAGTCATCTATTCAAATCATGTATTCCACATTCCCTTCTATCACATTGCTAAATTACTATTATTTCTAGATATAGACTTTGTTCCTTTTCCACCTTCCCTTATTCTAATTTGTCAGTCTAAGGTTAGGTACATTGTAAAATTTGCACTGCTCTTGTCAACATTCAAACTACTTTTAAGTCAGATATGAAACTAGCAATGATGGCTGTTAAAAAAATTGAAGGTTGTAGATCTTTTCTTAGCTATTCTGCATTGGCAAAAGTAACATATTTATCACAGAATTCTTTCAAATGAGACAACAGTTCTGAATTTTCCAATCTTTAACAACACTGCTTAGAACCGTAGAATCATAGATCGGTTAGGGTTGAAAAGGACCTTAAAGTTCCAGTCCCCCTGCCATGGACAGGAATGCCACTCACTAGATCAGGTTCCTCAGGGCCTCCATTCAACCTGGCCTTGAACGCTTCCAAGGATGGGGCATCTGCAAGTTCTTTGAGCAACAAACACATCTAATCTGAACATGCTCTCTTTCAGTTTAAAACCATTGCCCCTTGTCCTGTCTCTATCTGCCCATATTTAAAAAAATCCCTCTCCCTTATAACATCATCTATTCCAGCTCTCCAGCAATGATCCAGATCATCTTCAAAAAGATCCAGTTGCTCAGAGCCCTGTTCTGGGAACACGCCAGATTAATAGCAGTAGTAACAGCAATAATAATAAGAAGAATATTGGTAATGGTAATAATAACAACAACAAGATAAAAAAGTGAATGCAAACATTGGGTCAATGTATAATAGAGCAATTATATTATGGCTGGATTTTAGTACAAGTCAACTGGAATAACAATTATATTGATGTTAAATGAGCCTTTCTAATGAACGGTAATGCTGTTCAGGTAACGTGTTTATGTTCATCCTAAATTAGTCTGGCTAGAGCACATACATAAGAATATTTATGTAAGTACATGTATATGTGTGGTAGCAAGAAATAGCTGTTAATCAGAAGGAGTCTTCAAGACTGTTCTTTCATGGCATCTCCCTCATTATCTTCACTTTTGTGTGTGTGTGTGTGTATGAAAACTAATAATGCAGCACTGCAAGTATGAAAAGCAACATGAGAGTTATTATAACAGATTAAATTATCTTTTTTTTTCTGTACTGGCTGTCAGTGCTTATCCTCTGCGTATTGTGCAACAAGTGACTGGAATAGTTAAAATAATGACTCACTGTAAGTGTAAATAAACATCCTGGTAGCCAAGAAATTCCAATAGGGTTCCAGACAAATATGGGGGGGAGGAGAGGTTTTAGGTTTTACGGCTTACACTTCCAGAACATCTTTTTCAAATTCTTTTTCAAGAGAAATTAAGATGTAAAAGATGCTACTGCATTAGCATAAAATATTGCAACTACCATCCTCCTTTGCCTGGCATACACCACAAGAATGCTGTGTTTAAAAGCCTTCAAAACTAAATCCAGGAACAGGAGAGAGTTCCCATGACTTACCCTACAGATATATGCTTAATGCAGGCTCAGGCAAAAGAGTTCAAATGTTCTCTATTTCTAAGACACACTTAGAATATGAATTAAATGTTGATTTAGGTGGGTAGAAAGGGGTAACCACATTTAAGTAACAGTGGTTCTTTAACATTTCTAAGAGTTGTGACCACTTGCTTTCTAGGAGATAATGCCTAAACTCCAACCTATGCCTGGTAGTTTAGGCATTGTAAAACTGATTGAGACACCTTTCTGGCATCTGAATGCCTTTCCTGAAAGATTCTGCTATGTTTCCTTGTCTCATCAGAAGTCCAACCTAACATATGTTTCTGAGAATAAAATGTATTCAGGTCTTAATAATAATAAAAAAAAAGGCAGGTTTTTTTTTTTTAAATAGAAAAGTTTATCAATTAATTCTGAAAAATTAATGAAAATATATCATTCTAGGAAAAGAACTGCAGGAAATTGCAAATGAAATGCAGAAAAGAGATTTAATCTTACACTTTGGTTACACTGTGAGAATGTGTTGGAAAATGTGTCGACTTAGACATGCATATGGCAATAAACTTATGCATTGTTTTGAAAATCATTAGAAAGTCATTCTAGACTTTTTACTCAACATGAAGTTGTTGTGAGAATAATAAGTTCACAGAACATGTTCTCTGCAACATGCATTAGCAAGAATTTGAATTCTGAAATTCTAAATGAGGTGGTATTTTCTCAGAATATAGTCATTTTTTTCCCAAGACTGATATCTCTTTCAGTCAGCAATGGTTGTAGAACTGTAACTACACCATCATAAAGCTACGCTAAAGAAGATATGGATAGTTACACCAAAGAATAAGACTGGTTTATCTAAGAACAGTAGATATGTTTAAAAAGAAATTGTACAAAATAATTTTTAAAAACAATTTAGAGGGAGAATTTTATGTTTACTTGGATTTTCTGTTCGTTTCTTTAAAAAAAAAAAGTAGCTCAATGAACATGGGAGCTAAGAACAATTTTGTGCTTTAGATGTATCTCCCCAGTTTGATTTTCAGTAGAATGATATGAATACTAGGTAATATCTCTACTGGCCCATGAATTTTTTTTAGTTGAATTGTAGAATGATAGAATGGTTTGGCTTGGAAAGGACCAACCTCTTGACATGGGCGAGGACACCTTTCACTAGACCAGATTGCTCAGAGATCCATCCAGCCTGGCCTTTAACTCTTCCAGAGATGGGGCATGCACAACTTCTCTGGACAACCTGTTCTAGTGCCTCACCACCCTCATAGCAAAGACCTTCCTGTGAGATAAGAGGCACATTTTAGATAAAGAGATAGATAACTATTCTTTCACATCAGCGTCATATTTAGCATGACATTTTAATTTGCACACTTGACTTTTGTCTGTTTGTTTTCTTTTCCTTCATTACGTTAGTCTCCCCATACTTACTTTGTTAGTCTCTCTGCATTTCTATATTTGCAAGCTGGCTGTATTATTCCCTCATTCCCTACATTCTAGCTTTTCTTTGAAACCTTACAAATTTTTTTTAATTGTTGGAATAAATTCTTTTCCATCCTATAATAGATCTACTTGCTAAATACAGAGTCCTTACTCTAGAAAAAAAAATGTTCAGAAATTGTCTTGAGTTTTACTTCTGCCTCTAACAACATAAATTTCATTATAAATAATATTACATAAACAATCAAATGTTAGCCAGTCTTAGTCTCTAAACTTGAATACTACAACAGATTACTCTACTGCTTCTCCTTTTCATTTCTTTACCACAGCCACATAAATATAGTCTATTTTCTTGTTTGTTTGATTTTGATAAGGAAAATGGCTACCCACTATTTAGTAAAGAAAATTGTCTACTAAACATTAGCAAAGAGAAAGAAGCTATATTATTTCTCAAGAAAACATATTTTTTGCCTTGGATTATATTATTTTAATTTCTGAAATTGTTTCTATTTTATCAGACATAGAAGAATTTTTTCACAAATTTTTAGAAGTTGAATATATTCTGCTTTCAATTTCATTTTTTACCGGAAGCGGTGAAGAATCTTTTAAAAAGCTGATAACAGTCTACAGAAATAATTAATCTTTATCACCACTTTTTTTTTTCTTAAAATATCTATAGTCATGGATCTTTAGTACGGGAAAAGCAGTCTAGTGTCTTGAAAGTGAAAAGTAATTTTTTGTTTAATTCCGTTTCAGACATGTCACTTCAAGGTTTTCCAATAGTACACTTTTTATTGTACTAGCACACCTTTTATTGGATGCTAATGTATAGTCTGTGTACGGGTGTTTATTTGTATCTTTACAGATAGTGCTTTTACATCTAACTGAGAAATGTATCTCTATGGAATTTTCAAGACAAAAGTTCTAATGACACTGGTGCAGTTTTGTAACATTACTCCGCAAGTGACAAGAATATTTTAGTCCTGTGAAAGAAGAATGTAGCCATTTGATTAGGTGGTAGAAACATATTGTAGTGCTTGTCTTTGTATTGTAATGAACATAGATTAATACCTTATATTCATTTCCTGACAAAAGTCACTGTTAGTTGGATTGCCAGTGCCTGAAGTGAGCTACTTTGTTGAATTTTTCGGAATAACTTTATTTTGTATTGCAATGCTCACAAACTACTGCACATGAATACCCACTACCATCCTGAATACGCCCAGTCTGAACTCTTCTGTTTGACTACTAACAAAAAGTAGCATCTGGGGCAAGCACATGAGTGTAGAGCAACTCCAGTTTAAGAATAGAATTGGAAATAGCTCTACAATCACCTACATCTTTGACTGAGAAAGTAATTTAGCAGCATTGAAATTCTGTTGCTCTTCAGACAGGATATGGTTGGGTTGACCTCCTTTTACATGAGTGAGTTAAAACTTTCTTTGTTGAACTTCTCTTGGTTTCTTCAAAGACACACAAAAAAAAGACATGACTGTTCTGCTGCTAAAAGTGGCAGTGTCAGTCCAATATCAAAGTGCCTCTCAAAGGCTTCTGCCAGAGACAGAGAACGATTTTCTGGAAATATCTGCAGTTCTTTCATCTTTCCAAAGTGAATTGTGATGGACCTCTGGCTCCCAGAATGTCCTGAGACATGTATACTATGAACCATTCTATAAGTGAAATATGTAAATGGCTGGCTGTCCTTCTTCTGGTAACCTTGAGAAATAAATAGCAAACTGAATACACACAGCTGCCATTTCTTCCAGTACCAAAGCTTGTAATAAATGTCATGTTTAAGGCACTATATAGCAATAAAAAGTGCTGCTTCAGCATGTGGCCACTGAGTCTGAAATTGTACAGGGTGGAATAATACAGGAAAGACTATTTTTCAAATACTTTGAGCATTTAATTTTCACACCCTCAACCATAAAGAATGATTAAAGCACAATGTTGAGTAAAACGAGTTAGTTGTTCAATGGACATTCTCAGGTTTTGGGTTCCCATATTGATGAGGTGCACAAAATGAGATATTGTAAACAGAATCCTAAAATAGCCCTTAGGAAACAGAGGTATTCTCTTTCTTCACATATGCTATTTTTTCTGTCAGACACAGTAACACTAATACAAAACCCCCAAGGCCTAAAGAGTCTGCATGATTTTAGTGACAGACTGTATAAAGAAGCTACAACGGCATGATTTTATGATTTATAAGTAGGATATTCAAATGTTATGAAATGTCATTTTTTATAAAAGTCTGAAAATTTCTTTGAAAACATTAAGTTTGCAAGAAAATATGGTGACCTAAATAACAGTATTAATAAAGAAATAAAAATAAATAAAAACAGGGTGAAAGAGTAGAAAGGTGAATTTGAGAGAGAAAGGGCAAAATTTGCAGTATAGTTCTGAAAATGCATTCTAGTCTATAACGCATTACACCTCCAACAATACTGAATTCAGGATTTCAGTAGCTGACCCATGTCAATTATGCATGAGCTAAAGAAATTTAAGTTTGGGCAGAGAGTTTACAGTTAGAGGAAAGTGAGAAATTACTACCAGAGACATTTCATTCCAATTAAAACCTGTACCAGTAATAAAAAGAAACTATTCAAAGGATTTGAATGACAGAAAATAAAAAACTTTGCTAAACAAAAGTATATGAACAAAAATAATACTAATTGCACATAACCTTCATATAGAATTTAAAGAAACTATTCAAAGGATTTGAATGACAGAAAATAAAAAACTTTGCTAAACAAAAGTATATGAACAAAAATAATATTAATTGCACATAACCTTCATGTAGAATTTATTTCTTTGGCTTATAGGATATCCTTGGATCCTACTTGACTAAAAAATTGTTATTTTATTATTTCACACCAATGAGTGCCCTCTAGGTCTGACTAACCATGTCTTTCGTAAGGGAAATGAACTTAACTTAATCCTGAAAAGGCTCCTGCAGAGTTTTGAGTATCATCAATACTCACTGAAACAGAACTAAATCATAACTGTGAATGTTCAGCACCTTTCAGGAAAAGGCCTATAAATATTAATGCTGCGTATTAGAAGCCTTGCATTCTGGAATTTTTATATGGTGTGCATAAATCAGAAGATGTCTTTAACTATCAGCAAATAGATTGAATACTTCACTGATGGAAGAACAATCATGAAACACATTTGAAAACTCTAAAAGGAGCAAGAACTAAAGCAGTGAATGAAAGAAAAAAAGCATTCAGGAAAATATTCTCTCTTCTGTTTGGGTGATGGAATGAAAAAATGGCTGGTAAGCAGAAATCTCATTGTTCTGAAAAAAATCTAGTGAGATTAACAAAAATGGCTGTAGTGGTAATCATGAGATTTATCTCTCAGAATAATGAAGAGACTGCGAAAAAGGTTTATTTAAAAAGTGTGTACACTTTTGAACTTCTCACTTACAGAAAGGTATGAGACAACCTTTTCAGAAGGTCAAAAGAGATTAATGGACAACACCTTTTACCCATGGCTGAACAATTTGATTAGTCTACAGAACATGAGGAGGGGATGGCAGTACAAAAATAGTTTTCAACAGTTGCAAAGAGATAAGGTCTTCTTTGTTCCACGAGGGAAAGGATAGGACATGGTAGGATAAACCATGACTAAACAAGAAATAAAATGTGATAATAATTGTAATTTGCAGTAAGGAAGGCATTGGATAAATTTTAGAAGAAAGTGAATACAATCATTAGGCTAAAATTGCAGTCAAGCAGAATGCCTATGAAAATTGTGAAGTCTACTATCACTGGAACAGAGAGAAAGTGAATGTTTTCCAAGACAGAAACTGAAGTAGGTGACCTTCTGTCATCACTTCTAAATATTTTTATAGGTCTACATGGTTTCTCCTGGTAACAGAAGAAAAGGTACCATACATAGATTTCAATGATTTTGCCATCTGATTCAACAGAGTGCTCTTAGTAATCAAAACAAAACCAACCTCTTGACAGGAAAAAAAAAATCATTTTACCTTAAAACACTTGAAGTTATGTAACTTTCAATAATTCTTCTTATAGACAATAGGTACAGGTTAGTCTGCTCAATTGTGGGATCAAAGCAAGAAAAAACTATTCTTTTAATTCTTGATTGTAGCAACTAAATATGACAACTTAATATTCAGTCAGTAATAGTGACAGCTCAATTTTAGAAAACATGACAAGCATTCATTACAATTATCTTAAAATAAATCTTTGTTGCTGAAAAATTGTTGCAACAAACACCAAAGAAGGAAATGGCTAAATCAGGAACTTAACTATCATTGAGTTCTAGGGAATACAAAGTAGTGGGACATTTCTCATACTTCCTCCACCTCAATTTGGGAAAATTTAATCCTGCTTCTCTCAATGAAATCAGCAAAAGAAATGAGAGAAAAAACACAGCTTTACTGTACTAATAGCATCTTGGAAATTAAGAAAATATCACTCCATCTTTTTTTCTTCATGAGAAGAATCAAGACTATAGACCTGCAGCCTCATTTGGATTTTTGTTGCCTAAAATTTGGCTCTTAAAAAAAACCTCTGAGATTCAATTATTTGGCACTGGCTGCACCAGGAATCAATTATTTATCAATTTATCAATTTATATATCAATATTTATTATTTATCAATTATATATCAATTGATTCCCTTGACTGAACTGATTGTTTCTAATGGTCGTTTCCTTCTGGAGCCCCCAAAGTTCTAAGTGTCTGCCTTATGATCTTTAAGACAATGCACCTGGTTATACAACAAGTCAGCATTGCCTGTTTGGCTGGTTGAGTTCACCACATGTTCCTTTATTGTTTCTTTACTTTGTTTGGTTGTTTCCTTTCAATTGCTTGGCTCAGCTATATGTGATTTTCTATGATATATTTTATTGCAGGCACTACTTGTTCTGTTACACCTCTAAACCCTGGTACCATTTTGAGTAATCGTTTACTGACTAAGATATTTGGAAAAGCTCTATTTTACTGTGCTGGTTCCAGGTGGCTCAATCTAATACCAGCAGCGTCTGAATAATCCACCTAAACTCTGTCTGAGAAGTTCAGCACTTGGAAGCATAATCTCAGTATCATACTTCAGAATCAGTTTTTCTTCAATGTACTATGACAAACAGACAAAACTTTAAAATTTTACTCAGGAAATTTTGAGTTTATGACATCTAAATTGAGATTGGTAATGAAAATACCAGGGCTTAAAAAAATCAATGGGAATGGCAACTCAGCGGAAAAAAAAAGAAAAAAAAGACATAATAATAGTCAGTAAGGGGCCAGATGACCATGCCAAAGTCTTCATACAGTGGAGTGGCAACCAGAAAAAAATTGGGGAAGAAATCCTCTGAGCTTCATTCATTTACTGGAATACATTATCTCTATTGTAAACCAAAGGCAGGCATTTCCCCATGCTTAGGTAAAGTACCTATGTATTCTTGATTGTTAGTAGTAGCAGCAGTAGTAGTAGCAACAGGATAGAAAAAAATGCAATATATGAGAACATGTAATACAAATATTTTAAAAAAGCAAATTAAAAAAAATCTACTATATTTAGCATCCAAAAATGTGAGCTATTTTGGGGTTGAATATGTCATTATATATTGAGAGGTTAACAATTTAACTTTTTTTGACATGCTATCAGAAATTCAACCCAAATGTTTTAATATTTAATTACATTTTGTCATTGCACAGTAGTGAGGGCAGCAGGAAGTAATTAAAGTAATAGGCACCTGTACAAATAAGAATTAGGAAAATAAAACACCGTAGTATACTGAAAAAATAATAATAAACTAAAGTGGCCAATGAAATCAATATTATTTGTAAAAAAAGAACTTTCCTGAAATCTGAGTTGACAAAAAAAAAAAAGGATTTAAGGGTGTTATGTATTCTTTCTTATGTTCTATATAAAATATAATTTAAAAATTTTATAACTGGAATATTATGGCATGAAAGCTCTCGGAATATTATGGCATGAAACCTCTCAGAATATTGAATCTGCTCAGCTGAGTCCACCAAACTACTAGCACCTTTTTTTTTTTTCAGTTTTGCGGAGCTCAGATGGGGTTGAAAAAATCTGCATAAAACAAAGACATAAAGAGTTACTTTACAAAATTTTTTACTAATCCATGAATCAATCCCAGCATCTTCTTGGAATGGAACTTTTATGTGAATGAGTGTGTATGTGTGCATGTATGGAAGGATAACCTGTCTGTTGAAGCATCTTGCTTTAAATGCAGTTATTTAAAATATTGCCTGTTAAAGATTATTATCAAAGTGGCAATTTGAGAATCCAATAAAGTGGAAATTAGCACAAGACTATAGCTAATTTGCATATGTGAGCTGAGTTTTTATTTGCTTAACACAAATAGCTTTGAATATCGCAGTAATGACACTGGTTTAATATTGATTTACAAGGTACATAACACTGTCAATAATATTTCCCTCTGCATTTTTCTTTGAATAATTTCTAAAATTCTGAATTACAGATCTGAAAGTGTCACAGTTTTAATAATGCACAAACAAAGTAAAATTCAGGCACTGTACTTCCTAAAGGATAATTATGAAAGAAATTTTAAGATTTTTAAAGATTTAAAACATTGCAAACCAAAAATCTTTACAAATCCTGCTCTCTAGGAAAAAAAAATAAAAGGAAAGAAAAAGAAAAAACTCAGTATGAAAAGATGTGTTCTATGTATGCCTGAGTATGATCCATTCTTTATTGATTTTATTGCAGTTTGATGGTATTCATCATCACAAACATGCAACTTTCTGCGTTGTGAAAGAAAGTCAAGAATCTCTTGATTTTCATTCTTTGTTATTGATGGAGTTCTGTTTGTCAACATGATCCCAAGCTGGCATTTCTGCTCAACATTGCCAATATTTAAATAATATATAAACTATTTGGAAGCTGTTCTATTAAGTAGTAGTAGCAACAAGATTCTTGAGCACCCAAAAGATTCTGTTGATGTCACTGCCCTGTGAAAACTGAATCTTATTAAAAAAAAAAGACAAGAAAAGAAAAACAAGTTTCTCTAAGAGATCAATTTTAAAGTCAAGGTGTAAAATGTATGGATGAGAGAACGGATGTATTTTAAAGTCTCTTTTCAATACATATAGTTAGTTTATCCTGTAAATTCCATAAGAGGACATAAAAGATTGTAGCTCAAAATAGTAACTAGATTTTAATAAAATAGTTTTCTAGTATTTTCAGAGAAGTTTCAAATTAAAAGCTAGAACATTTGGAAATAACCTTTCAGATGTATGTTGAAAGTTTTGAGTTCAAGCACCAATGCACATCAGAAAAAACATAGTTTAATTTCGTAGATACATAAAGAATACATTTGTCCAAAGTCAACTGATTTTTGTTCTTTTTTTTTTCCCCTCTTTTTTTAAAAGAAAAGAGTGAGTGGGAACCCTGTCATTAAGTACCAATATTGGTTGATGCATTTGATTATTTTGGGATTTTTGTTGGGTTTTTTTTTGGAGGACAAATCTGCACAATAGATATCATAATTTCCACATGTATATTTTTCACAAAAAGTTATAGTAAAGCTGAGAAATATGATCTTCCAAATGTACAAAAAACAGCCAAAAACCTACCAAGTAAACTAGATAAAGTGAGCTTTTTGAAGTATAGAATACTTAAATAAATGAGATGTCAAATCTGTGCTACTTTAAAGATTAAAAGGAAGAAAAGCAAGTAGGGATCATAATAAAATTATCTATTTCCCTAATAAAGGTAAATAAACCAGCATATACAGAAAACCCCTGATTTTCCAGGTGCATAAAAACAAGAGGGTCAATAAAGGATTTTTGTCTTCATCAAGTCCTAAATCTTTTTATTTTATTTTATTTTTTACTGGAGTATTTTTACAGTCATGTCCTTTTCTCTTTTAAAATAATGACAGAATAATATTTCAACTCTATCCCATTTCAAATAAATATAACTATATCTCAATCTCACCTCTATGCCCAGCAAGATCATAGACCATATCCTCCTGGAAATTATTCTAAGGCACATTGGAAACAAGGAGGCTTTTGGCCCATCATTCAAAGCCAGGTTGGATGGGGCTTTGAGAGACCCAATCTAGTGAAAGGTATCCCTGCCCATGGCAGGGGGTTTGGAATTAGATGGTCTTGAAGGTCCTTTCCAATCCAAACCATTCTATGATTCTATGATTCTATCACAGTATATACAGGACTATGTATTATTATAAGTATGTTTATTACAATTGTAATAAAGTGATCCATTGTGTCCATCTGTATGGATAAGTAGATGTAAGGGCTTGACAAAAATTGGGATTTTTAATTGGGTTTTTTTTCTGTTTTTTTTCCTTTATTAATCAGAAAATTATTTAGAACCAAGTAATAAAGTAACTTGCAATAAACATATTGGACTTAAAATTATGTCACTTAAAGTGATGAAAGACAGACCTCTAGAGTTATTTCCTTAGTAGGACGGAATATCTTGGCCCCACTGAAGCCAATAGCATCTTTGTTATTCCTTTCAGGTATAGCAGGAATTCTCTTATAATCTTTTAGAGCTTTGCCAAGTCCTATGACATGAATACTATCTCACCAAGCAGACCAATTTTTTGTTGTTGTTGTTTAATTTTTTTCTTTGCAGAAAGAACTCCCTTTTTTCTTCTTCCAGGTCAAAAACACATTTCCTTGGATATGACAGATCTTAGGCCCAATATATTGCACATGCTAAAACGCAATTGAGGAATAAATCACTTCAACCTTGGAAATCACCTGAATCACCTTTGATGGTGATAAAGTTAACACTAAACCCATTGTAAGTATTATTTTAATGAATTCCTGGCACAAATATATCTAGCTTGCAAAATCATATTGGTTAGAGTGTTGTCTCCTTGAATGTTTACTTATAAAAAAAAAAAAAGTGTCCACTTCCAAAACAAATTTTACTCCTTTTGTTTGTTTGGGGTTTTTTGTGCAGAGGTTTGTTTTAGGGAAGAAAGAAAAACAAACCTTACACACATCTTTATAGCAATGAGAAGAAAAAAGCTTCTTAAACAAGATCTCTGAAAACACAAAACTCACAAAAATCCGAAAGTTACTTCAGTTCATCAACTTAACACTCTGTCTAGTTAATAATTGTGTCTCAAAAAAAAGAGAATGCTAATTCTTTTGAGAAAAGGATAAAAGAAATGTATGTGAGAAGAAACATCAACTTATATTGAAGTTTTATTTCTGTAAATGTTGAAATATTGCTTGTATTTGCTATTACATATTACATTTCTATCCTTTTTTTCCAAGTAATATAAGGATATTGCACTATGTATCATATAAGTTCATTCAAATTTTAAAATGTTGTCTTTAGAATTTGACAGATGTCTTATACTATGATAATAAATTTGGTAGGTTAATTCCACATTCCATTTCATCAGTTCAATGTTCTTAGTTTTGTTTACATTGAGTAATCTAAAAATTCAGAAAAAAAAAATCTAATGTGTTCTCATTCCTAATAATATTTGGTAAATGCTTTATTAAAGTTATCTAAACCATGAGCTAACTTTTCATTAATGACTAAAATTACCTTTAGCTCAGAAATATGTCTGAGTGGATTGAACTACTATTACAGATTTTCTTTCTTTTGCAGTTAATAATAAGACCTACATGTCCCTATTGTACTTTGCTAAGCATGCTTAGCATAGTTTATTTAATCTTCTTCAGCCTTATAGTCTCAGATTTACATTATTTAATGGAAAGAGACAATACCAAATTTATCCCAATGCATGTGATGGGTGCAAAAGAAAAGCAGAGAAGGAGAGGGTGAGAAAAAAAAGATCTTTTACTGTTTCATTCACACTAATCAGCGATGGAGAGAGGCAGAATCTCATCTCCTGTCTTTAACATTATTACAGGTATGTTCCACAAACTTTGTTGCATGTATTCTGGTTTTGATACCTATGCATTGATTAGTTCTTGTAGTTAGTTGATTCTTTGAAGCAGAGACTTCTTTATTTTCCAAATTACATTATTATTTTAAATATAAAATGCTTTTTTAAAATTGTTTCTGAATATATGTTTGTTTTCTCCTTTCTTTATGACTTAGGAGGCATTGTTTAACTACATGCATCCCATGAGTTTGTTTTAATGCATAGCATTCATTCCAAAAATAATAATCTACATTTCCTTTTTCTCTCTATGATAGATGTCAAGTGTATGGAAGCTTCATTTCTCTAGGCACTGAATACTGATTATCATTGCCTATTATAAATAGTAATCTCTTTTATATTAAAGAGACCAAAAGTGTCTTTTTAATTTTCTTGTCTATTTTTTTATATCTAAGTAAAGAATCACAGTATGATTTTTTAGCATGATGATTTTTAGCATTATTATTTCCAAGAGACTGCTACATATGATTCTACAATGATTGCTACTGTTGAGTGCTTTAACTCCAGTTACTGTAACTCTAGCCACCAGCCTCTCTGGATTACTCAAAACTAAATGACTTAGGACTGTTTCACTTCCCTTGGGCTATTTTAGCAAATAGCTAAAGGGGCTGAGAAAATAGCTCAAGGGTTTGAAAAATGTCTTCTCAGAACTCTTGTATATTCTGACATTAAATCAGTTTGGATTTAAGTTAATGTCATCACTTATTTAAAGATAGGAGGTATTTCTAGGAAACTAAACACACAGGTTTTTAAGTGCCATCACAGGGGTTGCAAAATTTTTTTTAAAACTGATGTTGAAGAAAATAGCCCAGATATAGATAGTCTATATAGAATAGTCAGATATAGAATTAGGGCCCCCACAGCAGTATATATACAAACCAAGTAAAAAATTAAGGGCAGTTCTGTTTTATCATAAAATGTGGGAATACTAGAGGGCGTTCACTGGCCCATGGAAAGTAGGCATAGTGACATGGGGCCCAAGTGGGAAAAAATTGAAACACTTCAACAGCAATTTTGAAAATTTGTATATTCGAGAGAATAGTATTTCCTTGGATCTAACATGATTGATTCAGCACAACACATAAAAATTTGTATTCATACTGCTGAATTATAGACGTCTAGCCGGACTCACCCACTAACATCATGCATTTTCTGTAGATGACAGAAGCAGATAAACATCCAGAGAACAATTCAGATCCCACATTGTCACAGCTTAATGTCTGCTTGAAACACTGATCAAATTATTGAGTCCTTGTAAACATCTGCCTAGCTTGAATTCATTAGATGATTCTTGTATGCACTGGAAAAAAAATCAAACACAAGTGCTCATTATGAGGAGGCCTGCATCAAAGCACTGCCAGTCAGGTATGTACTATGTCTTTCCTGCCCTGATGGCTCAGTTATGTGTAGGGAAAAAACAACAAAACAAAACACAGATGACCTCTTAACAACTTTACTTTATTGTAATAAAACTGGAGAGAGACTAGTGAGTAGCAGGAGTCCAGTAGCAACTTCTAAGAGGGTTGTAGATACAGAGAATATCAAATAAGCTGGCCTGGAGTGATGTTATTCATGAGGTCATCTGCATCTAACTGTCTAAATTAGAAAAGCAGTTAGCAGAGAAGATAGTAGTGCATGATCATGGCAAACATCCAGTAGGGTATCCAACACGATAACAAAGCTGGACCACTGAATTGCAGAAATACTGGTCAGTGGACAAGGAGGCAAGAAGAAACTTGATTATCACAATGCATATGACAAATATTTAGGAAAAGAATTGCCCCAGTTTTGGGAGAAGATTTTCTATCCTTCTTTTGTGACTTGGTTGTTTTGTTAAAAACAGTATTTGTAAATGTCCATTATAAATAACACAGATGCACTATGCAGCATGAACCATGACTCACATCTTTCTTTTGTAGCTGAAGAATCTTGCTTAGAATTAGGATTCCTTAGTTTCCTTTCCTTTGGTACCCTGAGTGTATTGAATTCCTTTTTAATGGAATTTCACCACAACTTTTTACTTAAAGTGAGGAAGTAGAAAGAAAAAAAATAAAAGAATCTGATAGCTGTAATGGAATCTAAAATGTAAAAACTCTTCTACTGAACATAAGTATTACTGGGACTTTTTTCCTCTCTTTTTTTTTTTTTTTTTCTCTCAAGTGACATTTACTGTCAAAAAGTATTGATACAGAAAATCAGAGTGTTTACACGTGGACATTTAGAATTCACCATAAATGTAATGAAAGCAGTTTTGTAGCAGATAATTGAAAAAAATCATAGGATAATAAAATGGTCTGGGTTGGAAGGGACCTTAAAGATCATCTAGCTCCAAATCCTCTGTCATGGGCAGGGATACCTTCCATGAGATCAGGTTCCTCAAAGCACCAACCAACCTGTCCTTAAACACTTCCATGGATGGGGCATCCACAGCTTCTCTAGGCAACCCATTCCAATGCCTCAGCAACCTCACAGTAAAGAATTTCTTCCTAATTTCTAACCAAAACCTACCCTCTTTCAGTTTGAAGCCATTCCTCCTTGTTCTATCTCTACATGTCCTTGCCAAAAGGCCCTCTCCAGCTCTCTTGTAGGTCCCATTTAGGTACTCGAAGGCTGCTATATGGTCGCCCTGGAGCCCTCTTTTCTCCAAACTGAACATCCTTAACTCTCTCAGCCTTTTGATTCTATAATGACTGGAGAGAATAAACCAGTTTCATGTCATCTTGTGGTTGGATGGCCAGCATTCTCTTTTGTCTGGCTTCTCTCTAGATTGTGAGTACCTTTCTTGAATTACTGTCGCCTTAAATTCCTTTCATTTAAGGGTCCAACTTTTTCCCTAACAATAAGCCATTCCCAGAATGCCCAATTTTAATTTTGCCCTTGTTTATTAAAAAAATAAAATAAAAGTTCTAACCTGCTGGACAGGACTTAGTTTCAAAATTTCTGGGTATTCTGTGTCCTTGCTTTGGTCATTTCTTCTTTAGCCAGTGTCAGAGACTTCTCAATAGGTTGTTTTCGCAGTTGTCTAACTCAGAATAATTCAACCATAGAAGTAAATAGGAATAAAAGGCATTCAAAGTGGGTCTCCCTCTATGCTTAACAGTGACAGATTAGTTAAAATTTAAGTTTTCAAAAAAGATATTCTACTTTTTAACATTTCTTCAAATACTTGATATTCAGCATGGGTGTGCCTTATGAAAGATCCTTTTCTTCCCTTTCTGCCTTCCTCATTTGCTTTCATTTTTCCTCTTCCCCTCCCCTTCCCCACTTTTATTATTACACCCAGCAGGACCAGAACAAAATTGTCAACTGTCTCCAGCCGGTTCTATTATTTCTTCACCTCCCTAGAGCCGGCTCTTGCATTTTTGAAAATTGACTTTGACAAAGGGCTATAATCACCTTATTACACGAAAAGAATTTCTGCAGGTAGGCAATAATTATCCTCTACTTCCATTCATAGATACCTGGTGCCCTTTACAGATACTTTATTCTTCTATAAAAGGCATTAGAATCATAAGAATATGTTTCAACAGTGAAAGTGTGAGGATTAGTAGCATCTTTATACACATGAAAAGAATTCTGTTCTTACCCAGATCATATCCTTAAATTTCAAAAGAAACTTACAAATTATTTTAATGTTATTGGATTCTTTGTGTTTATTATGCGCGACTATTTTGCTCTACAGAATTGATCAGTGTCCTTCTGACAGATTTTCTGACTGTGAATTCTACTTCAAGTGTTTTATTGATTATCTACATGTGTACATGATTTTCTCTCTTGGTTACTAAGCATAGTCCTAAATGTGCTGAGCTTCACCAAACTTGTAATATAAACTTTTCAGATGGAATTCATATTATGAACACAAATTTCTTGATATTGTATGATATATGTGTATGTTATATAGAGAGGAAAAAGCTGTATGCAGAATTCTGATTAAAACCCTTAAATCATTTTCTCTGCCTCTCTTGATAACTAGCTTTGCAATTTAGTGTCTGTCTTGGTTATGTTCCCAGCAGGTTATTAACAATTAATTAGCAATATATCTCAAATGCTCTCTGTGCTACCGTGCTAATTGCATGGTACCAGAATGGGACTCCATTTGGTAAATAAACTGAAACCATAACCATTTGTTTCTAGATGAAACATATGCACAGTTTACATATATTTTTTATGTTATATCCTAGTCTTTGCTCAGAGTTAGAGCTAGGAGACAAAAAGACTATTTATGAGCTTTGGGTGAAACTATTCAGCTGTTCCACAACATATAAAATATTGAATAATTTTGCTTATGTCATATCTCTCTCATCAGTCCCCTCAAGGTTTTTCTTGCTTTCATTCTCATTCTATATCAGGAATCTTGTTCTTTGCATTAACAAAGAAACTAGGAAAAGTGACCTCCTAAGCAGCTGCTGGATGACTAAAATAAAGAAACAAAACTACAGATTGTAAGAAATGTCAATTGAAAAGACACCAAAAGTAAAATAATTACATTTTTTTCATACACAAAGTAAAAATATAAGTAAATGCTATAAAATTTATACTGCAATACCCCTCCAAAACAACATTTAATTTGTGAGACATTATATTACAGGATGGTAATAGCACAAGAGAATAGACATTTTCCTGTAAGATTGACAATCATCCCTCTTTTATCTATATTTTTAAGGTGTATAAAAACACTTGATCTTCAACTAGACCAATTTATGTCTCTTTAGTAACAAGAATAGTAGAAACAGATGCAAATGGTGTGCAGAATTAGATATATGTAAAGAATTATTAAATTGAAGCCATATTGGATATTTCCCTTCTCTTAAGGTCATCAGGCCACAACAAATGTGATCAGTTTCAATAATTAATTATACCATTATAAAATATTGAACTTATTTTAGTTTCATTTTTCATACATTTAGTCCACTATACTTTTCTTTATGATATTTATTCATTGACTATCTCTTATCCATAAATTTTGTCTCATTTATATTGAATTCAATGGTATTTATTTCACTGATATCAGTATCAAATCATCTTTTTAAATAGGACATTATTTAAGATATTTTAATAGCAGAGTGAATAGGGAATATACATCAAAAAATCCTTAACAAGAGTCTTAAAATGTACACTACTTCTGGAAATTATACATTCTTGGGTTTATATATATAGTGGTGTATATATATATATACACATAGATATGCATTTGTCTGAGTAGACAGATAAATAGACAAAGACCATTTAATTTTTTGAGTCTTTCTACTTTGTTTGGAAGTCTCTGGAACACACAAGTATATAACTGAAATTAGTATATGAAGATGTGTATTATAATATGCTTCAAAAACTATGTTGCAAAATAAATATAGGATGTACAGAAAACTTATGTAGACAGTGTTTTAACAACCACAATGTCATTCTAAGTAAAAGCATGCTAATTTCTGAAAAGATGGTTGATAATTAAAATAATGAAGAACTTTTTAATAATCAGAAAAGTAAAAGCTTGTCAGTCTGACATGAGTGAAGGGGAAGATTATGGAGCAGATCATACTGACTGTCATCATTTGGCATGTACAGGACAACCAGGGTATCAGGCATAGTCAGCGTGGGTTTATGAAAGGCAAGTCCTGATTTTTTCCTTCTCTGACAAAGTCACACTCTTGCAGGATGAGGTCAAGGCTGTGGATGTTGTCTACCCGGGCCTTAGCAAAACCTTTGACATTGATTCCTACAGCATTCTCCTGGGGAAACTGGCTGCTCATGGCTTTGATGGGTGCACTGTTCACTGTGTGAATCACCTGCTGGATGGTCAGGCCCAGAGAGCAGCGGTGAATGGAGGTACATCCAGTCAGTGGCTGGTCAAACGTGCAGTTGCCCAGGGCTCAGTGTTGGGGCCAGAATGGTTTAATATTTCTATCTATTATCTGGACAAGGGAAACAAGTGTACTATCAGTCAGTTTACAGGTAACACTAAGGTGTCTAAGGGTGTTGATCTGCTGAAGGGTTGGAAGGCTCTGAGGGAGGGATCTGGACAGGCTGGATCAGTGGGCTGAGGCCAGATGTATGAGATTCAACAATGCCAAGTTCCAAGTCCCTGCAGCGCTACAGGCTGGGGACAGAGTGGTTGCAGTGCTGGCCAGATGAAAAGGACCTGGTGGTGCTGTTTGACAACCAGTTGAACATGAGCCAGCTGTATGCCCTGTGGCCAAGAAGTCTAATGGCATCACAACATGTATCAGAAATAGTGTGACTATCAGGATTAGGACAGTGATTGTCCCTCTGTACTTTGAACTGGTGAGGCTACATCTGAATCCTGTGTTCAGTCTTGGGCCCCTCACTACAACAAAGACATTGAGGCTCTGGAGCATATCCAGAGAAGGACAATAAAACTGGTGAAGGGTCTCAAGCACAAGTCTACAAGTCCCATGAGGAGTGACTGAGGGAGCTGGGGTTGTTTAGCCTGGAGTAAAGAAGGTCAGGGACATCTTATCAGTCCCTATAACAACCTGAAAGAAGGTTGTAGCAAGGTGGGAGTCAGATTCTTCTCCCAGGTAATAAGTGACAGGAGAAGAGAAAATGACCTCAGGTTGTGACAGGTGAGAAAATTCTTCTAATTTTCTCTTTAGAACTTAACAAAGAACTTAATGTGTAGGTTGAGACTTCATGTCAGGGCCACACCTGGAGTACTGTGTCCAATTCTGGGCCCCTCAGTTCAGGAAGGACATTGAGGTGCTGGAGCAGGTCCAGAGAAGAGCAACCAGGCTGGTGAAGGGACTTGAACACAAGCCCTGCGAGAAAAGGCTGAGGGAGTTGGGGTTGTTTAGCCTGGAGAAGAGAAGGCTCAGGGAAGACCTCATCACTCTCTACAACTCCCTGAAAGGAGGTTGTAGCCAGGTGGGGGTTTGTCTCTTCTCCCAGCCAACCAACAGTAAGACAAGAGGGCAGAGTCTCAAGCTGTGCCAGGGGAGGTTTAGGTTAGATATCAGGAGGAAGTTCTTTACAGAGAGGGTAATCAGGCACTGGAATGGGCTGCCCAGCGAGGTGATGGATTCTCCATCCCTGGAGGTATTCAAGAAAAGATTGGATGTGGCACTTAGTGCCATAGTCTAGTAACTGCGGTGGTAGTGGATCAAGGGTTGGACTTGATGATCTCAGAGGTTCTTTCCAAACCATCTTATTCTACGATTCTATGATTCTATGATTTTATGCATGTTTCTCTTTGAGAAAATTTCTTTTTTGAAATGTCAAATATTTCTCCCAGAATATTATTTTGGGGCTGAAAAAGATGCACTGTGCTATTCATAATGAAATTACATTTATTATGCTATTCATAAATAAATTACATTTATTTATTTATTTAGGATTGGTGCTAGGTGTCTCAGAGTGAAGATTAATATTTCTATAAGTGCTTGGATATAAATTGCCAAATTTACAAATATTTGAAGAATTGTGCTTTTTTAATAAAGACTTACTAAACCACAATGTCAAATTCTCTGAATAGCCCACTACCGCTTGCACTTCCACAAGCACGTATAACTCCTCTTCTCTTTTCCCATACTTCTACCTAACAAATTCATAGTGGTTGATAACAAAATAAGTGAATTGAAAAAAAAAATAACTGGATATGAATGTTGGTATTCCAGAATAAGTTCAATTGTGTGAACTTGTATATGTCTGTAAAAACAAAAAAAAAAATCCAGAACACCATTAATAAACAAATACACCACCTAAAAAACTCCATAAATATTAAAAATATGAAGATAGAAAAAATTTGACATCCGACACCTTAACATGAAATACAGGGAGCAACAGATGACACAGTCTTTAATATCATGAACAAGGCAGCCAGCAAGAGAACAAATTCTGAGACTCAACAAAAGCAAGATCTGGAAAGCAACCATTAGTGTCATCAGTAACATTGAACTGTCAAAATAGACACAAAAAGTTGTTTTAAGGTAAACTTATCTAATGTAGGAATTGTTTGAAGATGAAATCATATAATTAAAGAGGAGTATATTTTTTGATTTAGGAATAATGTTTGAAACATAGTGTGGAATAAAAACTGTCTGCCTTTTAGTTGTTGAGGTTTTTTTTATGAAGACACCTATATGATACTTGGTTAAACGTCACTTATGCTCTATTTACTCTTCCACAGGCAGCCCTCTGCAAAATACAAAACATTTAGGATGGATCTGGGAGATAGTTGAAGAGCATCATATTAGGATATGCAACATAATGATTTTTTTTGAAGGTACAGTATATTAATTCTACTTCATGTCATAATGTATATTGGAGGGATGGATAGAAGTAGACCATGATAGAAAAATGGCATGTAATTATGGTCTTGTAATTTTATTACAGAAAAATACATGACAAAATAAAAGGAACTTTGAAGAACAGAATTTAAACAAGGAAACACAACTGTAAAATAACATATCTGCCTTCAGCAGTGAAGATGAGTAGAATGTGGTATGGGGAACTTTATGTCATGAAGCATAGAATTTTTAAATTTCTTCAGTACAAAAAATACACAGGAAGAAAGAGAAAAACACACTTGTTCAGCCTAGTTTTATCTTTTTATGAGATTCCAGACTTATGAAAGCAATATGTGAATATAAAGCTAAGGAAAGCATATCAGGGGAAAAGAATAGAAAAGCCTTAGAAGTTTCAGACTCTTGAAACACAGCTTGAAATTGCAATGAATTAGTGGTGATGGGTTACAAGAAAAAAGGAAAGCATTGTGAGTTTGTATGTTGCAAAATGTAAAGGCTGCCTACTAAATTGCAAGTTTAGAGAGCTGTAAAATTAAAAGACTGAGAAATGTGATCTTCCAAATGTAAAAAACAAACTAGCCAAAAGTTTACCAAATAGACTAGAGAAATCGAGCTTGTTGAATTATAGAATACTTAAATGAGACTTCAGACCTATGCTACTCTAAAGATTAAAAGGAAGAAAAAGCAAGTAGGCATCATAATAAAATTATTTATTTCCCTAATAAAGGGAAATCAACAAGCATAAATGCAAAACTGATTTTGCAGGTGCATATGAACAAGTGCAGTAAAGACTGCTTCTCTTCATCAAGTCCTGGATATTTTGTTTTCTTTTTTTACTGGAATACTTTTGTGGTCATTCCCTTTTCACTTTTAAAATAATTGCAAAATGCTATTTCAACTCTATTCCAGAAATAGAAAAATCTCAAATAAACAGTACTAGATCTCAGTCTCACCTCTGTGCCCAGCAAGATCATAGGGCAGATTCTCTTGGAAACTATGCTAAGGGACATGAAAAACAAGGAGGTGATGGGTGACAGCAAACAGCTTCAATCAGAGTAAATCATGTCTGACAAATGTGGTGGCCTTCTATGATGGAGTTAGAGAGTGGGTGGGTAAGGGAAGAGCAAGTTGCATAATCTCCCCAGACTTGTGCAAAGCATTTGTCACTGTGCTACATGACATCCTTGTCTCTAACCTGGAAAGACATAAATTTTACAGGTAGACTCCTTGTGGAAAAGGTAATAAATGGATGGTCACATTCAAAGAACTGTGGTCAAGGGCTTGATGTGGTCAAGGACTCTTCCTCAAGGGTCTTTACTGGGACTGATGCTGTTTAACATCTCCTTTAGTGACATGGACAGCAGATTGAATGTACCTCAGCAAGTTTTTGGACCACACCAATCTGTGTTGCAGACTGTGGTACAGTCAACACACTGGAGGCAAGAGGTGCCATCTAGGTGTCACCCTGACATGCTTGACACCACGAAGTTCAATAAAGATGAATGTGTGGTCCTGCACATGGTTCAGGGTAATCCCAAGCACAAATACAAGGCTGGGCAAAAAATAGATTGAACACAGCCAAGAGGAGAAAGACTCAGAGGTGTTGCTTGAGAGGAAGCTCAACATGACCCAGTAACGTGTGTCTGCAGCCCAGAAAGCCAACTTTATCTTGGGCTGCATCAAAAGAAGCATGACCAACTCTCCCTCTCTGCTCTTGTGAGACCCCATCTAGAGTACTATTTTCACCTCTGGGACCCCCAACATAAGAAGAAAATGGACCTGCTGGAGTGACTCCAGAAGAAGACCAAAATGATGATCAGAGGGTCTAAGCACTTCTCCTAGGTGAGGGAATTAGGGTTGTCCAGCTTGAGAAGGCTCCAGGGAGACCATAGAGCAGCCTTCCAGTGCCTAAGGGAGAGGGACTATTGTAAAGACAGGTAGTGATAGGACAAGGGGTAAAGACTTTAAACTGAAAGAGGGTAGATTTCTATTAGACATTAAGAAGAAATTCTTCACTGTGAGGATAGAGGACACTTGAACAGATTTCCTGTGGTTGGGTGAGGTGTAACCTGGTCTAGTGGCTGATGTCCCTACTCATGACAGGTGGGGTGGAACTACATGATCTTAAGGTCATGTCCAAAACAAACCATACTATGATTCTATGATCTAATGTTATTGACACTGTATAATGGAATTATTGACAAATAAAGTCAAATAAATAACTGTCATGGTTTAATCCCAGCCAGTAACCAAGTCCATTCCAAGCATCCCCCCTTCCTCCTTCTTCCTGCCATCTCTATATACTGAGCATGATGTCATATAGTATGGAATATCCCTTTGGTCAGTTGGGGTCACCTGTCCCAGCTGTGTCTCCTCCCAACCCCTCATTCACCCCAAACTTCCTTGCCAGCATGGCTGCATGAAAATTGGAAACGGCCTTGGCTCTGCATAAGCACTGCTCAGAAATCACAAAAACATCTCTATATTATCATCACTGTATTTGGCATAAATCCAAAGCACAGCCCCATACTAGCTGCTGTGAAGAAAATTAGCTCTACCCCAGGCAAAACCAGCACAATAACAAATAAAGTTAAGGCCATGTAAACATTCCATGGCGGCTGCTTGTAAATGCTTAATCATTTCAACATCAGTTTTGCCCCTGGTAGAGGTATTTGAATTTTTCTGTAGATTTCAGAAACTTAGGTGATGAACCTGGGAATCATGATGGCAATGCATTAAATGCTGTCTTTTTTTAATGTTGAGTCACTAATCTCTGCTTCCAACTACCATTGTCAGACGTGTGTGAAAATCTGTGTAAATGGATTTCACAGAGCAAGATGACAATCATAGGTTAAAAAAAAAAAAGGTCATATTAAAAGTTACCTGGGAAAAAAGTAAGTCAGTCAACTCAAAGGAACACTGCTAGCTAGCTTTTAATGTCACAAACATGCTTTTTGTAGAAACTTAGGGGTTTTTTGGTTTTTTTTCAGAGAATATAAACGGCAATAAGTTCTGTAAGATGTTTGTTTTCTGTTGTAGCAGGTTGTTCTTCTGTTAATCCGTTCTCTCCATTAAAAATCAAGGGTAATTAGTCACCTTTTTTATTGTTAATGGAAAATTCTAATTTCCATATTTATGCCTTAGGTCATTGACTTTCACATTAGGACTGTTCTTCTTCTGGAAACAGTATAGGCTTTCTTCCCAAAGTACATGGGAGAGTATCAGCAACTTCAAATACATTTGAAAGTCTTAGCACTCTAATATATAAAAAAAAAATAGAACCTATCACTGAACTGTTTTAAAGAGCCTATTCAAGAGTTTGTTGGGGGTTTTTTTTTGTTAATGGATACTTCATCAGAATTTTTTGCACAAATAAAACTGCTTAATTGTTACAAGGCTTTTCAGAATAGGATTTACACCTTTATTTTCACATCCTGGTCTCATGAGAAGGTCCATGAAGTTCGATTTCAATGTAATTTGAATAGCTTTATGAGGTAAAATCCTGGCTCCACTGACTTCAAAGAAGACAGGATTTCACCTGTTGGCTTCTCACCAATTTTACAGTGGCCAGCATTTTTTTGCCTTTTTTTGGCAGTATTGTAGCACATTTACCCTCTACCCGTAACATAGGGAACACAGAAATCTCAAATAAAGCTAACATTTTGAGGATTATTTACATCTGCTTTGCAAAGTTCCTATAGAAAGCAATCATATAAAAAGGCTTTCACACTAACCTTTTCCCAGTCAACAACTTGATGTAGCTTCCAAAGCAGCCGTAGATTAATGATATTTCTTCCCTGAATTTCTTCCTTATTTTTCTGTATCTTTTAAAAACCTTATTTTACTTATTCTAGTAAAGTTATATGCTTAGTAAATTCTTCATAATATTGCAGTCAACCATGTAAATAATGGCACTTGATGAAATTATTAAAGAAATACCAAAAGGGGTCAACTGCTCAGGTTTCTAAAATTCAAGGTTTGCACATTGCTTAAATGGAATGACCTTTCTATCTCTAAGACAATTTGACATGGCATTAAAAACCCATCTTCTGTTAAAAATTTTGTTGATATTATTTTTAACTTACATAGAAATTAAAATCTTGTTTATGGTTTATTCCTTAATACAGCTCAACTTCCATTTCTCATCAATTGCTTCTATACAGTAATAAGCTCATGACAGAATACAGTGGATACAATTCAGAATGTTAAACAAGATGATGAATTCATTATACCTGGTCTTAAAAATTTCTGCTATGTCTAATAGAGAAATTGCAAAATAGAGAAAATATTAAACTGAATTAGGAAAATATTTACCTCAAGTTCTATTTATAGAAATAGTAACGGCAGGGGGAGGTCGAGTGGTTGTGTTAGTAATTACAGATGAAAGAAGAATACTTTTACTTCTCTTTTTCTGTAAGAAGGTCATCATCTGCAAATCTTCTAACAGCATTAGTGAAAAAAGTTTTTATCTGTTCCCTTCATCTTTAATCTTCTTCTGGAGGGATAAAAGTAAGACTTCCTTAAGGCTGAACACATCAGCAAAAATTGTTTCTTGTTCTTAGAGCTGGTTTAAATTTCCTCTGGAAGTTATTATCTAAAAAATTACAACACCAGTCCAAATAATTTATGATACATTAGAAATTCTGCTTAGAAGAAGACAAGAGTGAAACACAAGAACTATTATGCATTTTCCTAAGGGTATTGTTGTAGTTTAAGTCTACAAGGTAAAGAAATGTCTGAAGCCTTAATTTCATTGCTAGATGTGTCACTTACCCTCCATGAACGTTCAGTGGGTCAGAGACTGAAATTTATTGTGTTTTATACATAAATATAGGCATTTGAATCCACCTCCAGACAGTGAATTAAATTACCAGCTACTAGGTGGTCAGGCATAGCAGCGTATTTTCATTTTAATGGAAACAGAATTTACTGTCAGGCAATTCTATCAATGTTTTTGTTCAAAGCACTTCTCATTTTAATTGAGGGAAATATTGTCATAACGTGTGGGAGTAAAAACAGCATTTAGTTTTACTAATAGAAGGATCAGGAGTGTTGAATAAGGGACCATTCCAAACACTATTCCAAACTTTAGACTGAATTCAATTGTCTAGAAACACACATATACTGTCATGTGAGATCCCTTATCTTGTCAGAGACATCTACATGGAACGGAAAAGTGAAATGCAAGATCCATGAGGGCAGTGCATGTCATAGATTGGTATGTTAGCAGAGCAAATGTCATGATTTAAATAGATTATAAAATTGTGTATTTAGTATCCTTTTAAGCTCAATGGAACATCATTACTATTGTTCCACAGCTAGTCTGGTGTTTAGTTACCTATGTGCACCCTGGACAGGTGATTTAGGTTTTGTATACTGCCTGACTTTCAGTCTTTACTCCAAAAGACCACAGATCTTTCGAAGTCGTGTCATAGATGCCATCTATGTATACATGACTGAGATGTCACACATTGTTCTAAGTGTCATTAAACATCTGTGCAGCTGAATACCATCGGGGGAGTTCTTCACATTTGGTGGCAACAAGTGCCTTGCCAGGATGAACATGCGTTCCAACTCATGGCTCCATTGACTATACCACCACTACCCATAATGGGAGATAAGAAGACTATCTCACATACAGACACGATGGTTTGAGTCGTTTGACCATACACAAATGTCATCATTCGAGACTGTGGCCTGAGGTACATCACCTGGCTTCTGACTTCCAGACCAAGAAGACACAAATCTCCTAATGCTATTAGGTTAATTGCTGCTGTGTTTGAATGCCCTTCATGAGTGCTGGGGTCTCCAGCATATCTCATGCACCTTTTGCAAGAAATGTTTGGACAATGGTCTCAACCATATGGTGTGATTCTTATGGTTGCCCTGTTTGGGTCCCTTCTGGATTCCTTCCAACTCAGGATATTCTATGAGTCTATGATTTTTTGTGTGCAACTGAATTTACTGCTACAATGAGATAAATTTAGATGACTGCAGCTTTTAGCAGTATACAACTTGTACATTATTCTATTGGTTTAGATCATAAGTTCAGCTTCTTTGCTTACCAGACAGAACAGTATTTAGAAGAATTTCAGGCAATGTTCAAGCCACTGTCTGTATTTAGTGCTGTTTAGATTTAGCAGTGTAACATACACCTTCCTATGATGAAAACTGTTTTGCAATAGAATAAAGAATATACCAAAAAATAATCTTAGAACCCTCTGAAACATTAAATACTATTTTTAATTATATGATTTTTAATAAAAAAAAAAAAAACAACCTTTGAAACCTTGTTAGTTATACTCACATGAAGTTAATGTGAACTTTTTATTGATGATTATAATAGGGAGTGCAACTACTTAGCAATTAATAAGCAAATGCAGTAGGAGGCTTGCATGGATGAACAGGGAGAATCTGTCTAAATTCAGACCTAGAAAGAAAACATTCAAGAGGTGGAAGAAAGGGCAGGATGAATATAAACACTCTGAACATAAAGGGAAGAGCTGAGGAAAACCACAGGCCATTTGGAATCGAATCTGATAAGAGATATGAAGGCAAACATGAAGGATTCTGCAAAAGGAAGACTAGGAAAACTGTGAGTCCACTGCAGTATGGGAGAGGAGACCTAGTCACAGAGGTCATGAAAAAGGACAAAGTATTTAATGCATTCTTCATGTCAGTCTTTTCTAAAAGGAAAATCTGGAGGAAAGGGGACTTACTGTTGTTGGAGGAGGATGAGCTTGGGGAACATTTAAACAAACTGAACATATCCAAGTCTATAGGGCCTAGTGGGATTTACCCACAAGCACTAGCTGTGCTGTTTTTGGCTGGATATTAGACAACAGATCTCTTATTATCAGGTCAGCACCACATTGTGAGTGTATGGGGGAGAGCGGTGGCTGGGGAGGGGGGAAGGGCCAGACCTAGGTCTGCAGCCAACAAGGCCATGTCCACACAGAACACACGGCAGGGAAAGTGTCTGGGCTGTCAGTAAGGTCTGCCTGGTGGTCCCTCAACCTCTGGAGCCTCTAATTGGCTGTGGCAGCCTTCACTTTGGCAAGGGGGACAGTGAGTGGCAGTGAGTCAAAGATCCTGCCTAGAGGGAGTGGTCACAATGGCCAGAGTCTATGAATAGACATGCACATGGTTTCCACTTCCCTTTGAACTCTGCCCTCCTGACGTGTGAACATGTGACCTCCAGAGTGGTAAATATGTCTCTCTTCTCTCTTTCTTTCTTTCTTTCTTTGGTCTTCTCTTAATCTCTCTTTTTTTACTCCTGTGGGCAAAAACACCTATTTTTGGTATTTCACTTAAGTTATGGGTATTGCACTCAAGTTTATGGAGTTTGTGTTTGCTGGGTGTAACAAAGGTTAGCAGTGCTTGATAGTCTCAGTAATCTGTTATAATGCTTTTCCTTTGTTTGCATGTTATCTCTGTAAAACCCTTTTCCCCAAAATGCCTATTTTATCAGCAAAGTAAAAGAAGTATCTTAGAGAAAAATGTTTAGTTTTTCTCTGAAGGTGAACTCAAGGTATCAAAGAATCAAAGACTTTGCAAGGGTTCATGTGGGTGAAATCTCCTGAAGTCTAAAATAAAAGTATAACACCCAGTAAAGCATAGAGCTTCTGGACCAGGGGACATAGAGTTAATTTTCTTCCCTAAGTAGCTGATACAGCGCTGTGTTTTGGATTTAGGGTGAGAATAATATTGATAAAACACTGATGTTTTGGTTGTTGCAAGGCAGTGCTTACCCTAAGTCAAGGACTTTCCAGCTTCTCATACTGCCTTGCCAGGAAGGAGGTTGGGGGTGACACGAATTTGTGAGGGGACACAGCCAGAACAGCTGACCCAAACTGGCCAAAAGGATTTTCTGTGCATATGATGACATGATAAAATTGGTGGCCCACTATTCAGGGACTGGATGGTCAATGGTCAACAGGTCGTGATCAAATGCATTGTGTATCACTTGTTTTGTATATTCTTTTATCATTATTGTTATTTTTCCTTCCCCTTCTGTCCTATAAAGCTGTCTTTATATCAATCCACGAGTTTTACCCTTTTTATCCATTTCACACACACCCCCATCCCACTGCAGGAAGAGTGGTGTTTAGGGCTCAGTGATGTTTAGCTGCCTGCTGGGTTAAACCACAGCACTGGCCTATATAACTTTGAGGCAACTTTACATAATGTTTTTAAGTTCATGGCAATGAGTACAACTTGCTAAGGTATTGAGGAAACTGTTACTGGTATCTTGAGGAAGGACAGGAAGAAGGATCTGGGGAACTAAATGACAGCCTCACCTCAGTTGCTAGGAAAGGGATGCAGCTTTCTAAACATGGAAAGGACAAGATGGTTGTGTGGCATGGATTTTTGAAGTGGGAATGATGTTTAATCAAACTAATAGCCTTCTACAATCAAATAAGTGGCGTGGATGAGGGAGTAACAGTCAATGTCGTTTATCTTAACCTCAGCAAAGCCTTTGAAATTTTCTCCTGTGAAATCCTCATAGACAAGCTGATAAATTATGTACCAGATGAGTGGAGAGTAAAGTGGACTGACAATTTGCAGAACTTCCAGGCACAGAAAGTTGTCATCAGGTGTGTAAAGAGCAGAAGAAACCCACTCACAAATACTGTAGCCTAGAGGCTGGTAATGGCTCCAATACTTTGAGTGTTACATTGTGGAGACATAGCGAATTTGTTGCATCAAAAGAATTGTTGTAAAATGAAGAAATTATTTGAGGAATTTTGATAATGTTATTACAAGAAAATGTATTCTGCAAATTCTACTTTGTCGGTTCTGAAAATGGTAAGTTACCATTAAAATTATTTGAAAAATAAACTATTGACCATTTCAGAAATTATACCAAGCAACTCAACTTATAACTATCAGCTGATGCAGATGGGGGCAAATTCACACCATACTGGATATTCAAGACAACTCACTACGTTCTTTCTGTGTGTTAAGTTCTGTACAATGTCTGTAGAAGACAGTCATATTTTATTTATGGTTAAAAGCTCAGAGAGCAAATATTATTATTTCTCTGCATTGCACCAATGTTCTCCAGGTTTTTAAAATTACTTTTCTTCAATAATTCAAATACGAGATCTCATCACTTCACTTGTTTGGAGATGTGTTGAGTTTGAAACTGAACAGTGTTACAGCTAGAAGCCAAAGAATAACCTTCTTAGTTTTTGACATCTTTATGAGCACAACTGTTTTCTTTGAAGAGGAAAAGAATCAAAGTTTTCTGTGGCTAGAAAAGGCAGATTTTGTTTTATTTGTTACTGACGCTCATGGGTATAACAATGAACAGACTCAGGTTTATGACACAGTTTCCTAAGCATATATTCCTCCAAGGATGTAGATACAAGGCTTTTTGAAATCAAATCCCAAGGGAAAAGTATGTCAGAGGATATTAAAAACTGCTGGCTATTGTTCACACTTGATTTCCGAAATTAAAACAAAATCAAAACTGAACAAAGCCACCCAAATCCAGTAAGTTTAAATGTCAGACCTTTTTTGTCTTTTCTTTTTCCTCATGATAATATCTAACATTCTTTGTTTTTTAACGTGAAAAGTCAATACATCTTGACACTTATCCTCTTCTGATTGACCCAGATAAAGAACAGAAGTAACTCTACGCAGGTCTACCATTGTAGAATCTGAAGCTGAAACACATTAGATCCCATAAAAGATGTTCATAAAGTACTAATAGAAGATATTAATATCATAAAGTATATACATACTATTAGTTAAACACACCATTATAACAGTTTGCTAGAACACACTGTAGAAGGCCAGAAGAATAATTGTTCACTTTCACTGTCGAATTTCAGTATTTACAGTCACAGCGACGTGCATTCTGCCAGCCTGACAGTGAAAAGGGTTCATTGATTTGTTCAGATCTGACAAGTCTTACTAAAATTTGTGTTGCTTTTACAAAGAGAATATTATGAATGTAACTTTCAGTTCTGCCAGATTGCTTGGCTACAGGGAAATGAGGCACATACCTGTATCTGGCTTGTCCTTCCTACAATTTCCAAGACAATAGATGAAAAGAGAAAGAGAAAAGTGAATCAAATCCTTAGGTTACTAACTATACTGCAAGGCAGTGCGTAATTTTGGTGCCTGTTGTCATTTATATTGTACTTCACAGATGTTAAGTACTTAGTATTTTGTCTCAATTTCACAGGAAACTAAGGGGGAAAAGTTAATGACTTGGCAATAAAGGACAGAACACTAAATATATAGCTTGAGAGCAGAAATTTGCTTTGTGTAATCTAATAAATCATGTTGTTCATATGTTATTTAGAAGCCAGCAGATCTTCTCAGAAAGGCACAGAACTCAGCTGGATGTGGTTGTAACACTAAAGTTGTCAGTGTCAGCCTTAGCAACATTGCCTCCAAATTCTGTGAACTGATCTGGGGGACCTCCAAAAGCCAAGTCAAAATTTGAGAGTTTTTTTTCTTAGACCCTGAAGGACAGATCAAGGCAAGTGAGGAAGAAAGAGCATGAAGAGCAAGTAATGTTTGATCTGTATAGAAGATAGACTTTGAACAGTGGCATTAATCTTCATATGAAAGATGAGATTTATCTTGACATTTCTAGGTCCTCAAAATTAATCACAAACAAGAAGAGAGGGGAGGGGACGGGAGGAGAATGATCAAGTATAGATGAGAATGGAAAACTGATCGTAAATGTAGCCCTTATATTTCATAATATAATCATGTCTAGGCATGATATTTAAACTACTGAACAAATAAAATACTTCAGAATTCATAAAAGATACAAGAAAAAATAAAAAATAAAAGAGGTTATATTGCTATTAGTAAGTGGCACAATATTACTTTTACTATATCAGTGCATGAATGAGTGTTGTTATTAGGTAAATGAATTAATTTGTAATAAAAGAGAATTTTCTAATATGTTGTTTTACAGGAAAATCTAAACAGAACTTGAATCACATTTTCACCCTGCATATGGCTGCAAGACTACTGTGATAAATTTTAGTGAATTAGATTTCCAGATAAGTATAGAGTTTCTTTAACCTTTTAATTGTTGATGAAGTAGAAAAAGAACATATATACTGAGGTCCAAGTCATTCTTCTGGAAATCCAAAATGCAAGTTGCCATGTAAATATTTCTGCCAGCAGCTTAATAGTAACAACTTATGTTATATCTCAAGGTCAGAAAAACATTCTCTGTTAAATTTGGGTACTGATCATTTAATATGTTCTTTACTTTCCTCCTGTACAGTAAAACTATTTATTTTCATTAGTATTACCTATATATTAATAAGTTTCATTCTTAAAAAAAAAATCTAACTGTTCGTTGCATTTCCTATAAAGTTTAATTAATTTTTGCTTTAAGGTCAAGAAAAACAGTGTTTCCAGAGCAGGAAAAAAAGTTAGAAAATAAGCATGAAATGTCAAATGTACTTTTTTAGGAATCAGTCTTTATTCTCAACAGTTATGTATGAGTTATATTTTGTGTTTTAATCTGTAATTCCTAGTTCCTAGATGCTGATGTCCTTACTGAATTTGGAGCATACCCTATGTGTTACATCTCTGAGATCAATGGAGAAAGATAATTAAGGGAATGAGAACCCTACTCCTTGACTGGAATTATATAATTCTCTCTTGTTTGAACTATTGTGTGTCTGAAATGAAGAATGTAGTCACCTTTCTGTTAATTTTCAACCAGTGGCAAATCAAACCTGGGCAGAGAAAGGCAAAGTTAGCAAGTGGATATACAATAGAATTATAGAATAATAGACTCATAGAATAGTTTGGATGGGAAGGGATCTTTAAAGGTCATCTGTTCCAACCCCACTGCAATGAGCAGGGACATTTTCCACTTGATCAAGCTGCTCAGAGCCCCGTCGCATCTGACAGTGATTGTTTCCAGGGATGGTGTATCGACAACAGCCTGTTCCAGTTTCTCACCATCCTTATTGTAAAAAACCTCTTCTTCATATCTGAACAAAACTGAACCACTTTTAGTTTAAAACTACTATCCCTTGTCCTATTGCAACAGACCTCGAAAAACCTTGTCCCCATCTTTCTTATAAAACCTCTTTAGATTGTGAAAGGTTTCAATGAGGTCTCTCCAGAGCCTTCCTTTCTCCAGGCTGAACAAACCCAACTCTCTCTACCTCTCCACCTAGGAAAAGTGCTACAGCCCTCCAGTCATCTTCATGGCCTTCCTCTGCACCCACTCTAACAGCTCCATGCCCTTCTAATTTTGGGGTTCCCAGAGCTGGATGCAATACTCTAGATGGGGTCTTATGAGAGTGAAGCAGAGGGGCAGAATCACATCCCTTGATCTGCTATCCACTCTTCTTTTGATGCAGCCCAGAATACAGTTGATTTTCTGGGCTGCAAGTTCACGTTGCTGGGTCGTGTACACCTTTCTTCAAACAGTACCTCCAACTCATTGTTGGTAGGACTGCTCTCAATCCATTCATCCCACAGCCTGTATTGATACCTGGGATTTCCCTGACTCTGGTGCAGGACTTTGCAGTTCACTTTGTTGGACCTCATGAGGTTCTCATGCACTTGTTTCTCAAGCTTATCCAGGTTCTTCTGGATGGATTCCAGTGTGTCAACTGCACCATACATCTTGGTGTGCTCTGAAAACTTGCTGATGGTGCACTTAATTGCTTTGTTCATATAATTGGTGAAGACATTAAGCAATACTGGTCTCCATAGGGACCCCTGAGAGACACTACTTTTTACCGATCTCCATGAGGACAAAGCTGGAAATCTATTTTGGACAAAATTTTCAAAATTGCAGAATGGCAGAGGTTGGAAGGGAACTTTGGAGGACATCTGGTCTAACCACCCTGCTCAAATGGGGCTGCCTAGAGCTGGCTGTGCAGGAACACTGTTCAAATATCTACAAGGATGAAGAATCCACAACCTGTGCTAAGTGACACTCACAGTGAAAAAGTGATATTCACATGAAACTGTCTTGGTTTCAGGTTGCAGCCATTGCCTCTTGTACTATCACTGGTCACCACTGGAAAGAGTCTGGCTCTCTCCTCTGCAAATCTTTTCTTCAGTACTGCCAGGTCTTTTCCTGCCAAGCTGCTCTCCAGGGGGACTGTCCCCAGAATATACTGGTGTTGAAGTTGTTCCTCCCCAGATGTAGGACTTTGCACTTCCTCTTGTTGAACTCTGAGATATTCCTGTCAGCCTATTTTTCCGTACTGCTGAGGTCCCTCTGGATGGCAGTATTTGTCACTCCTCCCAGTTTTGTGTCATCAATGAACTTGCTGAAAGTGACCTCTTCCCCAATCATCCAGGTTATTAATGATGATATTAAACAATACTATACCAGATGTCGACCCAGGGTCATTACAATCCACCCTGCATGGCAGAAGTAACTTTTTTTCTGTTAATAAATCCCTGAGGGTGAATCAATGCTAGATGATCAGTGTTTACAGATATATATATAGGGGTTTTTTTTAGAATTTGTTTGTGTAGGAAAACTGGTATGTAAGAATTTTGGTTGTTATTATCTGTAGTAATATGACAATATAAAAGAATAAAAATATGCAAGAAAATGTGCAAGGGGAAAAGAGAGAAAGAATAAACGTAAAGACAGAGAGATAAAGAAAAAGAGATTATATTCACCCAGAGGTTTACAACAAACTTGGTTGTTGCTGTTGTCTTGGTCCTTTGGGGTCTGGTGGGGGGAGAGAAACCCATGAAAAATAAAGTCCGATGAGTCTCCTCCCCTCAGCCTTTATCTTCAGTCTCCTGGCAGGAGGCTTCTTTGCACAGCTTGCTACAGGAACAATGTTTTAAGGCAATTAAAAATTCCAGTTCCTCACAAGGGTACACTATACAATGCAGTTGTCAGAACATAGCCTCCTAGTTTGAGATTCTATGGTATTCAAGTCATGCATACAAAAATGACAGGCAGGACTGAACATTTAAAGGATCCCCTGCCCCTTCTGCAGTATTGACTGAGAGCTGGTGAAATACCACTAATAACTTCAAATTACTTTAGACACTTGGTTTGTGCAACCAAGATCAAGTCTGGCTCAGATCCAGAATATAGGCATGCAAATTTTGGCGTCTACATTTAAAAGGTAGTATGTGGAAGAATATTTTAAATTATCATTGTATTCAGTGGAGGTCTGAGTGTGGGTTCAATTGCTCAAGCAAAGGTGTTGGTGGAACATTGTATGACACTGTATCCCATCTGGCCTTCAGGTGCTTGACCAAAAGAATGCATGTCTGTTGTTAAGCCAGTATCATGTCTGCCAGGCCTATGTGGATATTTCAAGCATTTAGAAAGTTGAAATAGCACTTGTAATTTATGCTTAGGCAATTGAATCCCTGTTTATATATACACTGTAGGGCCTTAGACACTTGGCTTGCATGTTAAGCCTATATTAGGTTGAATTTGACTTGACTACAGCATAATTAATGTGCTAATGAATGTGATGTGTTAATGAGAATTAGTATGAATTAGTGCATGAACTATTCAATGCAATCTTTGGAGGCTGTTGACAAGAGAGAGAGTTTCTGAGATTGCCTATTTATTCTAGACTCCGCACAGAGAATGGCTAAACTAAAATATTCTTGTGTTTAGTTCAGCAAAGTGCTTACAAAATGCTACAAAACTATTATATCTATAAATTGGCTGAAATATTAAAAATGTAGATGTTCTATCCAAGTGTAAGTTCATGAAGCTTTAATGTAAGGATCCTGTGTGCTCAAGTGGCTGCTGTCCACAAAATAGTTCATCCAAACATTGGAGGTTGGCTTTCAGCCCCCTTTGAAATCCTGGTTGACTGAATTTTCACATTCTGAGTTGTCTTGCTTTTGCTGTTTAATAAAACATATGGACACATTGTTCCACAGGATAAATTCTGGTTTACAACTGAATCCCCAAGAAATATTTTTTAGAAGTGTCCAGGGGAGAGTAAAATGAGTAGCTGCATGAGTGGTGGGGGTTCACCACTTGTCTTTTTGTACTTGAAGATCTTTTATCCTCTCACCACAGCAGGACTACAAAGGTTTTCATTCCTTTCACAGGGACTTTTATTTTTCTTTCTGCTTTTACTGCCTTTACATTACAACACTAGATGGCTTAGGAAAAATAAAAAAATCTAGAAACATCCCAGTAGGAAAGATCAGTAAGTACGCTCTTAGTCAGTACGGGTGTCTTAAAGGACATGGTTTGTTCTTGGCAACTAATCATTCCCAAGGGCGCTGCTTGACTGTATGCAGGAACTACACTTCTGAGACACCCGATTTTTACTGTCATAGTGCTGGAGAGAGTGTTTTTACCTATCTAAAGCAACTGAGAGGAGATCAGAGTAAAGCACCGAAGACTTTGTCTACAGATACATAGAAATGAAAGTTCAAATTGAAAGTTAACAGAGACTACACGTGAACTGTGATATATTAAATACTGAAACTTAAAAAGCCTAAGTGACTAAATAAGAAAACAGAAAGTAAAGCTCTATTAAAATATTTTAAATAATGGAGAAGAATTAATATTAGTTCTTTGCCTTTTGGACATCATATATTAATTAAGATAAAAAAAAAAAAACAAACAAAAACAACAACTGATCATGATGATTCTCTAGGACTTGTCCTTATAGCAAAAATCTGGAATTTCAAATATGAATGTTAGACATTTAAGCTGTAGTCATCTGTCCTTGCTCGCTCTGCTTAAAACATTTGAAGGTTTATTTCTAATTGTCTCTCTACTATCAGAGGACATATGAGGAAGGAGCCACACAAGCACAAGGTGCTACCCCTTCAGACGTCATACTTAAGATAGCTGGGTATTAAATATGACACCTGAATGGAGAGATTTAGATTCAGTGGTTATATTAATGCTGATAATCAAAACAGGCCAGGGAACACACTCTTGTCCTGTGGTCAATTGGCATGTCACAGACTATGTTCAAAGACCTAAAATGTATTAACCCTCAGAATAGTAAAAAAAAGGTATTCTTTGGCCCATATTATCTCTTAAAACATGTGTGGACATATCTAGGTGATATTTGCCACAATCTTTAGCTATGTTATAGAACTTGATAACATTATGGATAAGCATGAGGCAGAGCATAAAATGAACCTAAACACTTGAGAAGAAAATCACTTCCATTTCCTTTTTTTTTTTTTTTTACTAATAGGAATAGAAGAAAAAAGTATATTAGAAAAATCAGATGTAGTAGAGCTTATGCAGATTGAGACATAGAAATCCATTGGACTTTCTCTTGCTCCCATAAAGAAAGTGGAAAGGCAGTTCCCACTCCATATGCTGGGCAAATATGACAGTTGAATGATAAATGGAGTGGCATTACCTGTTCAGGGTCCATCTTTCAGCTGCATCAAGCACTCTGTCACCTATAAGCAGCCAGAAACCCCATGTAATTTAAGATTTATTCAGCAGATCCAGCTACTTCCATCTTGATGTTTTGGATATATGTTGTTGAGAGTGCTGCCTGCATTTGATTTGCAGAATCTGACTCTCCCAAGCCATTAGTCCACTGGTAAATTTGGTCTCTAGCACCATTATAACATCTTTCTGAACACTTCTTCTTCCCTTCCTAGACTCCCTACAGATGGTTTTTCCTTCAGAACGTGTTATGTGCATTTGAACTAAGATGATGTGCTGTGTTCACCATGTGCTGTGAAGACACTATTGTTTGACCTGGGAGCATCACACATTCCTGCCAAAGAAAATCAGCAGTGTTTTTCACTTCTGATGGTAGGGGGAAGAATGTATCTGCTCCTCCACATAGCAGTGGAAGGCTATAGGCAAGGCTAACTGCATGCTTTGCTCATTGTTTGAAGGAAAAAAACACAGCTGTTCATATTTTCAGACTTTTAGTATGGTACATTCCCCAGAGATTAAAAGGAGAGAAGTGGGTGGGAGAAGATATGATGACTTTATTTTTCATATCCTTACTGACCACCACTATTTTTTATTTCACCAATCTAAACATAACCGAATTATTTAATGTGTGTTTTTTAACTCTCTTCTTAGCCTCATGTTGTTCTTCCTAAACCTCATATTGTTCTTCTGGGGATTTTTTTCCCTGGCTTTACTTGTAAGGTTCAGAGAAAAGTACCAGATATTCCTGTTGCACTTTTACAAGAAGGAAAAATCCACTGATGAAATTTGTAATAATACAATTTCATACTGAAAAATAGTAAACTTTACCTATTCAATATATTTATTTAATTTTGCAATGTCCTGAATCTTATGATATTTAAAAAACCCAAATACATAATGTCTTTAATTTCTCTTTATTGCTTTGCTATGCTTCTCTCTCAGATGGAGGAACAATCTTTACTATCTGAGTAATCACAGAATCATAAAATAGCTGAGGTTGGAAGGGACCTTTTAATGTAAAACTAGTCAAACCTACCTACTCAAGAAGAACCACCTAGAGCTGGTTGCCTAGGACCACATCCAGATACCTTGTGAATATCTCCAAGGATGGAGACTCCAAAACATACGCAGACAATCTATGCTCAGTCACATTCACAGTGAAAAAGTGTTTTGTGATGATCAGACAGAACCTTCATTATTTCAGATTGTGCCCATTGCCTCCTGTACCGTCACCTATCTGTGTATTTGTTATCCCGTCCTAAACTAGATAAGGATAGGCCTTTTCACTGCTCACCCATTCTCTTCAGACACGTCTAAAGATTTTTGTTTATTCTTTTAATTGCTTTGCTATTTTGTCTTCCTTTTATTCTGTTTGACAGTGAAAGGAAAGCCTTCGCACCTGTGCCCAAATGCGTTCACCAGAATATGACGTAATATAAAGAGACAAGGAGCAAGGTTTTACACTGTTCTCTATCAATCTTCAGAAGAGAGCATCATAGTCCTGTTAACATTCAGCTTTACTAAAGGGAGAACACTGTCACTTTTAGATAATAATCTACGTGGTGCACAGATCTATCTGCTAAATATTTGGAAGTTCCAGTTGAATTGTATAGTGAACACACATAAGCTGGTTTTTGAACGCACAGTCTCAGGTCCTTTGGACTTACACTACAGGCATAGAACAATTGCCTATTAGATCAAGTCACTCCTGAATTCACTTCACAACTAAAATCCCTGCCAAATATGTCAGGACATTTTCTAAAACAGCAACATTTTCTGTAACTTTTTATTGTATCCCTGGTTTTAAGATTTCTATCATTTTGGAGGTTACTAGTTGTACTGAGCCTGTGGCAAGGAAGGCAGTTACCATCTCAGATGCAGGAATCCCACTGTATTGCAAGCACTGAAAAGTAAGTCATTTGAAATAAACGTGTAACTGTGTACACAGCTGTGCAGTACTTCCTCTATTTTCCTATCTGAAGTATAGTAGTGGCCTTTTCTGTTTTTGTTTCCCTTCCCCCCCTCCCCTTTTTTGTTGTTTCTTATTGTAAATGTAGGGAATCATATGTGATATCATTATAGGTGAAATATTGTCCCAAATTAAAGGGTTAATGAATGACAGGGAAAAACGAATTTTTCAGAAAGAAGTAAGAGAAAGGAATTCTTCATCCATGATCCTTTCAGTGCCTATTTTTCTCTGCTATCCTTCAAACGGAAGCCATAGCAATGAGATAGAAACAACTTCTCTCAAGTGAGTCATAATCACTTCACAACCACTTTTGCATATGTTTATTGGTATATGTAAAAGACAACTAATAATATTAAAAAATATTTTAAAAACAGAATTATCCTTTCTTTTCTAATAATTAAAAGTTAGGGGAAATACATGTATACATCAAGACTTACACGAAGCAAACCTTGTGGTCAAGAATATATCAGAGTAGGAATCCTATGTATCTCCTTAGTTCTACTGCATAGATTTTTGGAGAATAACATATACATACTGGTGGTGGATTGATGGAGATGATTAAGACAGAAATCTATTATGTTTCATCTGTATTCTTCATTTCTAGAGTGTCATATAACGCAATTTCAAGCTGACTAGCTCAATTAGTAAAGACATTGCTAAATTATATAGTTTAAGTGAAAATTCTTCTATTTATAGCTGTTACATGTGGAAATTCACTGAATGTCACTAATGTTTTTGTCTTAAAATACTACGTGTTGAGAAAGTAAGCATTTCTCAAAATTGCATGCATTGACATTATCTCTTCTCTGCTCCAGCAAACTCCTAGACAGTTGTTTTGGACTTTGGTACTCTTTTCTGAATTCTAGCCAAGTAGACTTCATATCTGATCCATCATGTCGTTGCTACTTGTGACACTAAGAAGAATATTTCTTCTCTTACTGAAAAACAGTAGGAGCTTTTGCAGCTAATTTCAATAGGGCCTACACAGAAGCAGAAATTCTAGTTGAAAACTTCTTATGTGTACATCTATTATTCAGTCACAAACAACTGAGATCTGTGGAAATATAAACTTCTATAAGCCAAAAACCAGCAGAAGAATTTTCCTAATGAAATTTCAGAAGGAATTTCCATTATAAGATATTAATGTTAACTAAATTCAAATCATTAAAAAATATGTTAAATTTGGAGAGAAGGTGTTGGTAATTACAGGTTGGTAATGTATTCTGCTATTTCTATGATAAATGGAATTCTGAAAAAAAGAAATGCTGTGGGGTAAGGTTATAGATTTATTGTTCCTTTGTGTATTCAACTATGCACAGTTCTTATATATATATATATATATTCCTTCAATAGTATTTATTTCCTGTGAATATACAAGAACAGATCTGTGGGTCTCTGGCATCCCTAGTGAGTATCTTTGTTCTAAAAGTACACTAATGAGCTATCTCCTGAATCAGTAAATCTGATTGTTCATGCAAATTGATTAGGTTAAAGAAGTTACTTCTATTTCTGCTGTATGAATGACAGCAGGTATAAAAGGATAATACTAAATACTCCATCCAAGAAACTAGGGTATAAGTTTACTGCAATTGAGATTGAGAACAATGTAAAATACAACTATATCACCTTTCTGAAAGTTATCTGATATTTTTCATTATTCTAATCTTATTTTTTGGAAGAAATATATTACATTTATCTGTATAATTTGCTGTGCATGTGCAAACTGATATTGAAAATGTAATTATCAAGATTAATATATGCTTATATTTCTGCTGTTGACACTGAATTTTTTAATTAAATAATTGAAATTAGTTACTCTTCTTGGAAGATTTGTTGGCAAGATCTTTTCAAATGCAACGTGTTCCAAAGAACAACATGCAACAACTAATGTCCAGTTTATATCAGTTGTTCACATTTGTGAGGGTCATGGAAAACTGGAGGGAATTCAAAGTGAAGTAATACAATGATTGATGCTCAGACATAAGACGAAAAAAGAGAAGCACAAAAATCAGAGAATTCACATGATAAGGTGACTTTCTGCAAAATAAAGATACATACCCTTAACTCCATAGATACCAAGGGAAACTGAGGTTACTGAGTATCTTGAGAAATAAAGCTAGCCTCTCCCTATAACAGAGTCTACTTTTCTACATCACATTTTAGTTAGGATAAAGCTATGATAATTAAAATATTTCCGTGGTAAGTGCTAGTGGATAAATATTTCTGTAAGTGAGGTGAAAAATCACATAGAATTCCTTGAGGATTATTTTAAACTAGTAAGGTAATTATTTGGGGTCACAGAGATTTTTGGATATTGTTTAGGATAAACAGTCTTCATCCATGATGTATACAGCTGCTTTTCTGCCAGCAAAGAAAGCAAACAGATGTAGAAAAGGAAAATGGGAATGGTACAGTTGTTCCAATCACCTTCATTTGTAAATGTCAGAGGACTTACAAAAACATGCCAATGTTTTCAGGCATAGTCAAACTTTGCACCTTTTCTTAATATTGTTATTAGACTTGCTTTCCCCAGTTGACTGAAGGGTATTTTTGAACAATATTTAGCAGCAACTTTACTCTCAAACGCTCACCTTCTTTGTGCTATGCTAATATAACACTGTAGATGACCTAGAATAATAGGTCATATAAGAATATAACCTATAAGAATAGGTCATTTATTCAACATCTGTGTTTAGAAGCCCTAGGTGTTGTCACAGTTAAATTACAAACAAATAAATTCAGTCTTCAGAGAAAATAGAGAGGTTCCAGTTAGGAATATCCCCAAATATGTTTTGAAAATGTCTTGAAGTTTTTTGGAAATTGCTTGATCTTTATGAGTGGAACATCCTGCTTGTTTTCATTTGTACTTTAGCCAGAGTCCTGTTCCACCCACAGAAATTGAAACACACTTAAAAGACTTAAATATTAGGTTGTTTTGAATCCAAGCATAAGCACACCAATGAATCATAGCTGGATAAGCATTTTTGGGTCCAATGGCCCCATGCTAAAAATAGCCCTCGCCCACTGTTTAGCACATATAACTACTCTGTTATAGGAGCTATTCCATGAAACTTATGCATAAGATAATGGCAAAGGCCTTGACAATAAGGGCATAGGTTGAAAACAGAGGACCTGGAATCACAAACAAATAACTGATGAACAGTTATTGGTCACTGAAGAAACAGAGGCTCATGAACTGGGAAAATATTCATTTTGAAGTAAGAAGTAGCTCAGCAATTGGAGCAGCAGGCTGTAACACCTGTTGGCCTGGGAAAGTAACATCTCGACCACTGAACAGCGTGTAGTCCAGGGATAGAGACAAAGGCTGTAAGCTGAATAGATTCAGACATCTCATAAAAAGAGATCACAGGATCAAAAAATGGTTGGAGGTTGCAAGGGATATTTAGTCCAACCACCCTGCTAAAGCAGATTCACCTAGAGCACATTGCAGAGGTTCGTGTCCAGAGAGCATTTTAATATCTTCAAAGAAGGAGATTCCACACCTCTCCGAGTAGCCACAGCCTCTCTGAGTAGCCTATGCAAGTGCTCTGCCAGCCTCAGAAGTAACAAACTTTTTCTTCATATTCAGATGGAACTTTCTGTGTTTCAGTTTGTAAATCTGGGGTACAGGAAGAAAGAAAACAGATGATGAATTTGGCTCCACCTTCCTTGCACCAAGAGTTTTTGGGCTTGGAGACTTCAATGACTAACAACAATCAAGGACCACAGAAGTCAACACTAATTTTAGGGCATCAGCTCTATGGTATTGTACACTCTCAACTAGTCGAGATTAAGAGTTTTAAATATTTGCTACTTTGAACTAGTGACATGGAATAGGAAGCATGTCCTTCAAGAAGTAACTGTTAACATAAATTATAGTAATGAAGATCTAGTAAAGTTTTGGTTTGGAGGTTGAACCTGTCTTGATTTATCAGTCTTATAAACACATTTTAATGATCTATAATTCCGTAAGTGATATATGTATATTAATTATATACTTTCCTACTTCATTATCATTAGTTGCTTGTTTTTTATCAAAGGGAAGCCAGATGTAACTGATATGGTAGTAGCTATACCTGAAGTTCAGACAGGCTTCACATGGCATCCGGGAACTAAACACTAATTAACACAAGTTAAGAAAGATCATACACATGAAAGATGCATGCAAGAGTTCAAATGGTTTTGATCAGATCTATTAGAATTAGTAAGTATGGGATCTTGAGTTCTTGAAATGTATACCTGAAGTTTGGCTAGAGCAAGCTCATATTAAAAGCCTATATCGTCCTAATTTTCCACATTGTTTTCTTTTTAAACTTAGAATGTCTTCACATTAATTTTAATTGAAAGAAATATCTTGAAGCATACAATAGAACAAATGTAATAATTTTAAATTCTTGTGAACATGTATTGCAACTGCTGTATATGTAAGGCCATATAAAATTTCCTTGTATTTATAAGGTTCATGTGAATGACTGTGACACAGCTCTTTAAAGAACATGTGAAAATCAGGTGTCTGTGGTACATTTCATACAGTCACCTCTGAACAACACAATCATAGTGTTATGTATTTTCACAGAGAATCTGCCATAGAAGTTAACTCCTTCTGTGGGACCATTCTCTAGCACCAATTTTTTTTGAAAGCTAAGTTACTTGTGAAATATTTTGTCCCATTTTTATTCCCCAAATCTTAAATATTACTTATTTTTATATCAATTTCCTCTACTTTCTTTGACAAAATAAAAGCTTTGCATTTTGTATATATGCGAGGTTCACAGGCAACATAATAAGAAATACAAAGATAATATGTAAATACATTTATTTCTGAGTGCATATTTTACCTGAGAACCTGATGGCATGTCTTAGCAGAAGCATCCAAACATTACAAAGTAGTGGTGGATAACTGCTCTTTGTTCCAGTATCATGGAGTTATCAACGAGTTAACAGCTGAACACCTTCCAAGAGAAAACATTTTACTAAAAAAATTAAATAAACTTGGCTTTAAAAACCCAGTAAATTATTACAGATGGATTTTTAATATCTGCAGAAATAAAAATTGTTAAATTTTCATTTGAAAGTAATGAAAAAATCTTTTTTTAAATTTATGCACTTCTAAATATAATTCCTTGTATGATACATTTTCATGATAAAAACTGTACTCAAAGTCTTGTTATGAGCAAGAGGAAACACATTTTATATACAAAATATTTTCCTAACATCTATCTGCTTTCTCTGATGTTATGCCCACCCTCATAATATCCCTCTTTTTTATACATGTACCTTCTCAGAGGTTTTGTGTTCTGCTGTGTTTTTGAAAAATTATTGCTTGCACTTATTAGTGCAATTGATATTGATATTTTGAAATGCCACATAAAACTACGTTTATTTTATCCAGAAATCTAAGGATTGGTTCTCTCTAGGAGAATATGAAAATACTCCATGCAAACGAAAACCAAACCAAACTAAAACAAACACCCCCCTTCCCCAACCAACCAACAACAACAACAAAAAGGAACGACCATATTCAAAATCTAAAAATATAAACAAAAGTGGGAGACAATTCGTTAAATACAGACAATTAGTATTATTTCAGATTGCTAAGTACCCAACAGTTGCCTTTCTGGAACATAAATGTACTGTACATTGTTTCTGCTAGACCCATTGTGAATCTCTCGCATGCCATCAGATACCTTACATGAAACTGTATAGTTGTGTTAGGCAGATAGTTCTGAAAGGAAGATTTATATGCACAAAAAAACCCACCTCACTGTAAGCTTTCCCCATGGCTAAATAAGAAAACTAAGTCGGTAAGCTTTCAACAGCCGGTTTCCCAGAACAGGGCCCATGTCAAAGAACTGTATCAGTAGTTCTAAAAAAAAATCAGGTTTTTGTCTTGCAGAAACAAATGAGAGTAATCATATTTGATTTAAAGATTGTGACTTATCACTATTGTTTTTAAGTGTTTTTTTAAGTGTTTTTTGTATTTAAAGACACAGAAAGTAATTATTTAACAACATGGTTTTCTTTGCCCCTTCATCAGGTTGAGATTCACACTTTGGGGCTTCAGTTACATACCTGCGCTGTTTCTCTATTAAGATGTCACACATCTAACTGCAGTGGAGGAAGCAACTAAGGGTGTTAATCAATGAAAATAAAGTATTTCACTGTGGCAGGAATCTTTGCTATCAGGTTTGTCTGATAGTCTCCTTTCAAATCTAATTTTATTTTCATTTTGCTTGGTTGGTTGTTTTTCTCTGAAAGATATATAGCACACACTGGGAGAAGTGAGGGGAAGAGCTGAGAAATGGAAAGGGAAATTGAGGCGGGGAGAGAAGGAGAGAAGCAAGAGTATATTACAGGGCCATCAGAATGAGCATACTTCATGCTGTCAATAAGTTTCAGCAAAGTAACTGTCATATTCTAATTCCCAGGAGAGGCCCAACATATTAATTCTTTGTTTTTTCTTGCAGTAACTGTGATAGGGAAAGTAGCCTTGGTCTTAATCAACACTTTTGGAAACCACATGCTGCTTTTTACATGGTGCTTCTACAAAGCGGACCTTGCTTAAATCTTACATTATCTGAGATTACAGATAAATTTTAAATGAAATTATAAAGATAACATTTGTTGAAAGTTTGTTATTAGTTATTTTGTGAAGCTTTGTGCCTCCTAATGGCAGGATTTCTAACTGAGGTCTCTTAATTTTAGTGATATAGTGGTTTTTTTTCTTAAATGTTCTTCAGTAGGGTAACAAAATACAGATTACACAAAAAGTAGTTTTCAGACTGTCATTCTCTCTGAAACTTAGTGTTGCAATAAATGGCTGGTGCATCAGTGCAATGAATATAAACTGTATGTAAAACTACAAGCAAGCACAGATTAAAACAAATTCTTAATAATTCTTGAGCAAGTGCTTCAGCCTGACTAGCTGGTGGCTGTCTGATGAGCTCACTATAGTTGTTTTTTATCTTATAATAAGAGTCCGTGAACTGGATCCTGTATCTGGATGTGGTATAATGAGTAGAGGGTTCCGGTTACTGGCCATGCTCCTGTTCATACAGCCCAGGATGCTCTTGCCCCGTGCTGCTGTAAGGGTACACAGCTAGCTTGTGTTCAGCTTGCTGTCTACCAAGGCCCTCAGGACATTTACAAAGCTCTTCTTCCCAGACGGTCAATCCCAACCAGTAGCTTTTCAAAGAATTACTCCTTCCCAGCTGCAGAAAATGTGCTCCAAATGTAGCTCCCCAGATCATGTTTTTGACCTTTCTTGAATGTGGGTGCATCATTTACCTTTTACCCTGATCTCCAGGACTTTTTGAAGATATTCAAGAGCGGACTTGCCATGATTTCACCAAGGTCTCTCATAATTCTTAAGTACAGCCTGAAGGGTCTGGTGGGAATTTGTGTCAGATTCTCTGTAATAATCCTTGACTTGATCCTCATCCACTACTGTTAGTTTTCTCCACTTTGATTCCTGCCATTAAGCACAGAGACTTGTGAGAACCTTCTGGTTAAAACAAACAAACAAACAAACAAACAAACAAACGTAAGGTCCTGATACCATTCTTGCATATTTAGATGTAAGTGTGTAATGTGACCCCTACATGCATGCATGGACAAGATTTCATTAGGCTTTTCCAAAAACTTAACACACTTCCATAATCAAATATCTGCAAAAAATGCCCAACCTTGATGTCACTTTTACTTAACCTCTCCTCTGACTCTGAGATCCACAAGCTGTGAGCCAGCTGGTTGTCAATCTCACAGAAGATCTCCATAATTAAAACTACTGTTGGAGAAGTACGGATCAAGTAGATCCTGTCTCTCCCCACCATTCCTTCCTCTTCAAAGAGGGTTCAGGATCACAAACACTTTATCTTTTCTGACCACACGAGCTGTGCAACGAAGCATTGACCTGTAAGCTCTACCTGCTCCTCCTCAGGTCTTTCTCTTTTGCCACAGGATGGAGAAGAAGACACCTGGACATCATGCCATCATTCACTCTTATTTCCAGATCTAAACAGTTGCTTTGGTAACATCAGAAGTCTCCACCAGCATTATTATTTACACCAACTTGGGTAAGCCGCAGTAACCGATAATATGAAGGCCAGAGGAACCTTAGCATTCTGAAAATATGAGAAAAGTAGTGAATCTCTAGATCTAAAATTCAGGTTGTCAGATGGGGTTTTCTCCAACTAATTTCAATTACCAGTTCTCATCTGGCTCATACCTTCTCAGACAGAGCTTCTTCCCCCTCCTTTTTTATCAGGTCACAGAATCTATGGAGCTGAATATCTCCAAGAGGAGAAGGTGACTTTTTTCCTTTTGACAAAAGTCATAATATTCTAGATACTATTCCACTAATTGCTATCTGAGGCTTATTCTGGTCTTTCACTTTTATACAGAGTTGGGTGTTCAAGACTTCATCTCTGCAAGGTCTCTGTGAGACTCCTTTCAGAGTTTTCATCTTTTGTGATGCTGTTCAGTCTATTGTTTAAAACTTTTTTATGTATTTATTATGATTTTCAAAAAGAAGCAGATAAACAGTTGTAGACTGGAGTAGCAAAAGGTATCAGTGAAGAGTACCAATAAAACTAAATTAGATGGCCTGGGTGTACAAGCCAGTATCTATGAGATTAGAAAATGAAAGGATTATAACACGGGGCTTAATATATTCCTTGCCAGTAACAGGCTGAAAAAACCTGCAATTAATGAACTTATCATGCTTCATCCTGTCATTAGTGGGAAGTACAAATAAGCCTCTCAACCCACCATGCTACAAAGGAGATCATTTAAAATATCAACCTGAATGATGTCTTCAGAGGAGATGATCAGCAAAAATATCAGGTTTACATGTAATTTCACAAAATAATCAACTTCACAGACAGAAATTAAGGAGATTCGATTTACATCATGCTACTCAACAGTTGTGGTAAACATTTCAAAACTATATAATATTCAGTAACATTCGCATAAATATTATCATTAACATTCTAATCTCTACTAGATTAAAACCCAAGCTCTTGCTAATTCACGAATCTTGCAAGACGGAACAAATCACAGAAAAAATGGAGATGTCTATGGAAACTACACGTGAGTTAATTAACCTTGACTCCCTTCTCAGTTCTCTCAGGCTATGAAAGTAGATACTCTTGTGATATTGTTCATGTCACATTGTTTAATCATTTATTTCTGGACAAGACAAATTATGCCACAGCTTATTTCTCTGTATTTACCATAAAAAACCTGACTGCATTTAGAATACATGTCATCTGATTTCATCCATTTAAAAGTGAAATAGCTGGTAGAGAACAGTCTTCAGAACACTCTGTTGCATGACTCTTCATCCAGAGTTTGATTCTTTGCATCTGTTTTATTCTAGGATTGGATGAATCACCCTGATTATACTTATGGTTTTTTATATCTGGATTAAACCTAAGTGATATAATTAGAATAAACCCACAAAAATTAAGGATAATAGTCCTTTTATCTAGTTAGCTGCCATCTGAAAAGGGTGGCACAATCCCCATGATTCTCAACTCACAGCAAGAGCCCTAATCTCTAAATTACCCTCATCTACAAAATGGTTAATTTTGAACTTCCTCCAGCAAAATCACAACATTTCAGTGGACAGTGAGAGATTCTCACTCATATTTCAGATAGTTTCTAGGGGAAAAACATGACTTTGAATCTCTGTATACTTAGAAGAGACCTAATCTATCTTTTTCTCTCTCTGAATGTGTGATCTAATTATTGGCAAGAGAATAGATTAGACTCCATTACTGTATTTTCTTCATTCTGCTAAAGTAATTGCTGCTGTTTTGTGATAGACACATCTGAGGCCATCTACTGAGCTTGTCTCAGTATTTTAGCAATAAGCTCTTTCATTTGAGTATCTGCGTTTCTTAAACTGTTTTTTTTTTTCATTTTCTGACAAAGTAGAAGCAATTTTGATCATTCCATTAAATTATTTTCTAGGCATCTGGATAATTTAACATGTGGAAATATTAGATGCCACATGCCTTTTTGATTTTTAAAGCAAAAGTGAAAACTTTCAGATTGATTTACTTAGTTTAGTATGTGAATTATGTTTCAAATAAATATTAGTCATCAAAGTTCCATATTCAGTTCAGTATTTAACAGCAGTAGGAACAGAGATAGCAAGGTATTTAGGTTAACAAGCTAAAATACTTTTTATAGTAACTTCAGGCTTCTCAGTTACCTCTGAAAGGAGAATGGTGTTTTTTAAGTTCCTTCTGCTTTTCTTCTTTATCAGCCCTAGTGAGGCCATCTCTGGAGTACTGTGCCTGGTTTTGGACTCCTCAGAACAAGAGAGACATCAACATACTGGAGAGAGTCCAATTAAGTGTCACAAAGATGATTAAGAGTCCACGAGGAAAGGCTGAGATACTGTTTAGGGGACTGTTTAGCCTGGAGAACAGATGAGTTGGTGTGGGGAAAATCTTGTTAATATATATAAATACCTGCAGGGAGAGTGTGGAGAGGATAGAATCGACTCTTTTCACTGATGTCGAGTGAGAAGATCAGAGGCAATGAGCACAAACAAACACAAGCTCCATCTGAACCTCAAGAAACACATTTTCACTGTAAGAATGACTGAGCACTGACACAGGTTGCCCGGGAAGGTTGTGGAGTCTCATTCAATGGAGATATTTAAAAACCATATGGGTGTGGTTCTGGGCAATCAGTTCTAGGTGGCCCTGCTTGACAAAGCTGCAGACCAGATGACTTCTGGAGGTCCCTTTCAACATCAGCCATTCTCTGAGTCTGTATTTCTTGTCAGTTAAATACTACAGTGTTACTAACTGTCATGGTTTAACCCCAGTTGGGAATTAAGCCATCCAATACCACTCACTCTTCTGCCACCCCGGCAGCATGGATCAGAGAGTAGTAGAACGATAAAAGTGAAAAACCTCTTGGATTGAGATAAAGACAGTAAAACAGGGAAAGCAAAAGCCATGTGCCCAAGCAAAGCAAAACAAATAATTCAATTGTCACTTCCCATTGGCAGGCAGGAGTTCAGCCATCTCCAGGAAAGCAGGACTTCATCAGTTACCTGGGAAGACAAATGCCCTAACTCTAAATATCCCCCCTGTCTTTCTTCTTTCCCCAGATTTATATGCTGACTATTACTGCATATGGTATGGAATATCCCTTTGGTCAGTTGGAGTCAGCTGTCCCAGCTGTGTCCCCTCCTACCTTCTTGTGCCTCTCCAGCCTCCTTGCTGGTGGGATGGGATAAGAGGCAGAAAAGAACTTGACTCTGTGTCAGCTCTGCTCAGTAGTAACAAAAACATCCCTAAATCATCAACACTGTTTTGCTTACAAATCCAAAATATAGCCCCATACCAACTACTAAAGAAAAAAGATAACTTTATTCCAGTCGAAACCAGCAAAACAATAGATGACATAGACTACTTATGACCTTGATAACTTATTAAGAGTCAACTGCCTCCATACAGACATTTTAAGATGATGGCACTTGAAGCAAAGATATCTAGAGCTGGTGCAAGGAAACAGATCCACTCTAGAGTAGTCAGATGAGCTTTATTAGCTTGATAAGTAAACCCTGATAGTTTGATCACAACAAGCCATCTTCAAGGGAACCCGGAGAAAAAAAACAGAGAAGTGAATAAGCAAGAAAATACAATATAGACCAATTATTGGGACAGAAAGATAGCTACATTCAATCTGTACTTCATGGTTGCCTGTGATATGTTTCTGAAAGTGAAGGAGCAATCTGTAACTGTCAAAGATAACCACAAAGAAATTTCATCCAAAATCTATCTTCAGGCTAAAACTGTCAGGGCATGTGAGCAGTAAAGTGAAACTATAAATAAAGAGCAGGAGAATATGTACAAGAAATAGAACAAAAGATGACTCTCGAAAGATGGATGACTTTGGAAGAAGATTCCTAAGTTTGAAACTGATCTGGTCCAGGAGCCACTATTTCCAAATCTAGAACTGATCTGGACCAAAAATCATCTGTGTGATCCATACTCTATCTATTATATTGGAGAAATTCTGGTTATTGAGAGGGAACAACAACAAAAAAACTTGTTTTCCTGACATTTTATAACTTTCTTACATACATAGCACACATCATTTGTTTAATGTGGAGAGACATAATGTGAAAACCCACTGTTCACAAATTTTCTAAGTAAAAAGGTCCTACCTCACCAAATAAATGTAGTTCACATCAACTCAGAGTTCTTCATCTCTGCAGTTCCTTATTTTTTCCCCCAGTTGTCACTAAAATCAAGTACTTTCAGTTGTCACTCATGGACATTGATCTTCAAAACTGTTTCCCTGTGAACAGCTTTGGTAACTTCAATGTAAACTCTGATTTTATCCAATGCAGTTCAAACATATGTATATATTTTTCTATAGACCACAGGGCTTAATGCAAGGAGAAAGAGTTGCATTCCTCTTGCTCTGAGCAACACATATTATTGGACTAATTAATTAGAAATACAAACCTACATAAATAAATACTTTCTGAGTTTTTCTTTACTAATTAGGAGACTGAAGATCAGTTTCTATGTTACTGACTGTTCTACATTCAGAAAAGGTCTTAGACTTTGGAATAATCCTTCACAATGAAGGATACCATGGATTCTTTGTGAATACGGAAGGTGCATGCTTTTTACCAAAACAGTACAATGCAACAGTAAAATAACGGATGCAGACAGTAGTTCCTCTCCCTCTCCTTCTCCTCCCTTCCCCTCCCCTCCTCTGAGATGTTGAAATGGTTTTCAGATCTAGCTTTAGGTTGTTTCATGTATCTTGAGTAGACAAGGAGAGTATTCACAAAAGTTAAGTAGAGAAGCTTGGTGCATAAAAATTCCTGTACTGTTAGTGAAGAGAAGTCAGTTGTTCAAGAAGGGCATTAAAAGCATCTAAAATTAAACTCTCAATGAGCCCTTGAATAAAGTTCTTTCTCTCTCCAATAATGAAGAACTCTATGAAGACCACTTTCACAAGAGAAATTCTGTCTTGCATATGCACACAATGGTTTCCCAAGCAATTGGAATATTAAATATCTAGCAAGAATTTGTAATGGTAACTGGAAATAATAGTAAACTATGGAGTTACGAACATCACCAGCACACTAGTTCTATCTCAGTTTCCCAAAACTAAATGGAAATTAGTCTTCTCCTGTCATTCTTTCCTCTTCCTTTATTCTTGTTTCTTTGATCATTACATAATTTAATAAACTTGTATGCATTCCTCTTAAAGAGAACCTGAACCAGAATCTCCCAGGCATCATTTTAACAGCAAGGCTATGTCCAATAAAATAGGTATAAGCTTATTGATGCACACGTTGTGAACTCATATGAATAAATTATTTAATTATGATTAGGAATAAATTAGCTTAAAATAAAATAAAAAAAGAAATCAAACCATGTATTACTACTATCAGAGTTTTATTGTTGTCTGATAAATTCAATACATAATAGACTTCCCTGAATGAAAAACCTATGTGTTCCTCTGTCTTAAAGCTTTGAAAATGAACGATAAGAACAAGGAAAGTTTTCCCTTGTGATATTCACTTTCTTCCTGTTTGAGCAATAAGTCAAGTAGTGAAAGAAAAAAATGTATTGAGTTCAAGAAATGTGGATTATATTCTCTATGGTTTCATGAAGAATGAAGGTGTAAACAGCATAAATACATTCAGACAATTAGACATTTCTCCTTGTTAAACAGCAACAGAGTAGCATAAGGTCTGATACCTTGGAGGGGGGAGGAAATCCCAAGGAAATAATGATTTCATTTATTGGCATCTAACTATAAAATAGTAAACTGTAATAAAACCATCTTTAGACTGACTTTTTTTTTTTTTTAATAAGATGTGTTTATTTGATGCAAGAACTTCTTTGGATAATTACTCATTATTGATGAAGACCAAAAAAAGCCTTGAAACAAGGTCATATATAATTTATAATTACATAAGTTTCAGCAGCTGCCAGGATTACGCTGTTTTATATTTGCAACATTCTTCTTGATTTAGAAAAGACATTTCTTTCTCTCTGAGGCAATCTTTCCCCATCAAATCTTTACAGTTAGTATAAAAGAAAAGTTCTTAATTTGCTCAGGAAATCAGATGAATCACATGAACTCATGTTTTCCATAACAATATATTATGCAGAAAAATAGCTGATTCAGTTTTAATATTGTGAAGTGGAAGTGATATAAATCTTCTCAGCTTTATGATCTGCATGGAAAACAAAACGTATTGAAAGTGTTTTCCTATGAAACCATAACAGAATCCCAAGAACAAGGTAATTGTTAATTAATACAGACTTTGCATTCAAAAAAAAAGAAAGTATAACCTCAAAAGATGAACGTGCTTAATTGCGTTGTTTGTTTGTTCATTAGCTGCCATGCAACAGTGTCTACCATTAATGTAATGAAAAATACTGACAATTTTTTAAGATTTTTTTCCCACAGGAAACATTTATATGTGCCATTTTTTTTTTTTTACAACATTATATTAATAAACATTATATGTAATAAATTAATATACTAGTTACAAATTAAAACAAAAACCAAACCATACATTGAAAATACATAACGTGTTTAGAAATACAGAATTTCTGAGAATATGAATTTTTAATTGCCTTTGTGAAAAGTTCTGATAAAACATGACTGTATAATTATTTCTCTACACTCAGGATGTGCTAGTGCTACTTTTCCTGATTACAATAATATTCTAAACCTTAATAACTTAGTGTACTGATGAATATTTGTAATTGGAAATGTGAAATAGCCTACAGCTGAATTAATTATGGTTTTTATATGTGCATGCTAAGGATATGTCCATATATGTATGTAGTTAAAAGAATATGAAAGTTGAAAAATGAATCATTAAGATGTCTACAAAATGTGAGAATAAAGATTACACCTGCAAATATAATCCACCCCCCAGGCAGATAAACATCATGTAATATGGCACAATAATACCATTAGAAGCTATTTTTTTTGCTATAGGACAGGAAATATTTATTTCTCTTTTTCTTTTTCGATTGTTTTGTAACTCTAATATTCACCAATGTATCATTTCATCCATAAAAGAGAAAAAAAATAATAGCACAAAAAGTATTAGTCACCCCCTGAAGTCATTGACAGGCTCAAGGTCTTTACAGGAATTTCAGTTTGCTTGTCACATGAACTAATTGAGTAAAATATAGCACCAAGGTGGCTGTTAACTTCTCCATTAGCCTTACTTTACAGAAGGATGGAGACATTGAGAGTTGTAAGTCAGTATTACAGCTGGGTTTTTTTTAATTGAAAAGGAACACTGAATTCAGGAAGATTATTTTTGCACTGAAAGTCTGGAGAGAAGTTTGTCTGATGTGATAGACTGCTACACTCCTTATTGTTGTCTGATTTTCTTCTGACATTATCTTTCTATTTCCAGTGTTCATTCCTGTTTTTCTTTTCTGTTGCTATTCCTACAATTCCATGCCTGATCTTTCTGCTTCTTGGGTTCTATTCCATATTTATGGAATATATCTCCTATCTCCTGCAATTACCTAATTTGATACCTGCATGTCTCCCTCACCATCCTCTTCCACAATCAACTCCTCTCTCTACTGAACTTTGCCATTCCCCTCTCCCTGTTAATATACTTCTCTGGTCTTTTTTTTTCCCAGTCTTCCCTACCACATGGGCCCACATATCTCCTCCAATTTAGAGTTGCACTCCAAGTCATACTTGGAAATTCATATTAACTAATGAGAATTTTTTTTTGTTAATCTGTTTTTCAGCTATCAGTCAAACTTAAAAAAAACTCTACTGAAATGAATGGTAAATATCTAGAATTCAAATTTATGATGTATTTCAGTCTTTGTCTTAAAGCTTGAACTAGTTCTTGAAAAACAGTAAGTATGACCATACCTCAAATATGCAGAACAAGATCTTTTCCTCAAATTCCATTTTAAAAAAAAACCAAAAAAAACCAAAAAAACCCAAAACAGAACAACAAAAACCCAAACAAAACAAACAAACAAAAAAAAAGTGGATGTATCATTAGGCAAATATCCAGGATGGGAATTTTAAGTCTGAATGGCTTAACACTGGCAAAATTAGAGCAACTGAAAACCTGATTTTCCTACAGGCAACATGTAGGAAAACAAGATATCTACACTGACTATAAATGGAACATCATCATCATGTGATGAAATAAATTTTGTTTAGAATGAGGGAATTATTAACTGGTTAAAATTGGAAGGTATATCTGAAAACTATCTAATCCAACCTCTTGTTAAAAGCAGGGCTAATTTCGAAGTTAGATCACATTGCCTGTGTCTTGTCTAAGAGAGTTACGAAAATCTCAGGGGGTGTAGATCTCACAGCCCTTCTGGGTAACCTCCTCCAATGCTCAGCTTCTTTCACTGTGAAGAATTTTCTCTTCAAAGTCAGCCCAATTTCCCTTATTCAGTTGTTTTCCTTATTATCCATCTGTTATGTACTTCACAAGACAAACTCTTGTCTTATAGCCCTGATTTATGTAAATGAGAACTATAGGTCAATCCCCTGCTTTATCCTTTTTTTCTTCAGTTTAATCAGACTCAGTTCCCTTAGGCCTTTCATTGCACTCCGGTTTGTCATCATCTGTCTTATATTGTGGCATCAAAAATGGGACCTGATAAAGACAGTTTAATAGGGAAAGGAAAAGCCATCCACAGAAGCAAACAAAGCCAGGAATTCATTCACCCCTTTCCATGGGCAGGCAGGTGTTCAGCCATCTCCAGGAGAGCAGGGCATAACAGTGATTTGGGAAGACAAATGACATCACTCCAAACATTCCTCCTGTCTTTCTTCCCTCAGCTTTATATGCGGAGCATGATGCCATAGGATATGGGATATCCCTTTGATTAGCAGGGAGCAGCTGTCCTGGCGGTCCCCACCCAGCCTCTTGAGCACCCCCAGCCTCCTCACTCGTGGGATGGGGTGAGGAGCAGGAGAGGCTTTGAGGCTGTGTAAGAACTGCTTAGCAGTAACAAAAGCTCTTCTGTGTTATCAATACTGTTTTGCTCACAAATCCAAATGACAGTACTAAGCAAATTTCTTTGAAGAAAAATAAACCCTATCCCAGTTAAAACCAGTACAGGAACACGAACCTGAATCCAGAGAAGGCATAGGTAAAAGTCATCTTCTATATTAATGTCATAAATAAATCTGTCTTTCCTTGTATGATTTTTTTTTCAATAAGGTTTTATCAACCATAGATGAGGACTTGTCAGACAAAATTATGATGTTATATTAGAGTGCTAAGAATATTTTGAATCTCCCTCAGCTTACAAAATAAATGTCTGCTCCTCTTTTTGAATAAAAATGTGGGGGAGATTCTGGCTAGCTCAGTAAAAGATGTTGTTATTGATTCTGATCCCGTTGTTGGCACTGCATTCCCTCCCCACTGCTACCACAAGACAAAAAAAGGAAAGTTTAATTTAGCTCTTAACCTTCAGCCCCTCTGAGGAATGTGTCATCATTTCCATATGTTATGCCAATTGATTTCATATGCATTATTTTGCCTTCATCCCTGAAGTGGTTTTGCCATGTTTAAAGCAATTAAAATAAATAGAAAGTAGAATTGCAGAAATCTGAATGGAAGCCTTGACATCAGGGAATAGGTAATTATACTCCCTGGGGCAAGATCCAGTGACAACAGAGGTACTTGAAGTGGGACTTAAGTGACATTTATTTGTGTATCTCAAACTTCTGTTTTCTATTTTCCTCTTCAACAGCTGTCTGTTTATTATAATTTGACCTTTGAGCAGTTTTAACAGGCCTAAGGATCTTAACACTAAGCTATATTAAATCTATTAAACAATTATATTTTTACCTGAGTCCTGTGAGAGGCCTTATCAAGATCTCTGTGAAATACAGAGAATGTTATCACTAAAAAAAAAAAAAAAAATCTGTTTATGTATGGCATATGTGGTGATCAGAGTTCACTGAGCAAATAAATTCAGTATTCAGTTCTTCCCTCTGTTGCTGGAAGTTTAACCCACCAAACTGGAGGCAGTTCACAGGACCTAGGAGTACTTCCATCTATTTTACTGAGACTATGGCATTGCATCAAGTTTACAAGGCCCCCCAAAAGAAGCAGAAAGACTATGTTATTCTACAGTCTATTTGTTAGGGAATTACTTGGTTTAAAGAAATCCTGGTTTACAGTCCCCTAGGCCCTAGTATATATATATATATATATATATACCTGGCATATTAGATTAAAAGTCTCAGGAATAGGTATGAATAACAATCTATCCTAAATTTCACTCAAAACCTCTCTTTCTCTTTCTGTTTCTGTAAGAAACTCTTATTTTTCTCATCCAGTACATTCCTAATCCTTAGCAATCACCCCTGGTGTGTTTTCTCATATTAATAAGAACTATGATACAGGATAGATGGATGTGTTTTATGAATTGCAGATACTTTAGATAGCATTTTAGAGGACACATGGGCCCTTTCACTCAGATCCTGTCCCGTGTTGCTTAGATGTAATCCAATCTAGTCTGGCACCTGCTAGCTTTATTAGCACAGTACTTTCTGCAAGATAATTCTCTGAGAATAAAGAGTACAATAACAAGAACCTGCTTCATCTTGAAGTACATAACTCTTTTTGTGCATTGCATATAGAAACCAATGCACTTAATTAAGCCCACACATCCAAAAGAGATCAAGGATTCCTCTGTCTTCTCAAACATCCATAGAATGATATATCTTGGCATCTCACTTCTAGATATTCATATCTTGGATTTGCTTGTTGCTCCTTTTTAATGTTGTAAGGCTAACACTTTTCCTTGGTATATTGTCCATATGTTTAGTTAGAACAAAACAAACAAAAACCCAAAACCCCAAACCCCCCAAAAAACAAACCTACGTTGTTTTTGCATACAGTATGGGGAAGGTGTTTTCTCAGAGATAAAGGTATCCAAAACACTACATTAAAAAAACTTTTAGTAGTCATGTGTAAAGGGAATTAAGTGCACAAGAACAAAGCAACTAGCTTCTTAGCCGTTTTCCTAGTTCTTAACTATGATGGTAATATTCCTACAGTCATACACATGGACCAAATATTTCAACACTGTATACAATTCAATATGTGAATACCAAGAGTCAACCTGTTTTATTTTGATGATTTGCTAAATCTACCAAATAGTAAAACTTCTCAAAAGTCTTAACCTGTTCATATTTAACCAAAACAGTTTTAACAAACAATTTTAACCTAATGGATGCTAAAAGTTCTTTATAATTTAAAAGTCATATATTTCTCTGTAAAGATGATGATTTCCTTTTAAAATTTCTTTACTTTCTTCTTCTTTACTTTGCTCTTCATGTTTTGACAATATTACTTCATCAGTTAATACTTGTGAAAAGTGAGTACTGCATTGATATATAAAAGTATGATTCCTCTTCAGAGTCATACATATTATTACATGTGGCAGCAAGGTTTCAGAGACTGCTCTAAATAAAGGAAAAATAAGTGTTAATGAATAATTGAAAAGCAAGTTAAGTTATGACAAACTGCTTAGATTTCTAAATAGTTAACAAGAGAACTTTTGCTTATTTATTCTGTTAAGTACTCTCTATATAGGAATTAGGTAGGGACTAACACACAGATTTTTTAATAAACATACATAGAATGTTCAAAACTTTCATGGATCATAATTACCATAGTTACCACAGAATTATTAAATAACATTGTCAGGTAATTATATTATTTGCAAAGTAAGAAGGTGTTTATGTAATAGTTCCTGACTCTGACTCCAGTTGAAAAGCAATGATCTTGGGGAAAAAAAAAAAAAAAAATCCCCAAAACAGACCTATTCCAGTACTCTGGAATGCTGTAAATGACATCTTTTCCTACCAATGGTTTTGTTGATAGCATCAATAGTGTTCCTGGAAACACTTATTCATCCTAACAGCAGTATGCTATCATTATCTTTCACAGAATAAGGGTGAATAAAGACAAATTTCAAAAAGTGATTAGCTGAATAGAGACACTAAAGATAACTTCTTACCACCATCTTCTTACGACAAAGACAATGTTGTTGTAATTCTTGTAATTCTTGGTATATTACACTACAGTCCCTGTAGAGATGGTGTCTGAGTTGCTTTAAATCTGACCTACTACCATCATCTCCTGTGACAGCATCAGCTGCAGAGCTATTTTGCGTGTCAGAATTAAGTAATATATGGATTGCTTGTATATCATATTACTTATTACACTACATGTGCCAGTGTTTCCCTTCATGTTGTTGTCCTCATCTTCTCTTTCTCCATCTTATTTTCTTATACAGTGATTCAAGTATCTACGCTGAGTGTCCCTAAGATATACAAAGAATGGTAGAACACTTAAACAAAGTAGATACCTTACTACAGACTTTTACAAGTGACTAAGAAGACTGATTCACTGTTCACACGTTCTGCTCAGGGTAATATCTGCAGAGAGCTTTTAGGAAATGCCAGACAGTACGCTCTGACAAAACAGCTGGCCTGCTGAATTTAAGCTCTTCACCTGATGCACTTGGAGGTGTCACGTGCACAGCTGTTTTTTACCTGTTTTACGTATAACCGTAGGATTGGGTAGGTTGGAAAAGATCTTTAAGATCATTGAGTCCAACCTTTAAGCTAGGACTGCCAAGTCTATCACTAAAGCATGTCCCTACGTGCCACATCTATACAGCTTTTAAATACCTCCAGGAATGGTGGCTCAACTACTTCCCTGGGCAGCCTGTTCCAGTGCTTGATGATGAAGTTTTTCCTAACACTAAATGTTAACCCCCCCTTGTGCAACTTGAGACCATTTCCTCTTGTCCTGGCTGATGCAGTGTACACACATGAGGTTTAAACTCGTTATGCAAATGTTCCAGAGCAATATGTCATGTCAAAAAGTATACTTGCTCTTTCTCAATTACTGAAAAATTACTTCCTCTGCAGAAATTAATCTACTATCACAGAGAGGAAAAGCACATTGTGATCTGATTCTCTGTCACACCAATAAGTTGTTACTGTGACAAATAGGGTAAGATGTGGTTCTTACCACACTTGATATTACTAAGCATGCATTTTGTCTAATGAATGTCTAATTACAAATATGTGAACAATACAAGGAAAACAGACTAGAGAAATCTGTTCAGAAGCCACAGTACACACACGAACCCAATTTATTCTGGGATTTTCAGAGATGTTTCTGAGCAATTTCCCCTGAAATCAACAGTATCTCAAAGATAAAATATAATAGTAACAAAAACAACAGCAAAACCAAAAGTTGTTTTGGTTTTTAATAGCATGATTTTGAATGTGAAAAATAAATGATTGCTTTGCCGGTGTTCATTAGAACATCACAGGTTAATTTCTATCTAATTACAGTGAGAGTACTAGCACTTGCTACCTGTAATTTAGGTTTTAAACATTGTATAATAAAGCACTGATTATTTCATATCAGTTCACTAGTATTAACATTTCAATTCCAGATAGTGACATTTGTAAAACTGTGAAAAATATTATAATCCCAGTTTTCCAAACAATATTATTGGAATAATATTTAAGTTAATGATGAATGTTATCAATTTAATGGTTAGTATTCATCATTTCCTTACTGTTACATATTAAAAAAAGTTGAAGCATATGAATGCTTATTAAATAATTTAGCATGTAAGTAGCAGGAAGGCAAATGCATGCATTAAGAGCAGATAAATCTGGGGTTTCTTTTTTTTTTTTTTTTTCCTTCCAGAAAGAAAATACTGAGCTAGAAAGAAGGCACAGATCTGAATGCCTTCCAACTCAGCTGTATAAAACAATATTACCATTCTTTCAAATGATTTTCTATAAAAGTTCATTTGCCTTATGTGGAATAAAATGAAATGCTAACTTTGGAGTTCTAACTTCTGGGCATTCCTACTGTTCCACTCACAAATTTTATGGCAAAACAGAACACAGCATATACATGGACCCTAGAATTATTTGTTTTTCTAGTTAAAGATTTAATAGTCTAATAATCCACATTGCCTGATTAATTCAGAAAAGTCTCATTAAAATTAATAAAACCTGTGTGGGAGGTTTTTCTGGGGTTTGTTTAGTTGGTTGTTTTTGTCATGTCTGTCCTCTTCCCCTCTCCCCATGCAGTCACCAGCTCCTTTTCAGTGTAGTTATGTTCAGTATTTCTCTTGGTCCCACCTAAGAATGACCATTGCAGGCTTCTTCTGGAAGGTGGGGCAGGATTACATTGAGTTATCACCACTCTGACTTTTTTTTTCGGGGCTTGTGGTAATTGTTTCTTTCACCTCAGTCTAAGGCACATCTGGATTTAGTTTTATAATTTCTTACCACGTGGTTTTTGCTTCATCAGCACACAGCTGTTCACTTGAACTAGATCCAGTCAGGAATACCCTTATGATATGTGAAGAGACACTTGTCTGATGAGTCTCTAATGGTAAGCATACATACACTGCAGGGGTTGGTAATGAAGACTCCTAACCTCCAGCTCGAGAAGTCTGTCTCAGTTACTGTAGTAGGTGACTGGAAGAGAGTTGTGTTATAGAATTCCTTTAACATATGCAAGGAACATGTATTCTTGAACAGTTACAAGATCTGAAGGCCCATAACAGGAAGTCAGATCTTTTTTTCTCTATATCCGGTTGAGTTCCTACATTTATTGCATTTTTGGACTAAAAGTAAGCAAGTTTTCCCTTGGAGCAGCAAACAGCAGAGAAGAAAACCTGTGTTATTTTCATGCAGTATTACAGTAGAGAAGGCAGGTCGCACTCCCTCCAAAAAACCCCGCATAATAAAAAGTTATAAATAAATAAACCACACCCACCTATATAGACCACATGTGAGAATGTACTGAATTGTTAGCAGAACTGGTACTGCCAGCCTGTATAAATTTTAAACCACCCGGCAGCTTTTCCTGTCATAACTTCAACAATTGCCACAACATGTTATTCTTCACTTGGTTGTTCATACTGAATCAAAGGAAATTCAGGAAAAAAATTGCTTCTTCACATATTTCTAATATTAAAATAATAATAAAAATGTATTTTAGTTGTTGTTCTCCATTTACTTTAAGTATTATACATCAGAAACTCAGAAAATTCTATTTTTTATATTCATTATAATTTTTTATATAAAGCATTATACAAAATATAAAGTAAGGTTTGACTTCTGTTGGGTTTAAGAGTCTGTTTCAAATCTTGGTATCTTTGCAGAACTTTAGAATACCTATAAAAGCAAACTTATTGTCTAATACACATACTGAAATAAAATATTGTTAAGATAATTTTAACAATAGTGGTGTTTGTATCCTGTATTTTGACAGGACAATTTTTTTTTTTCTTTCCAATGTCTGAAAGTGCCTCTAGAACAGTGTTTTGGATCCAGAGATATCATATCACATCATACTATAAGATTCTGGTTTTAATTTTATTTTTTAAAAATTATTATATTATTCTCAGTTCTCTGTTCATGATCATAAGTCAAGAATGCTGAATAGGATCTGAGATTTCCCCTGTTAGAGAAAGGTTCCCAGGCATCCAAGAAAAAAAGATCTGTCCTAATAACTGAAAACCTAAGACCAGATAAACAAAAGATAAGAAATGAAGCACCAGGTATGTTCTAAGATTTAGATGAGTCATGAAGACTTTTGCTTTATCACCAGTGAATCTTGTGTAATCAAACAATGTGGCATGGATAAAGAGATGTGTGAGCTGTAGTTCTGGCATCCTGATACAATAAGGTCAATCAGGATTGCCTGGACATATTGACAGTCTTGAATGGCGCTGGACAGCTGATTTTTCTTTTTTATTGGAAAGAAGTCCCTCTATTGACAGCTACGATATGAGACACATGCTTAGGTCATCTTTGCAAAATATTTTTAGAGCAAGATCAGAAAAATTAAAAGTATGCAAAAAACAAGAACTGGTATTTGTCATTAAATTATTAACCTTGTATTATTTATTTTTTGATCCAACTTCTTTACATTCACTGGAAACCATTTTTCTCTTTATTTATGTATGTTTTCTTTTCTAGATGTAGAAGGGATCTCCTTTTTAATTTTCTAATCTCCATGTCATCCCTGAATCAGATTATCAGCTCAATTTCTGCCCACAACAGTTGATTTTCATAACAACCCTTTATCAGTAGACAGTTTTACAGTTCCATTTAACGAATCTTAACAATGTGATTTCCCCATAAACCTGGTTTCTAGGAAAGATATAGAGTAAGACTATACAGACTGTTCTTGTAAGCACAGATTATCTAACATGGCTACTGAGAAAACAAAATATTATGATATTACCAGAAGCTGTAACTGTTTCCTATTTTCAGAGTACTTTAAGGAAACCATGACAGTGTAATGTTGGTGGTAGTAGTAGTAGTGGTGGTAGCAGTAGTATCATTACTAAATAGATTTCCAGAAGAGTGAAATGACCAGAAACAATTCCAGTCATCATTGAATAGAAAAAGAACAATACAGATTCCTTCAGAGGCAGCCATCAACAGAGTGTTTCATTTGCCATCATATTGTTTTTGTATACTTTACTTTGGAAAGTTTTTACTTAGTGGAATAGTGGAAATGATAGATTGTGGAATTTTTTTAAAGAAAATAGTGAAGAACTAAAACACAATTTTATATGGTCAATGGTATTTATTGGCTTTCAGTTTGCATTCAAATGTTTATTTTAGATACAATAGAATTCTTTTCTGTTTCACACTGTAGTTTTGGTTATGAAAGATAATTATGTTGTAACTTACAAATCAGAGCTCAAAAAACCTGCATTCTCCATTCATAGAACCACTATGTGATTAATATTCTTTTTTCTATTTTAAGGCTGATATATATAAATATATATGGTTGCCGGTCCTTAGTTGTATAATCACATGAATCTCAGGTGCAAGAGCTGGAAGGGTTGCTTGTGAGACAGAATTAAGTCTCTTATGAGTGCATCAAATTGCTTTTACTCTGTGTCTGTTCAACACTGAAAGGTGTTTTTGTCTGTTTAGGAACTGATGTCCCAGAGACAAAGAGATGCATGACACATTTCCTGCAGTCAGAGACCTGAACAGATTAAAGTCCTCCCTCAGGACCTTCATTTGGGATGAGCTCTCTAATTTGCAGAGACATACTGTCCAGCTAGTGCTAGAAACTGTACTCTGCTGCAAGTAATTTATTTTGTTTTACTGTCTCTCTCTAGCAGTCCCATGCTGTCTGAACAGCTCCTCTAGGGTCTCTTCCATGTCTTCTCATGCATTTACTGTCAAAGTTGTTTGCTCATCCTGGTTGCGGCACTCATCATCAGTCCACAGCAATAGCTAAGCCAGTTCCCTTGCAACTGTTGAATAAGTGTCTGGCATTGCCTAATCAATTAACTTGTGAAGCACACATTTATCAGGAAACACAGCAGAAGCAGTAAAGTGTTTGCAAATAGCAAATAACTTTCACAGAATCAGAGAATAATAATAAAATTGTTTGGGTTGGAAAGGACTTTTAAAGATCATCTAATTCCAGTGCTCCTGCTGTGGGCATTTTCCACTAAGTTTTCAAATGCTGGTCCAACCTGATCTTGGAATGTTTTCAGGTATGGAGTATTCACAGCTTCTCTGGACAATTTTTTCAAGTGTCTCAGCACCCTAATAGTAAATAATGTTTTCCTTCATCCTGGCTGCTAAGTTCTTGCTGGTTCACCATGTTCCTCATCAGCAACATACGGACTAACTTTAATAACACCTATTTCTTTTGCAGCCATGGATAACTGCAAATAAAACTGGACAGAATATTCAGGCCTAGTTTTCATAGTGAAATTTTTTTCTAGATAAACTTAAAAGCAAAACTTGATGAAATAATGTGGTTTTCTGTATTGATTTACTAGATACACTCTTCCATTGAAATTCTAGTTTTATTGAATTCAACACCACTACTCTAATTTTATTATGTCAAGATTCAGAATGTCCAGCGATTAATCCTAAGAGCTCACTGTTGAAACAGCAAGAAATAAGAATATTGGAAAACAAAATTTTAAAATACTAATTTATTTTTCTATACCAAACTCAATTTAGTGTAATGCCTGATCATTTAATAGTTGTTTTCTGTTTTCAATATAGAATGCATGCTCCGTGATTTTTTTTTTAAACTTTGAGACAAATAATGGCTTTATCCAAGTACAGATTTCACACAATTATTGCCATTTCAAGTACACAAAACCCACTGTTTTATTAATGTATAGTAATGCATAAGTACTTTATTAGAAGAAAATTCCAGAATTACAATGAGTCCTTGAAGTGTTTGTGTGTTTGGTGAATAACAAATGACTTTTCATGTTCCGCACTGCAATATCTTGTGAAAGAATTTTTATCTTTGCTCAATGGGCTGAAAAATCTGCTAAATTTTGCTTTACTTCCTTAACTCAGCAGTGGCATCATTGTCTTTCTGAAGCTGTTGGGATGGATATTCTAAGAAATTTCCTCTGCATTAGGTTTAAATTGGCTGTCATTATTATTCAGAAAATAATGATAGTGAGAACAAGTCATGTCATTAGCAGCAGCTTTTGCATTGGTATCATATTTTCTACTCTGTTTACTGCTAAATGTACAGTTTACATAAAGAAGGACTAAGAGGAGAAATACTGATAAAGGAATTAGGACCGAACATGTAAAATTATTAGAATATTACTTTGCTGTAGCTGTAGCATAAGAACATGTTTTTTTCAGAAGTAAGGTATATGACCTTTTATGCAAACTTTTTTTTTAAACTTACAGTGGGAGAATTCTTTATATATACTTAGCAGGCACTTTTCTTAAGAAAGGAATCTATCACTGTTGAGGCAACCACACAAAAACGTTATCCGAACTGCCAAATAAGAAATGAAGAGGGCTTTGTCTCTTTTTCATGAAAATACCTCTCTGCTCAGTGTGGTAGCTAACAGCACAAAGAAATCTGTCAAATTCCTAGGGCTGCAAAGTCCTTCTTCTCTAGACAGATCTTAATATCATCTTTCCTTGATGAATAGACAAACTTAAAAGGAAACAAATTTGGGCACAATATTATTTGTACTGTTTATCACAAAGGCCAAATACGAAGAGGGGACATGCAACAATTAGAAAAAAAAAAATTAGTTGGATAAAAATTAATACTTCAAGGATTTTACTAATTTCACCTATATCAAAGTATATAATTGTCTAATATTAACCATAGGTATGCCCTGTTTTCCTCTGCTAGGGATGAAGTAAGATTAAACTGTTCTTTTGAGATGTAATATCAACATTTGAGCTACATCAGTGAAGAGCAGAATCACAGGATGAACTCATGAAAAAAAAAAGACATCAAAAGCAGATAGTTTGAAATAAAAACCCTTAGCAGAAGGAACACAATTCTAGAATACAATCTAATAAGGATGGTAAGATTGGGAACAGAAAATTTATAAAAGGAAAAACTCTCACAATAGTGGAACTGAGAGAGACTATAAATAAAAACTAGAACCAATGTTTAAATTAATAAAAGTATTTTTTCTAATATAAGTAAAGTGCAATATTTTCTCTTATTAGGCTGTATATGTGTTAAAATGTGAGTTGTCAGTAAGAAATGTCTAATTTTGGACTATTTTTTATTGTAAGTATTCTGCAGGAAATAAACAGTTCCAAATCCTAAATACATAGGTGTGTTTTAAGAAGGAAAATGGTAAAATATTTTTATTTCTTTCACTAAAGAAAAAAAAAATCACTACTGTCCTTCAACTGTTTTTCATTTTATATTTTAGGTAAAGACCTAACAACAAAAATTCCTGTAGTCTGATCCACAGCTATTCTTAGTTTCTTATAAATCTTCAAGGCATTTCTTCTGCCTCTACCATTAATGTCTGAATTTGAAAATATAAAGGTTACCTTTCCTGCTACCAACATGAAATTTGTATTTTACATCTACCAAAAAGGACATACTAATACTTCTAGCCCAGCACTCTCCTGAATTGTAATGGTTGACTCAAGCAGGCACTGGGCTAGTATTAAAGTACATTTCTTATGACTAAGTCAAAGGAGATTATCCTCCAGCCTTTGACTTCTAAATTAGGTGTCTAAATGTTATTACAATTGGTTTATAGACACAGATAGACACACAGAAGTAACTTGAAGCTCCCTAGCCTAAAACACCAGCATGTCAGTCAGATGAGAACACTGAAAAGACCTGTATCCTGACATAGCACTAGGTGGAGATCAGGACATAAAACTGATATTGAAAAAGTTATCAGATATCTAAGTATGGGAAAATGGCTCAAAGCCATCCTGTAGCTTTAGAGCTAATTGAGTAGTTCCTTCATTTTGCTGATTTTTTTTCTGTAAAATTACAAATAATTATTAATTATAGAAGCTGTGTTATGAGTCTGACTCACTTGCAGGTTTATTCTAGTTAGAAGCTTACATCAGAAGGTCTTCACATGAATTACAGGTCTTAACTCTCATGTTAGCCACTGCAGATCTGTTTGAGTCATTCAGGGATATCTATGGATCTGTTCAGTTTAGCTTTTTTTGGCAGTCAGAAATCAATTCAGCTGCCTGAACACAGTTCTTTTGAGACATCTTAAGTTATCTAAAAGATTCAGAGACATTTGGCAAGTATGATTGTGGGCACAAGAACTTTTCTGAAGTGGCATCTGCAAGCCAGGTGGGATAATTTAGGACAGCTCGAATGACATTTGGTAGGAAATACATGGGTGACTGACCTGAGACCATAATGTCTGTATGACCTTTCTTCAGTTGCCTTTTATTTTATCACACTGAAACTATGTATGCTATTAAAACCAACAAACAAAACCTGTGATAGTGGATACCATGTTATAATATTATGACTCTCTTTTCATACACACATTATATAGTTTTTCAGAGTTCACTTATAAATCTAAAGAGAACAGTAATGTTAGAGCAAGAAAAAAAATAAGAAAGACGTTCAATGGAGTAAAGATATGTTTGAAATGTAAAATGAGATGGCAAGCTGATGAAGCAGGAAGGCAAGGAAAGGTTGTTCCAAATGGCAATAGTTACAAAGCTTCTCATACCTGCATGGTAAGTGCAGGTGGGAGAATATAAGCAGAGTAGAAAATTAATGATGGGGGTAAAAAAAAAAAAAGAGAGAAGTCAAAAAGCACATATTGGAGAAGACTGATAGTGATCTTAAAACACTGTCAGCAGAATATAAGTGAGACAAAGTAGAGATAAATTCCAATGAATGCAGGAACAATAATTATCTTTTCATATGAATGGCTGTGATTACTATTCCTTATCTATAGTTGTCTTAATTTCTTTATATTAGAAGTTTGACCAGTTTGGAAAGTCATGGGAAGAGGATATGATTGAGTATTGGGTGTCACATAGAATCCAAAAAAAGAAGCAGAAATGCATGTTGAGTCCAATAAAAAGAATCACAGAGCATGCAACATATAATACGATCAAATCAAATCAACAGTCTGAAACAATGTGCACCATATAGAAAAAATTACAAGAAGTTTAATAAATTACATCACTGCATGATCATCAAAAACTACAAATATCAACAAAATAACAAAACTGTGGCAAATTGCCTGTTTCAATGGATTTCTGCATTAAATACATAACTAAAATGTCCTAAAATATTTGAAAAATCTTCCTGAAACAAGATAGGTCTGAATTAGTTTTAAGCAGGACTAAGAGTTCTTTCTGTCATTCTATAAATAAGGATATTAGCAAAAGGAAAGCATTAAAAACACATTCATGGCTACATAAGTTTATAAAAATTAATCTTGCATAAATGTATGAATATATATCAAGTCAGAAACAAACAAACAAAAAACCAAACACATTGTTTAGAAAAGCATCAAATTAAAAATAGGCACCCAATAAAATTAAAATCGCAATATTGTCTTGGTGCATTGACAAAGGCATGTGTGGAATGGGTAAGAGTAGCAAAACCATGTGAGGCTGGTTCAATTTGGATTTTTTGCATTTTGTACTCCCCAAAAAATTTTGATTATGTGAAAAATAAGCTTGGAAATTGCATCTGGTTGGCCTGGTCCACAAGCAAGTTTTAGGAAAAATGACAACTTGTCATTTGTGAAGAAAATTAAATAATTAAATACATATGAAAGTTGATATCTGGCTCTTTTTACCGGCAGAGAAAAAGTGGAAATGGAAAATTAGGGTTCTTTTTAAGCTTAATGGTACTTTCAGAAAAATCATCCATATACCTCTGAGAAGGGTGTTTTGTCAGACAGCCATATGGGTTTTGTTCACCCTCCAAAAAATTCCTAGGAAAATAAAAATAAAAAAATTCAGTGTGCAGACAGTTGTATGTGTAGCATATCTGGGGGGAAAAATGTTGTGGGGAAGGGAAAAGGAAGATGTCTATAAATAGAAACCTTAAAAAATCTTGGGAGCAACATGCATAAGAGAAAAAACATATCCAGCAAAATTTGCACAGTTTAAGAAGTACTGAGCAAATAGCCCTAAGGACAAAAATCCCTAAAAAGTAAAGGAACTAATTCTTAAAATCCTTATCTTGCACCACACCCAATTGTCTGTCTGTGTCTATCTTCTGGGACTATATTATTCCTCAACTGCTACTTCTCCAGGATAAAAACGTCAGATTGCTATTTTTCACATTGATGTAATTTGACAAAACTGTGGCTGGGATTTTCATTTTAGGCATTTGCACTAAACAGAAGCAGGTGATTCTGATGTATGAGTTATTTTAATAAATAAAGGTAGTGCTTCAGGGTGAGATAAATTTGCACTGAGAAATATCTGTTGACTATACATACTGCCTTGGCTTACAAACGCAAAGCAGACACAAACACTTTAGGTGAAAAAAATCTATGTATCTAGATGCTTACATTCAGAGGATGATTTTCTTTGTATTGAATATATACTTTTTTTCCCTGCTTATTTGTTTATTTGTAGTAATTAATACAAAGGAAAAGCCATCATATCAACTAAAAAGACATGGAAAAAAGAAACTTTTCTAAATATGCAGAATTGTACTTTCATTTTCCAGGCATAAATTTACAATCCTTTAATATAAAATGAACTTGTTTAGGAATTTGGGGAAAAAAAATGTACCTGTAGATATATTGTTTAGGTATTTGACAATATCTACTTTTTTATGCTGCAACACTTTAACAGTCAGTGGATTCTTTCAGATTTGCAAGCGTAAAATACTTCAGAGTTGTGCCTTTTACGTGTCCATTCCATCCCCCAAATTATGAGATTCTTCATTTAAAATAATTTCCTACTTTGTCACGTTAAATAAAAGTCATCAGATAACTCTAAAGTTTTCTTTCATTTACTGGTTTTCTTTCTCTCTTATGGTGCCTGGGTTTTTTTTTAGACACTGCTACTTTAGAGGACAATCTTGAAGAATGAGTATAACGACAAATATAACAGATGTCTCATAAAATTAACTTCAATTGCTTCTATATGACCTCTGTTGAGGAAGTAAGACTCAAATTGAAGTCAGCAAGAGCAGCTGTAGATTCTGCTGTTAGATAACAGTGACCTGCATTCCCAAGGGTAGTGCCCATAAATAAGAGAATTGCGGTCCTGCAAACAATAAATGTGATTAATGCCAGAATAACTTAGCAAGCATAGCTTCAGCCACATAGTGATGTGACATCTTGGGTCAGAAAGAATAGATTCAGTAACAACAATTAAAATTTATCCTCTAGGTAAGCAAATCTCAGCTGGACTCAGTAGAGAACCATATACTGTGTTTAATGCTATAATGATTTTTATCATTGGAGGTTGTTTATCTTCCCCTCCACTTCTTACATTAAGTTTTTCTCTATTTGTGTGATTATCATATGCTTATATATTTAAGCAGAATATATTTTTCTGTATGTATGTATAAATTTAGGTATCCAATGATTAATCTAAATGTTTCAAATGTTAATCTAAAAAATTTCAAAAGTGCTCTCTTGTCCTTGCAGCTCTTTTTACATAGTTAAATCTGGGGGGATAAGAGATGGATGAGAGGGAGATACTATTGAAATCACTACATAGCATATTGATAAATACAGCTATGACAAAATGGAGCTGACATGGATTAATGATCTAAGTATTTACTCCGCTTCTTGAGCAGTCTTTACAGAAAAGTCTTTACAGAAAAGGTTTTTGCTTTTCCAATTATATATCTCAATATATGTGTATATTAGGTGAGGTGACTGAAGAGTAGAAATGCTCAGAAAAATATGACATCCACATCCTTATAACAGATGGCATAAAACCAGAAACTGTAATACTATATACTAGTTGCAACTTTAACTCATAAGCAATTTTAATTCATCAGGCACATGATGGAAGGAGTTCTTATAAAGCACAAGGAAGGAGTACAGAGTGTAGACCTACAGTCTGATAGGTATAATACTATCAGTATTAGTACCAACTAACAGGATTTTTATTAACATATGCTGAAGTTCTGGATTTGCCAAATCTGAACTTGTGTTGGCTTGTTTGCAGTTTGTTTTAGCTTGCTTAGTTGTAACAGTTCTCTAATGGCCAGGTGGTTGAAACATAATTTGTCTAATTTTTGCATAGCTTTCTATAATTGGATGTCTTAACACTTCTTGATAATAATTTTGATATATATGAAAAAAAAAAAAAAGTAGGCTGTAGAATGACCTGTCTATAACCCTAGAATAGTGATGTTGGATAAAGGAACAAAGGCATGGGATGACAACAGAGGTTTCAAGCATGTGAGCGTAGGATGGTATGGGAAGTTCCAGGGCTGTCAATAACTTAGCAGTGCTCACAAACAAAGGACTTGGGTGAAAACTCATTAATCAACCCAAAAGATCCACAACATTGATGTTATGCTTCTGTTGGCAAAAACTGTAGTAAATTCTCCCCATTAATAACACACTCCTCTTGAGGAAGAGCTCAGGATGGTGCCAAACTGATATTCTTCCACTGTAGCCAAACCTATCAACCTCAGGATTAGAGGAATAGTTAGCGAGTGGGCATTACAGCAAAGCAGACTTTTCTTGCATAACAATTTTATTTGCATCATTGCTAGTAATAATTTTTGTTTATTTGTATCAAAAGTACGTAAGTGTGGACTGCCAGTATTAGTTTACTGTATCTGGACTAACAGTATCAATAATTTTCTTCATTTTGATTATACAGTTAATTTTTTAAATTAATTTAATTTATTTGACAATAAGTTCTTAATTTCACATATAAGGTATTACCATGGTTTAACCCTAGCTGGCAACTAAGCCCCAGAGAGCTGTTTGCTCACTCTGCCTGGATGGGATGGAGAGAGAATCAGAAGGACAAAAGTGAGAAAATTCATGGGTTGAGATAAAGACCGTTTAATAGAAAGCAAATGCTGCATGCCCAAACAGAGCAAAACAGGGAATCATGCACCATTTCCCACGGGAAGGCACAACCATCTCTAGGAAAGCAATGCTCTACACACAATGGTGACTTGGAAAAATATACATCTTTGCTCCAAACCTCCCCGCTTCCTTTCCTCCCTATTTTATATGCTAAGTATGACAACATATGGTACAGAATATCCCCCTTTGGTCAGCTGGAGACAGCCATCCCACCTGTATCCACTCCAAGCTTCTTGTGCACCCCCAGTCTCCTCACTGGTGATTAAGGTTAGAGGCAGAAAAGTCCTTGAGGCTGTGTAAGCACTGCTCAGCACTGAATAAACCATTCCTGTGCTATCAAAACTGTTTTATTTACAAATTCAAAACATAGTCTGATACAGCCCACTATGAAGAAAATTAACTCTTTTGAAGACAAAACCAGTCCAGGTGTTGTCTTACTCTGCCTTATTACAAAGCAGGTTTGGATAAATAAATTAAAATCAATGGACTGCAAAAGTTTTAAGGTATGTTTGGTGTATGTGTGATAGTGAAACAGTATATGTGGATGTCTGCAGTTTCTAATATGCTGTGTTCCAATTAAATGTATTTTACTGGACATTTTCTAATTTCTTTTAGAAAATATTTTCAGGCATGCAAGAAGCCAAAAAATTCAGCTAAGTTAATAAAATTCTTCATTCTTGTTCTAAGAAAATCTACATAATATCTATTCATTAATATCTCTGTGAAAACCACAGATTAAATTCCAAGCCAGTGGCAAAGAAACCTCGTGTAACACATTTTAAAGTAAAACTAGAGTGTGAGTAGATATTATGCGAAATATTTATGTTAAATAAAAATATTTGTTATAATTGTCAAATTTAAATAAGATTTACAACCTGAAATATTTATTATGAGCAATTCAAGGTGAGTAAAATTAAATAATGATTCCTACATTAAGCTATGTGCAATCATTTTATCTGTTTATCTTAATTGTTGATGAAGATCTCAATATCCACTTTTTAAATATTTTAGATTTTTAGTCTAGACTACATCTTTAACCTATATATCCAAATGATTAACGAATTAAACGTTAGACATTTCCTAACTACATTTTGTCATTTCTGTGAAGTTAAAAAGTTTATATGATAAAATTTCTATAAAAATCTAAATGAGCAATATTGTCCAGACTGTTGCTTAGGCAAATTGTAAATTCCTCTCTCAGTTTGCAAGACTAACTCTTGAGAAATACAAAGTTTATAATAGCATAAACTAGACCTCATCATACAGGAGAAATTTCTTTATATTTTTTAAGTCTATTTTTGTCTTTCCCCATTCTAAAGATATTACATTTTCTGTGCCTTTTTATCAGCTTTTTTCCTATCTTGTTGATAAGTTTATTAATACAAAAGAATACCATTTTTTCGTGTAATTTTATGTGTTTTGTGGATTAGCAAACAGAAGAAAAAGTGATCTTTCTTCTCTGTGGTCTCTTTCATGTCTGTACTTCAAAGGTACGACAAAAATAGTGGCTATTGTTTGTCTACCTTTCATCATGGAAATTAAAATACATTGTAAAATGGTATTTTAAAGTATATGAACTAATCCTTTAAGGTTTTGTTCATATAACAAAGGAGAATTAATCTTACTTGGAGTTATATTGGTATAGTTTTATCGATTGATGTGATATTAAAAACATATTATCATGTGTGTTTAATATCACATTATCATGTGTTTTTAAGGATTAAAAAGGATTAATTACCTAAATTTTAGATGTTTTCTGCATTCTCCAATGAGAAGATTTATATATTCATGTATTAAAGGAAGAGAGAAATCTGAAACTGTTTAAAATATTGCAAATTATGAAGTGTATGAAACTATTTTCACTACATGTAAATGAAATATAATGTGTTCGTGAAATACAGTATTTTCTTCTTGCTTGTGCTTTAGTTTTCCTGAGTTAATTTATGTTAAATTTGTTCCAGTTGCTTTGCCAGATGTATTTCATAAATGATTTTACACATACAAATTTGTATTGTTTTTAGATTAAAAAAATATATGTTTGGTTTATGTTGATATTTTTTTGTCCTGGTGATGACTTTTTACACTCAAAGTATCACATAAAAATATCTGTACAATAGAATTTATACATTTTCTTCTCCATATTTAGAGTCATAAATTCTGTGAGAATATGTTCACAAGTGTAAATTGAATGCTCGCTGATTTCAGAGATTAAAGTTCACAGTAAATTCAAAATACTTCAAAGGTATTTTATTTTTATGTATGCCTACCTAAACTGAACTTCATCATTTTCAAAATGAATGTCTGAAAATGTAACATTTCACAGTAAACTTCAACACAAAGCAGCTTCAGTCATAATTATACAATATAACCAGGTTGTTATTTTAACTGTTGTCTACCCATTCAGAATGTCTGGGAAGTGGTAAGTTTATAACATATTTTAATGCTTTATTTATGTTTGGCAATAAAGTTATAAAAATGTCAAATTACAATTATTACAGTATTTCTTCTCAAAGTCTGTGCCTTACTATAGTTATTTATAAGGTAAAAAGTATGGCTTACAGAAACCTAAAAAAGGATGACAATATTTGTGAGAATTCTGAAACCAAACCAGGTGAGATAAACTTAGGAAGCAGCAGAGTCCTGATAAACAGTTTTCCATCTAGTGTGATGGAAAGTCGGCTTAAAATGAAAAATAAAAAATTATTCTGTAAAATTGCATACAATCTCTAACACAAGAAGCTCATTTTCATCATGCACAGACCTAACATTAACCACCAGACCCATTGCCAGGCACATATGAGTCCCTCAGTCAAGATGGTGGTGGCTCGGGAAAAATTTTGCTAAGAAAGGATAAAAACTGTGTAGACACCAATTCCACCACTTCCCTGGGTAGTCTGTTTCAATATTTGACAGCCCTTTTGTTGAGGATATTTTTTAATATCTAACGTAACACCCATCCTCTCTCCCTCTTGCAGCTTGAGGCCATTTCCTCTTGTCCTGTACTTCTTACCTGGGAGAAGACACACACTGACCCCTACATTTCAGGTAGGTATAGAGAGCAATAAAGTCTCCCCCCAACCTCCTTTTCTCAGGCTAAACATCCCCAGTTCCCTCAAGTGCTCCTGATAAGACGTGTGCTCCAGACCTTTCAGCAGCTTTCTTGCCCTTCTTTGGAATGGCATGGATCCGTGCACGTCGCTATGGCATGGGGAAAATACGCAGATAAAGAAAAACCACATCATTATTTTGAATCTTGGTTACTTATAGTAGTTGTAACAGAGGAAGACACAAGATAATATGAAGCGAGCTAAGATGGCATAATATAATAGGAAAGAACAAAAAAAACAGGAATGAAAAAGCTAAATTTGGGGATGTTTATTCCTAAATCCAGAGGATTTGTAGTTTGTTCATTTCCAGACACATTAAAATTTATAGTATATTTTTTTAATTTTCTTTGCAGTAATTCTTCATATTCTCTGTATTTGTATGAATACATTGCCTTTTCTTGAGCACTGTTATACCTTGCATTTAATTGCACACTATACATAATATTTGATGTTGAATACAGATGCACCAATAGTTTGTAAAATATCCTTAAATATTGTGGACAACAGTCAGATTTATCAGCAGAAATACAGAACATAAAACAGAACATAAATTTGGCACACACTGTGGAAATATACATCTGGAAGGATATTTTGTTTTTTTAAGTCAGACATTTGCAATATTCATCTTTAATATATGTAATAATGAAATAAAGTATAATTTATAATGGGATTAATTTGCCTATGGCTATTTAGAAGTTATACTGGTAGTGCAAACCAGTCATTCAATTACCTGCAGAACGGAACTCAACCCTCCTCACTTTGTCACTTACATATAGAGTAAATGTTACCTTTTGTAAGATGCCCCTTTCCACTGACTTTAGAGGACATCCAGATAAATAGCTTACATTATGTGCCTATGTTTTAGACAGCATCTTGGTGGATGAATGTCACTTTACTAAGCTAATGAATATTAAACATTCTCAATTACTATGTATTTATGAACTAATGCTTGATACTGTCAGATGCTTTGAAACTTAGGCATGCTGACAGGAAAGTCTGTGAGGGTGTGAAGCTTCCAGTTCCTGCCAGAATGCTTGTCAAAATTGTGGTACCATCAAATAAATTACCTTGTAAAAATAAGGGCAAATCAATTGAACTATATTTTATTGCATAGTTTTGACTTCTATAAAAGATTTTTTTTTTATTTCATGTACATGCTTTGTTCATTCAAAATTCAGAATAAATTTATATTCATATATCTCAAATAAATATCTGTTTAAAAAACTTCCAATAGATGTAAAGATACTTTGCCATGACTTGAGAACATAATTATGCAATAATTTTATGAAGTAAATATGTGATCTGGGCAGTACACTAAAGCTATTAATTTACTTGATGGCAGACTTAAATTATAAATTTAAAAAATTAAGGTTTTAAAAGCCTGTGGGGGAAACCGCCCTCCCAAGCCTACCTTCCCCCCAAACCAACAAAAAGCCAGCACCACTGCCAGGACAACATACCTTGAGCTTTCATTGCTAATCATGAAGCCATATTGGATGGAATATCACTTTGGCCAACTGTTATTTGTCTCAGCTATGTCTCTCCCAACTTCTTTCCCAATCCACTCACTGAGGACAGAAGCAGGAGGGAAAGCCTTGATGCTGTGCATTCACTGTTTAGCAATATGTGCTACCAACACTGGTTTAGCCACAAATGCAAAGCACAGCACTTGTACAAGCTGTTATTGAAGAAAGTTAATTAAATTCCATCCACATGCAGCAGACAAGGCAATGGTAGAAATGAAAGATACTGCATTCAAAACAAATCTGAACTTTAATTTCAAAAGAAAAATGAGAATGTAGAGGTTCCTTTCTGTGTGGGAAAGGGTAAGGGAATTAAAGAAACTATATTATGTCTTTACAGGTCAGCTATGAACATGCTGAGAAACCTGTCAGAACACTGTATTTTATAATAATGTATAATTTTCCTTTAAATAGATTATTTTTGTTCTGTAAAAATAAAGCATTTCCTTATAGCTCTGTGAAAACTACTTTTTTTCCTCATAGAGATAGCTTGCTAATTTGTTATAAGTATCTCTGCTCCAAGGGGAAGAGGGAAGACTAAGAACTGAAAAGATATACTTGAAGTGAGAACCATGAAGAGTAGAGGAAGAACTTCCACTCAGGACAAAGCATCAGAGTGAAAAATAGAGCAATTCTGCTATAAAGTGAGGACAAAGATTGCATGAACTCTGAGAAGTGCTTTTCATCAGGGCTGTGCAAAGTCAGATCAGTGGTTAACATGAGCCATATTTACATTTATTCTGGAAACTGTAAAAGTTCCAAGAAATTAGAAAAACAAACAACCAAAAACTAAACCAACCCCAAACTGATCATTGCTGCTAATTTATATGCAGAAATTCATCCTTGAAAACTAGATTTTCTTTTAAAAACAGTCTTTTGAAAAGATTAACCAGTTGAGAATCCCAGGTGATGCCTATTAAGTTAACTTTGTTAAGAAAATTAAGCTAATATCTAATTTTTTTCATTTAGCTCTGGACTCTGATATTGAATGATTTATAATTACCAAAAAAAAAACAACTTTATTTTTTAATATTGTCTAGCTTATACGTGANTTATTTGTGCTTATAATATGACCATAGTTACATAGTATGTGTTGAGGCTTGCTCTCAGACTAAGTATTATTTGATAAAGTTATACTTCAGACACTTCCAAATTATTCTATGATAATTGTATCATTTTTATGTGGAGTTCAAGGAAAGAAATAAAATGCATCAAAAAAACTATTCACTTCAAACTACTCAATTATGTATATTTTAAATTATCTCTGTAGCTTTTAAAATAAAAATAGCTTTTCTCCTGTCATGCTTTTCATTTAAAGCATCTCAATAAAAGTCCATTAGCATGAAAAATTGTATACAAGTATACATATATTTTAAAATATTAATCTATGACATTGCATTAAAATATATTTAGAAAAAATGCTTCATTTTTTAATATTGTCTAGCTTATACATGAGTTCAAAGCCTCATATTTTAACCAAAACACTTTTCTCTTTTTTCCTAGAAATGAAGGAGTTAAGTAATTTGAGAAAAGTAAAGGACTATATTAGTAAGATGTTTCACATACTTGACAAAGAAATGCTATGGTTTATCATTGTTTAGTACTGCTTTCATTATATATTTGAAAAAAAAAAAGGTCTTGAGAAATTTATTTGAACTGTGATGATGGTAGCCATATAAAACCAGACTTCTTGTACAGTATTGCTATTAAAATTATTATTTCTGTTTCCATCATTTATATTAGTGTGGCAATAAAAAGAAGGAATTAAAAAAATGGGTATTCTAAAATCAATTAAACTTTCAATCGTAAACATGACAGCATAGTAACACTAAATTCTGACATACAAGTAACATATTCATAAATCAAGTAACGGGAAAAAATTACCATTCACACAGAACTAAAACTTCAAATTTCTCCAGAATATATAGTTCAGCATTTTACCCTAAAAAGCTGTTTGGCAGACAGGATTATATATTGTGATAATAAACTGTGAAGAGAATCAGAATTAAAAAAAATCGCTAAATCTCCCCCAGTTTTTGGGTTCAGTTTCTGTTTAAAGACCTTGAACCTAAAATTAAGATTTGAAAAATTCCTGTTCACAGGTTTCTAATTTGCTACGTACTTAAATCTTTGCTAGCAGCACCTCCTAATATTTTTCAGACAAGTCTAGAACTTGCTACTTAACAGAAGGTTAGGTCTAAAGAAGCTTTTAATACAATAAATACTGTGGGATTTACGTTCTTTTAGCCCTTGTCCCTTTTTTATTTGCATTCCCTCTATAGAGCCATGGGAATTATTCAGTAAATTAGCAGAGAATGTCACAAAGACACTAACTGAGCTGAGTTAAAAATTGAGAAAGAAATACTGAGGAAAGTGCCTGTGTTGAGGTATGCAGTAATTTTTTTTGAGGGGGAAACCTAACTGGAACACAATCGAGAAAATTACATAGTTGATTTAAAATAATGGGGCCCAGGTTGTGATTATCTTCCAAAATTTGTAGTGAAAGGAACTAGCTGAGAAGACACTGGTTTCCCACAATACAACATTTCACCTACTCAACAACAAAAAAGGAAATGTGAGCACAGTGATAGATCAAAATTTATTGAAATTAACATTTTTTTCACTTTATAGAATTTCCTAGGTTATTATTACAAGGCATGCATGGAAATGGAAGAGTCTCCACCAAAACTGTTTACTCAAACAGTGGAAAAGACAGTTGTTTATGTTTTAGTTCGCATGTTGTCCTGCTAGGGTAGAAGCTTGGGGAAACTGGGAAGCTACTGTTGCATCAAAATGTTATATAAAATAACTTACATTTTTCTGTCTTAAAATAACAGTATCAAAACAGCAATACAATCAAACACAATATTTTTCACCCTTTTTAATTTGAATGTGGTCCTCAAAAATTATAAAACCTTCACATTCTGCCAAGACACAAAATAGCTTTTTTTTTTTTTTTTACATTTGTAGCTGGATGATTTAATAATTCAATCAGAGTATTCTGGGAAGGGAGTTAAACAATTGGCTCTGAACTCATCTCCGAAGCAATATTTTAGCAAATGCAATTTGTTCTTGATTATCTAATTCCATTTCCTTGTATTGGTGTTTGGAGAAAAAATCTTATTTCCTTTTTATTTATGAATATATTTTCTTTTCCTGTCCCACAACTTCAGCATCAATTGGATGAATTAGTATGCAAGGAAACCAGACAGGTCTTGATGGCAGGGAAAAATTATTTGGTGTCCAGAATAGCCACAACTTAGAAGATTATAAATTCATTACTTTCTCTCATCTGATGGTTCTTATTCTGCCAGGAAGAAATGACCCTCAGTTATGGAGACCTATGGCAATTTTGGGTTTTGGGAAACTTGAATAACTGTTGCCGTAATTGTCCTTTAATATACCCCTGTCGTGTTATGAAGCACTAGGAAACATAGCTGGGATAAGATAAATAGCAGTTTGGTAAAAGATTCAAATAGGTAAAGTGGAAGGTGTGAAAAACCTGAATGAAAACTGGCAACCTTTTCCTCCTTTAAAACAGAAAAGACTCTACTCCCACATCAGCTCTTATAGCCTAGCCAGCAGCCTTGCAATATTTTATAGTAAAAATTTTGAAAACATGAAAATAGATTTTCATTGAAACATTGTGTCTCTACTAAATCACTTTTGAGATATGAACAGTTTATCAAATACAATTCAATTTGAAGTGAGAGGACACTATACGTAAGAAACTAATGAAAAAATTTATTTTATCCCAGTGTAAAGATGTGTTCCAGAAACCTAAGGAATGAAAGAGATAGTGTTTCAGTTTTATAAATATTGATTGCTGTGTTTGGTACCCAACTTGAACATCTGTATCTATGTCTTGGCCAAACATCCTTATGGGGTATTGAACACATACTATTCTAATTCAGTCATCTCACTCATTATTAAGCCAATTAATGCACCAAACATATTTGCTCACCAGTATTGCAACATATCCAGTAATCTTTAATTATCAAAATTGTCCATTTTTTCCAAATTTAGCAAAATTCCTAGCAATCATTTGTATCTAATGAGGGTAATTCATACAGTTCTACATGAAAAAAACACTAAATGATCTTACATACTCGTAGTTCATACTTTGAAGGATGCATCTTGCATAACAAATCTTAATAATCTGTGATATACTCTAACAGTCTATCAAGGCAAAGTTAATAATTTTTTTTATTTTTTTTTTTAATTCCTGGAACGTTGTAAAAATAATAGGACAGAGTATTTTAAGGTGTACACCTATGCTCCTAAAATTCCTGAATAAATTTTGACTCTTTATGGGTTGTATATGTCGTTCCCAAATAATTTCAGGGTTACAAAAAAGATAACAATCCCTATCATTGGGAAATAAAGAAAAAAATTATCTGTATAAAAGACTTACAGAGTTTATTTTAAGGATTCGGGAAAGAATTCTGAAACCTGCAATCAGAAACATCCAAAACAGAACTAAGGACATCCTCAATATTTGAAAGGTAAGCAAGTTCTCAATATGAGATGGTGAACTGCATCTGACAAAGAGCTACATAAGAAGAAAAACAAAGCAAGAAGTAGCCAGTTTAAAGTCCAAATGATACAGGTGTGAATCATCCCTAATTTCAAGTTTCCATTTAAACCTGAACAATATAATTACCTGAATACTGCCTAAAGTAACTGGAATACTATTTGAATATGCAGAATCTAAATGTCTCTCTTTCAGCAGATGTTAAAGGGATTTGTCTCAGGCAATACTGTTCATATCTTTGAACAACTACAGTTAAACATACTGAAAAGTTTTAGATGAAGTACAGTACCCACATCCATTCATTTATTTGTTCATTCAGAGTCAGGAAGTCTTGGAAAGAAGGCATCAAGTGACAGCTTTCCAAGTCTTTCCTGATTTTCAGTTATCACCATCAAAAGTTAGTCATGCTGTCACACTTGAAGAAAAAGTGTTGGGTCTCTCAGCCTGAAGTAACCATCTGCTAAAACTCTGTGAAAAATTTAAGTAACCAGTATCCTTCAGAGGCAAAAGCTATTTCCGCTCAAGAGGCTAGACTTTAGGAAGTATGTTATTGTTTACTTTTCTGTTCTGGATGTGTTAATCATGGCAGATCGTTATATGTTTAATTGTGAAACAGCAAAGTCATCAAACAACAGAAGCACCTGAGAAAATGGGAATCAAAGTAGAATTACAAATGTAGACAATGTGACATGTGACATTGGTTTGGATGCATGATATTATCACCTGTTCACATAAAAATACATATTTTGGTAACATGTACCCTTACACCCTTGAAATGTTATGTGAAGTTTTAACCTATTATGGTTCTACCTCTCTTACTATTAGTCATTGAGTATGAATATGCAGAATGAGAGAAATACACCAATCATAGAATCATAGAATCAATTGGGTTGGAAAAGACCTCAGAGATCATTGAGTCCAACCCTTGGTCAAACAACAACAAAAAAATCCACCCAACAAACTCCAAAACCCCAATCAGACAAAACCAGACAAAAATCTTATATGAGATCATACGTGAAAGTTTGGCTCTCACCAGGACTGGGCGTTTTTCGAGTGAGGTATTTTTATTACTTTAATAAGGCATCTGGAGACCAAATCATATATGATCTACATGTTAATAAGTTCCTATTAGTTAATCACTCTCCATACAATCTCTGAAAGGCTGTTACTTGCAGAGAAATGTGCACATAATGCTAGAACTAATTTTACACAGGAATTTGAATCAGTCAGTTACATGATTTGTCAGCAAAGACAAGTGTTTGGATACACCTGAAAGACCTCTGTTTCTAATAACAGTTGAAAACAGTCTCACAAACTTGCTCCTGATTCAGTCATTGTCATCCTCATGCCCTTCCACGCTTTTTGCTTCTGAATAGTTTTCTTTCTCACTTTATCCCTCTGCACTTTCCACAGAAATTTATCTCTATTTTCTTAAGTTATAGTTTATAATCAGGGGTCTTAATTGCTGTTTTCTTCAAAAATGGATGTCCCACGTTACTTAGTAAAAGAGCACACCCTGATTTCTATTTCCCACCTCTATTTGTCTTAAGCCTTTTGTTATCATTCTTCCAAAACTTGTTTGTTACCTGACTGCCTCCTGCCTACTCTTCCTGAACTCTCTCAGCAATTCTGGTTTCTTTTGCGTTCTACAGTCTGACTTAAAGATTTTGTGGTCTGAATATGAATGATTTTTTGTTCTCTAGGAAGTTATCAAGTCACTGAGAACATTTACATACAGGAACAAATAGCCTGTCCACACAAGAGAACAGGTGCAGAAATATGCACCCAAGTTTATGTCAGAACCCTCCTGTTGTCTTCTGTGTTGCCATAAGTAGTTTTGAATTACAAAGAAACTCACACTATTAGAATGTGTATGGAATTATAAGAAATTCATTACCAACAATAAATGGACACATTCAATATTCCATTAAAATTCTACTTGAGTAGTCTGTCACTTTTCCTCCACTTGTTTGTTTTAGTTAAATGGTGAGGTGATAAAGTAATGATGACAATATAAAATAACTGTGAAACTGTTTCTGAACAACTACTGTAACTCTTAGTGAAGTAATAAGCCTAACTCAAGAAACAAACTTCTCCTAAATGATGAAATATTTTACAAATATTTTTCAAAAATAATAATAGATAAGGGGAGATTCAGTCTACAAAATGTAGGCATCTATCATAACCTGAGTTGCCCTACAGTATCCTCTTTGGCCTCCAGTTGCTTCTTCAGAAGCATACGTGCTTCATGTGCAGGGTGACTGGCTGTCCCAGTCCTAGGTAGGTATCAGCCTGAAGCTGGAAGAGGGTAAGTTGAGATTAGATATTAGGAAGAAATTCTTTACTGTAAGGGTGATGAGACACTGAAACTTTTTCACCAGAGAAATTGTGGACTCACCATCCCTGGAGGTGTTAAAGACCAAGCTGGGTGGAGTTCTGACTAACCTGGTCTAGTGGAAGGTTTAGGGTTTCATCCCACCATGGCAGGGTGGGTTGAAACTATATGAACTTTCAAGGTTCCTTCTAACCCAAGCCATTCTATGATTCTATGATCATGTCTTCAGTTGCATGCTGGGAACTGAATCACTACCAAATAACCCATTTGATATTTGTTAGATAAAGAAGATTTATACAAAATATAAATAAGAGCCTCATTAAACTTGCTGTGTACCTGTTGTTTAGTCCTCAGAGCAGAATTTCATACACAAAGCTGTATGTAGAACTATAACATCAGAAGAGTTATAAAATTACTTTTTTTTTCTCCTTGCCATGCATATATATTCCTTGAACATTAACTTAACTCTTGTAGGTAGACTTGTGTCACAAAACATGATTTTGTTTCAATATTTATAAAGCACTTGAAAATATAAAGATTTAAGTATAAATGGCAGATGAAACAGAAATGAAAACCATAATTTTAGCTAGGTAGAAACATGTTGATATGTCTATTTCCTATCTACAAATAAAATATGATTAATGGTTCATAATTGAATTTTTCATAATTGAAATTATTGCCAACTTATTTTTCCTATTGGTTGTATATTAATACTTTCTGTCTTTCAGAGTTTTTGATTACTGACACCATAAACTATATTTTGATTTTTTGTTGGTTTTTTTTTCTGTGTGTTAAAGACAGTACTTTTAAGTGAGTAGCTGCATCTTTTTATTTTTGTAAAAAAGTTTTAAAATATCTTCAGATTAATAGAATGCTCTTATCAGAACTAGAAATAAAATAACTTCCATGATGTTGCATGAATATCTTTCTGATACACTTTTAAAATGACCACAAGTATTCATTTATTAATTAACATATACAAACTAGCCTATTATTGAGTTTTGAAAACAGAAATCCTCTGTCATCTTTTCCAATGAATTAAATAAATGAAATAGTTATACAGAAGACTTGTGGGTACACCACCGAAAAAAAAAAAAAAAGGGACTTTTAATGGCAAATGTAGTACAATAAGTAATTATATAATAAACATACCAACTTTCTTGAAAAATATTGTCTTGGATTTTGTTGGAATGCATAACACTAGATTGAACAGAGGGAGTCTTCATCAACTATACATTATAGCTGCATATGATAAATACTCATAATGTATTTAGTATTGTTCCCTACTTAATGTTACACACAATATTCGAAAGCAAGTTTCAATGACATTGTTTGTCTTACTTATGGAAAGAAAGCCTTTATTCCTAGATTAATGTATAAAACCACAACAGTCCCTAAAAAAAAAAAAANCCTAAAATAAAAAAAAAAAACAAAAAAAACCCAAAAAAAAAAAAAAAAAAAAAAAAAAAAAAAAAGAGAAAAGAAAAGAAAAGAAAAGAAAAGAAAAGAAAAGAAAAGAAAAGAAAAGAAAAGAAACCAGAAGATCACTCGCATCTTGAAGAGTGCCCTTCCTTCAGGATTAAATCCTGCATCTTAATCTTTCTCAGTTTTTGTAGTTGTTTTTGGTGTTTCTTTTTGTTTGTTTGTTTGTTTTAATTTAGGGTAAAATCCATGAGTGCCTGCTGTTATAGCTGATGAAGGACAGACATGGTAAACCGGTAGAATTATCTGTTGCTTAATAAAACACCATAGTGGTGTTAAGACTGACACTGTGACTCTGTAACTGTCTTACAATATATTACTCTAGAAACAAAAAAACCAAAAAAATTGCTAGTGTAGAAACTGAAGAAAATAATTCTAAAATCTTTGTGAAAGATTGCTTATTTGTCAGAATTAGAAATTAGACAAAAGTGATTCGCAGAATGTCACTATGATTTCCACCTCCTTGGAAAAAATAATATCTCTTTTTCTAAATTTCACTCATGTGTTATAGAGATGATTAAATGGGACAATATGTGCAATGCCATACAGCTTTTTTTGAAGGTTATGTATAACATTTTCATCTTAATAAATTCAGTGTGTGAACTAATTGTTTCTTTATGGCTTCCATACACCATTTTTAGTTCAGAAGTTTGCAGTAAACAGACAAAGAGATAAAAGATCTTAGGAAAAAGCACTGATATATAATGGATGGATTTCATTACCTAAATTTACCATAATACATACTATGAAACAGAATGTCAGTAGTCTACAACACAAATAATGTGTGAACAAGATTTACATATGAAATATTTAAGAAATTGTTAGGTTTGATATAAAACTGAAGGAGAATCGTAGAATCATAGAATGTTAAGAGTTGAAAGTGACCTTAAAGATCATCTAGTTCCAACCCCATTGCCCCCTGACCATGGGCAGGGGCACCTCCCTCTAGACCAGGTTGCTCAAGGCCTTATCCAATTTGGTCTTGAATACTACCAGGGTTGGATCATCCACAACCTCCCTGCGCATCCTGTTTCAGTATCTCACCACCCTCACAGTAAAGAATTTCTTCCGTACATCTAGCCTAAACTTCCTCTCTTTCAGTTTATACCCATTACTACTTGTCCTATCACTACAGTTCCTGATGAAGAGTCCCTCTCTGGCTTCCCTGTAGGCCCCCTTCAGATACTAGAAGATTGCTATGAGGTCGCCACTCAACCTTCCCTTCTACAGGCTGGACAGCTGCAACTTTTTCAGCCTGTCTTTGTAAGGGAGGTGCTCTAGTCCCCTTATCAACTTCCTGGCCCTCCTCTGGACTTGCTCCAACAGTTCCATGTTCTTCTTATGTTGAGAGCACCAGAACTGTACACAGTATTCCAGGGGGAGTCTCATAAGAGCAAAGTCGTAGGGGAGAAACACTCCTTTCGACCTGCTGGCCATGCTTCTTTTGAAGCAGCAGGGATTCAGTTGGCTTTCTGGGTTGTGAACTCACACTACCAGCTCACGTCAAGTTTTGCATCAACAATCACCCCCAAGTCTTTTTCCAGCAATCACCCCCACGTCCTTCTCTGATAGGGCTGCTCTTGATCAATTGTCTGCCCAAACTGTCGGTGTGCCTCGGGCTGCCATGATCCAGTGTAAGACTGTTGAGGAATACATTCAGTGCGGGTAGCTTGGTGTGTAGCTGCAGTGCAAGCTGCAGCTTGAACTCTGGGTGGCTGAAGCCTCAGCCCAAAGTGAGAGGTCAGTGAAATGCCAGTTGTTTGCATAACAAAGGCCACGGGGACCTGTGGGCCAGCCAGGTGACCAGGCACTCAGAGACACATCAGGAGCTGACAACCCCCCAGACTTTCCTGCGCTTGGACTGTGAGGGTAATAAAAGCCCAGGAGTTCCATTGTTTGAGGTCCCTCCTTGGAGGCACAGCTCAAGCTGTTATTCTGTTATTTATCACTTAGTTATGGCACCATGAGTAAATTATTTTAAGGATCTGGACATCTGAGACTGTTATGGGAAACAGAGTAGAGTCAGTAAGGAAGCCTGGTCTGACTTTGCGAGTGTGGGGGCTTCAGACCTAGCTCGGGTGGTGCAAGAGTGACTGCCAGAGTGGCTCCTGGATGGCTGGACAAAGAAGTTTCCTTAGCAAGGATTTTGCACTTCTATTTGTTCAACTTCATGATGTTTGCATCGGCCCACCTCTCAAACATCTCAAGGTTCCTCTGGATGGCATCTCTTCCCTCCAGTTCAGTGACTGCACCACACAGCTTGGTGTCATCAGTGAACTTGCTGAGAGTGCACTCAACTCCACTGTTCATGTTGCCAGAAAAGGTGTTGAACAGTATCAGCCCCAGTACTGACCCCTGAGGGACACCATTAATCACTGGTCTACATGTGGACAATGATCTGTCTATTATTTCTGAACGGTAACAGAAAAGAACTATTCATATGCATATTCATATGCGTTTGAGAAACCCAATTGTTAAATTGTGGAACTGCTGAATCTCTATGTATGGGAAGTTCAGTCATGCTGTGGACATCTGCATGCATAGTAGGAGGTATTCAAAACTATTTGGAACTAAGCTAAATAGTTTCACAGACTGGAATGTTTTACTGAGGCACCACTGTGTGAATTTGGCTCAGTTTTGCTTAGGAAATTGTCGGTAATCTGTGAGAAAGTTCAGTCTATATCAAAATTTTAAATGTATTATGGATATGGTAATAATTTTCAGGTCAAGAATTCAAGAGAGAAAATATGGACATCAAAATGTATAAACACCTTAGAAATAAGTGGAGAATCGGAAAATGGCATCTCAGTAGATGAAGGTCAGCATGTTCATGGATGACTGCAAAATGTCCACAGAAGCTAGGCACAGGCTGCTTTAAATGAGAAATAATACTATGCATGCATAATTACATAAATATATAATGAGAAATAAGTGAAAAATAAAATTACAATTATTATTGTAAATTTCCTAATGGGGCGAAATACTTTCAGGTTTTGTTTATCCCTGTTAATGCACCATAACAACCACATCAACCACTAAAAAACACAACAGCTTGACCCATCTCTCTCTGATGTAATTTACCTAAATGTGGATTGAATTGGAACAGGATTAATTAGTCAATGAACACAAAGTAGGTAATTTCTACATAGTTAACCATTGAAGGGGATCGTTAAATAAGAAAATTCACACCAGGGTGAAATACACGGGATTTTTTTTTCATTTGCAGGTTTAAAATGTCTAAAATCCATCTAGTTTCTAAACAAAGGCTTATTCAAATAAGAGGTTTGTGAAGTTATAACAAAAAAAGCTTACTCATTGCTTGTTAAACATTGTAAAACCACTATCTATTTTTCCCCTTAAGGAACAATATCACATGAAGCTAAATGTTGTTATTGAAAGCACATTAAAATAATTATCTCCTTCTTCTGCCTGATGGGAAACTACTTTTGAGTATTTGTTCCAAAATTATTTTTTTTATTTGTAAAAAAACCTATCCTCTCTGTTACAGGCATAGGTTGATTTTTCAAGAATTCAAACAATCATAATGGAGAAGAGCAGATAAACTTTGTGCTTCTGTGCTTTGGAGACGTGAAATTCTGTACATATCACAAGTGAAAAACGCTTAAAATATTCACCTAAATTTTACTGGTTTTAATTTGTATACTGAGAATTTATGTTTAAAATATATCAGAACTAGTAAGGCTTTAAAACTACCAACCTAGTTTACTCACTCAACTAATTTACTCATACTAATATATTGAAAATATGTACCTTGAGAATTACTTTAAAAATACAGCATTCATGGGGGGGAAGATATAATAAAATTTTCACATTGAACAACAAAAAAAATACAGAAAAATTGTTCAACCATTTAAGACTTTGTTTCTACCCCCAAAATTTCTTTATTTCTTTCCTGTTTGTTTGCTTGCTTGTTTTACCCATGACAGAAATGCTGTAATGATGAGAACTTTCATATACCTCCAAAAGGCTTTCTTTACTTGGTAGGTAGTGCACCTTTGAGAAATATTGGTTTTGAACACCCTTGAATTAAAAGAAGAATTTATTCCTCATCTTCTGATTTTGGGGTAACTTCTATAAACATTTTATAGAAAGGGTGATAGCTTTTTTCCTTTGTTCAAAAAATTAAGGAAATAGCACTGATAACTTCTTAATGAGGGAGTCCAGTATCATTACTATGTGTCACACATGTTCTGAATGCATTATAAATGTAACATTTCTAGAAACAAAGCAGAAGAATACATTATTTTTAAAATTGAGACAGTGTTGACTTTTGGTTAAACTCTTAAAAGATCATTGACGTTTACAAATGCAAAAGTCTCAAGCAATGAAGAAGTTCTTGAAAGTACACAGCTTAAATATTTGCACTATTAGGCAGAAACAATGCTTTACAGGATTTTTTTTTTATTAAATGCCATAATTCTGCTTATACTAGGTATAATTGTTTAGTTTGTTTTCATATACAGATTTAAACTTGTCATGACATATCACAGAGTGTTTTCATAATGAGCAAAGTGAGATATATATTAACAATATTGTATATTCAGTAGAAATACTTTTGTGTCTTGTATGAGGTTTCAATATCCTTGTAATTTAGCTATTCAGATTCATGCTAGCAAAGGTTCAAAATCTGCTCATTTAGTTGCTTATAAAGCAGTCATTCTGAAAACAAAAAACAGTCCTCCAAGACTGTTGTTGAGATCCTATTGGAAATTCTTTTTTTGCAGGCAAGAAGAGTGTCTCATGGAGCTGAAATAATTTTGTAAATACAGTATTTGTGCAAGAATGATGAAAAAAAAAGTGCAGGTATCAATAAGTGTTCCATTATTATCACTAGGAAGATAGCTGAGAAATACTCATGAGTAAAACAGATAATCTGGCAACGCATCAGGTACTTAAATTTCAATTTTAAATACATTAAAATGGGTAGGATTTTTTCTTACAAACTACAGATATATTGTGTCTTCCTATACAGCAAAATGAAGCTAGGTATATGCTGCTAATATACGTTAGTGAATATGTTGCAGTGAGGAAAGTTAAAGTTTCACACCACTCAGTTTCTTTTCAGGCTTCTGAAAGGCACTTTGAACTAAATGAAGCTCAGTCAATGTGTTTCACATGATTAAAAGGATGAGCACAGTCATTAACAAAACTGACTAATGGACTAGAGGGTTCTAAAACTCCCAAATGCCATCATGATGAAATGAAGGCATTTTCTTATTAATTTTCCTGCATAGATCTTAGCTGGAGAACTTTGGAACTTCCCAGGCTGTGTAGGTGTCACGGGTGCAGAGTGATATTGCTTATTCTATAAGTATACTCCTGTCTTTTGCATTCTAGCTATAATATAAAGGGTAACCTCTGCTTCATATTTCATAAGCTAAGACATAAACTTGCATTTAGCTTTGTGTTATTGTTTCAGGTTAATTCCGCTAGTTCAATTCAGAGATAACATAAATTGTACCTTGATCAGAATTCAAAGAATAAACAAATGAGAGAAGATGCATACTCTTTCTAGATACACTCTTCATCTTCGACCAGTTAAAGGATATTGCTATTTATCTACTACATAAATTACCAGTTACTTAAAATTCTGTAGAATATAAGTTCAGTTTCTCACCCATGCAGTTTCTAAAGCTAACCCATGTTGCTGGGTTAAATATTAGAGTTTAATAGCAACAGGTAAGCATCAAATACTTAATTAAATAAAGATATTTAATGTTATATTGTAGAAGAAATTTCTGTTCTGATGCCAGATTCTGACAGTTCTTATATGAGAGAGTATGATTTATCAAACAGGAACTACATTAAATGAGGAAAAAGTCTACTTAAACATTATAACTTCATTAACTGTGGCATTGAACTCACCCTACTTAGGATGGAAAAGGTCTTTTCAGAAATGGACTGGTGAAGGAGGTGAAGAAAACAGCACAAATGTTGTGAAAACTGAAGTTTTTAATGCTGTTTAACGTTTCAAAATGGCTTTCTGTTGTTTCTGGCCAACTTACTGTTTCTTCTTCTCAAAATCCCCCTGGACAACAGTTATCTGTATGAAAGAATGTCCTTGGGAAGATAAAGAGAAGTCTTCTTATTGGTCTTATTAACCCTTTTCTATTGGTTGTTAACCCTTCCCTTCTATTGGTGAGTTTTGTGAACCTTCAGAGATTTTCTATTGGTCAGTTTTTAGATTCCCCTGAAAGTTATATAAGTTCCTAGCCAGACAATAAACTCTCTCTCGCTCATCTCCTCTCCTGTGGTCTCTGTGTGTGTCCTTGCTGGGCTCCGGGGACCCCGAGGCAGGGGGGGAAGGGCAGGAGGTATATTCCCCCCAGGTTATGGGTAAAAATACCCTATCCTGGAGTCCCTTATCTCCCAATTCACCGTTGCAATTAACCCTGAAGTGAAAATTTGTATTTTTAGGAGCAAAGACTGAAAAGTGATTTCCCATTCACTTAATCCATTTTCCTACTATATAAATTCAGAAATTGATTATCACACAGTTATAGATCATAGCCTTAAAAGTTTTCAGACTTATCCATCTTGTGGCTATGATTGTATCCTCACAACATTAAGAGTTAAAGATTCTCCTGTAATTTATTCATAACCTATATTTTCCATCTGGTGTATTTATAAAAAGAAATAAAATACCCGTTTCCCAGACTCCATTGATTAAGTAGTAATAGCTCCCAGCAGAAGAGTTCCAGCATACTATATTTGCATGTAGTTTGTATCAGCAACAGTGTAGGCAGCAGGACCAGGGCAGTGATCATCTCCCTGTACTCGGCGCTGGTGAAGCTGAAACTCAAATCCTGTGTCCGGTTCTGGGCTCCTCACTGACAAAAAGACATTGAGGTGCTTGAGCCTGTCCAGAGAAGGGGAACAAAGCTGGTGAGAGTTCTGAAGCAGCTGAGGGAACTGGGGTTGTTTGGCCTGGACAAAATGAGGGGACGTGTGTGTGCGCACACATGCACGTGTATGCAAGACACAATGACATCACAATCTCCAACTAATAGAAAGGAGGTTAGTCTTTTCTCCCAGTTAATAAGTGATAGGACTCCAGTTTGCACGAGGGGAGATTTAAATTGGATATTAAGAATAAAATTTTCATTGAAAGGGTGGTCAGGCATTGGTACAGGCTGCTCAGGGAAGTGATGGAATCACCATCCCTTGAAGCATTTAAAAGGTGCTTGGATGTAGCAACTGGGGGCATAGTATAGTGACGAACATAGGTTAACAGTTGGAATCAATCATCTTAGAAGTCTTTTCCAATCTTAACAATTCTATGATAATATGAATAAGGTATCCTTCCATTCATTCCACTATGCAAAGAACACAGCAATTGCAAGAGAAGAAACCTATGAATGAAAAAAAGATTTCACTGGGCAGTTTTGTCTTGGGAGATGGGTTTTCTGGCCTTGATCATCTCTATATTGACTGAATTTCAAATGATTCTACTGCTGTGGATTGGGAGAACATCTGAATTGAATGATTTAGATGACAGAATATGTTTTCAGAAATCCATGTTACGTTGTGAGGAAGTGTCACTGTTCACAGAATAATCTGCTATTATTGAGATACTAATCTAAGAGTTTGCTAGTGGTAAAGTAATTTTAGCAATCTGGTCTGGAATTAACACCTCAAAAAATGTTCATAAATTATAACAATATCTTAAAATATTATGTTGTGGGTTACCAGCGCCCTGGCTGAAATGGTCAGGCCCAGGTATATTTCCGGAGAAAAGGTCAATCAAAGGTTTTAGCAACGCCTCTGCTAAATGACATATTTAAGAAAACGGAAGAGAAGGTGTGTGTCGCAGTAAGAAATTCAGCAGCCATGTGAGGAGGGTGGCAGCAGGCCCCCCCTGAAGTGGGGGCCCAGGCCCTACTCCCCCAGCCTTGTGCTGGGCCAGGCATGGCATTGAAGTCTCTCCAACCGGGATGTGTAACAGTGGAGAAACAAACTCCAGACAGAAACTGCCCAGCTGAAACATGCTGCGAGGATTCCAGCTCCGGCGGAGAGCAGAGAGGACTTGAGATAACCAG